>NW_006498549.1:1076676-1194630 GCF_000471905.2 Amborella trichopoda | reverse complement strand
AATAATAATAATAAAATAAATAAATAAATAAGTAAATAAATAAATAAATAAATAAATAAATAAATGAGATAATGGAGGTTATCCAATTTTGGAAGGTCAGCTCTAAGTATTTAGAAGCTCAAAATTTATATTTTATTTTTTATTGTTTCTCCAAATATAGTTTTTCCAAAATTTTAGATTGATAAGATACTGCTAAGTAGGCCTTTTACCCAAAAGAGTAAGTGTAAAATGTGCTGTCACAAGAACAAATATTTAGTTTTTATTTGTTATTTTTTATTTTTCCTCCAAATATAGTTATCCAAAATTTTAGTTTGATAAGATACTCCTAAGTAGGTCTTTTACACAAGGGAGTAAGTGTAAAATGTGCTCTCATAAGAACATTATGAACATGCTATACGAGCTTTCATAGAACCTTAAATTTGGAAACAGGGTGACGCATACTTTGCACATTTTTTATACAGTTCTTCGCTTTAATTGTTTATCATTATGGTTTTAGCCCAAGTTTATTCATTTTACAAACATGGGAGGGAAGCAGTCATCCAGGAACTAGACCTGCTGTCTTCCCCTTTAAATAATGGGGGTGGTTTGGACAACGTTATAACCTTAAACAATAAAAAAAATACGCACCTCCAAATTTTTTCATAAATATAATTTTGATGTCAAAAATTCAATCAAAGTAAGGCGTACCTCCAAATACTATTATAAATATAATTTTGATGTAAAAAATTCTTAGGATGGCTTGAAAATCCATTTTCGTACCTAATTACAAAATTTTAAACTCAAAAAATGTTCAAATCAGGTAGATATATAAATCCATGATAATTTTGAAAATGCACAGTCCAGATAATGTTTTGCTCAATACACTATTTTGGGGACATGATATCTTTTTCCTTTTCATATTCATACATTTCGATGTCGACATGATGAATTAGAGGTTTCACAACATAAAAACAACATTTTATGATGGACTTTTGAGGTACATCTTAATTCTACATTTTAAGATTGCAACTTAAAAAAATAAAAACAAAGGTCAATTAGTCCGAAAGTGAAAAAGAAAGTGATTTGTTTTTTACCGTTCAAGCAGGTTGTGCACAGCAGTCACCCCAAAGTAAAATATGAATGGCCCCATTCTCTAAGGTTTACCAAGCTGCGATGTTCGCATGGCTGCCTTTTGAAAAGTGGTGATGAAACCCCTTAGCGTATAATATCCATTCTCCTCAGATCTTCTTTGTTAACCAGCCCAAGAGTTAGGGTGCATCCCGCATCATGAAGAGAATCACTAGTAGGGCATTCGTATCAACCTAGTTCAGCTTTTTGAAATCTCTCAAAGGCTGTTGCATACCTAGGAATGCATATCCTAAAGAGAGGCCTCTCCTGGAAAAGGTCTTTACTAGAATATGGGTGACAAATGTTTGAATAGAATGATGACTTGGGACCGGCCATGCTCGGCTAGGAATCGACCGGCCACTGGCAAAACTAGTTAAGTTATTATTATTGTTTTTTTTATTTTATTATTATTATTTTTATTTTACCGTTGAGCATATTTAATCTTTGGATTTAAAACAATAGTGGATGACATGTTTAAGACACAAGCATAAGTAATGGGGCTTTATTGGAAGAAGTCAGATGATAAGAAATGTGGTGGTGACCTATTGGTAAGACATACAATAAATCTCATTCAAGTAGCACAAGACAATTCTATATAAAAGATTATTCAAGCCAGTAAATCGCAGTTTTGTATATGACTGCATTGGCAAGGTATACATGCATTCTCATGCAAGTACCATGAAGGCAATGCCATATACTCAAACCATTTTGGCCAAAAAATCCAAGTGTGATATATGGTAACTTTGATGGGGTATGTTTAAAATCCCATGCATGCAACATAAGGCAATGTCATACACAACGTCATTTGAGTCATGTAATACAATTGTGATATATGATTACGCTAGCAGTGTATACGTGAAATTCAATGTAGGCAGAATGGGCAATGCCATATATGAGACCGTCCAAGCTAGCAAATCCGAGTATAAGTTGACCATTTTGGTGAGGTATATGTGGAGTCCCATGTAGGTAGCATTATGCAATGCCACATACAAGGCCATTCCGGCCATGAAATCCAATTGATGTATGTCATCAAAATTGGTGCGGTATAATCAGTAGCATGAGACAATTGCTATACATGAGGCTATTATTGCTTAGGAAATTGAATTATAGCATATGTGATATATTGGTGTTTCCTATATATATGAAACCAGCTAGAAGCATGAGGCAATGCCATATATATTTTGTTGAGCCATGTGGCTATATAAGAATATCCCATGCAGATAAGAATATCCCATGCAGAAATTATAAAGATAATACCATACCCTTTGGTATTTCTTTTATATACGATATTATCTTTAGTGCTTGCTTCTCAGAGCACATATGTGACGTAAAACTCTTTACATTATTAAGGAATTTACATGTTCAACGGAGAGGAGGACCCACGGTTAAAATACCAGGACCTGGGCCCTAAGTTGTGGCTCGAAGGCAAGGGCAAGTCCTGATATTCGGGCCCATCATAGGGCTGGGTTGAGATTTGGTCAGCGGTAAGAGGGATGCATTGATTGTGAGGCTTAAAGAAATTTGTTGAAGTGAACAAATTTTGTTCTGATCTTTTGAATGGGTGTATTTATGTATTTAAAAAAGAGGCACAATCAGATTGCAATTAGGTCCATAAAGGTTTGGCTTTTTCTTGTTCCTTGCGATAATGAAAGATGTTTGCATGTATTGCTAGATGTCAATTACGGCTGCATGCTCAACAGTAGACCAAGAATGATGTGATTTACGTATAGAAAATGCCTCATGTTATACGTTTTAAGAGGACACGGCCAGAAATAAAGTCGGCCCTACTTGGGCAAACAGGCCGAGGGAGGGACACAAAAGTACTTCTACGATTCGGCTAACGCCATGGTCCTTGAGCCCATGTAGGTTCAGGCTTGGCCTTGGCCATTTCAAGGCCAAGTCTCTGCAATTCAAGATTGGACTAGGGCCAAACCAATCCCATCCGAAGCCCGGTTTGTTGCTATGGTTGGCAACTGTTCGAGTCACCCAGCCTGACCTGACATTGAAATTCAAGATTGGACTAGGGCCAAACCTGTCCCATCCGAAGCCCTGTTTGTTGCTATGGTTGGCAACTGTCCGAGTCGCCCAGCCTGGGCCACACAATGTCGCTTGAGGGCCGAGTCATCACAACCTAAGGGCTAGGGGCCAGGCTTAGGCCCAGGCCAAGTCAGGGCGATCTTTTTCTTGCTTTGTTTTTTTCCTTTTTGCCCTTTTGAGTATATTAGGTCTGGCCTTGCCAAGACACGGACTTGGACCGTGGCCTCTTCGATTCTGGCCGGCCCTATAAGGCACATGTCCAAGTTCGAGCCAATGCCGGCCCAGCCCAGGAATAGCCCATTGCCTGCCCCATCCACTGCCATTACTACTTGAAGACTCATGGCTGGTACCAAGCAACGTTTAGCAGCTAAGTTTAGGCTGAGAAGATGAAAAACATGGATATTATTTTAAAGAGAAGTAAGCAGAGACCCAACTAGAAACATGCAAGTTCCTTTAACCTGAAAATGACAAATTATTTCATAAGATGGGCGTACAAAAGAGAGGCATATCTCATGAAAATAAAATGTGGAATCCCTTCAAAGAACTTACATGCTCGAGTCAGCCGTAGGATGCTTGAAGTGTACACTTACTACGAGCACACCGAAAGAAGCGCACGCCAAGCTAATTTCCTACATTACACCATGTCCATGTTAGAGTAAGCTCATATGCATGTATGTACAAATTAAATGATTGTTACAATTGAAAATCTCTCTGTCTCTCTAGTAGGGCATTCGTATCAACCTAGTTCAGCTTTTTGAAACCTCTCAAAGGTTGTTGGTTACCTAGAAATGCATATCCTAAAGAGAGGCCTCTCCTGGAAAAGGCCTTTATTAGAATATGGCTGACAATTGTTTGAATAGCATCCGGTAACATACACAAAGATGCATCTCTATTGTTTGGATTGTTTGGAAGATGCATCACTCATTAATTTATGGAAAAAGTTTATATAGAGCTGAGGCTCTAAAAAATCAAATTTGAGCCTACCTCAAAAATTTAACTAAAAGAGGTTGTTTTGATGTCCAAATATCTTCAAACTCGATCTCAACATCAAGATGAATGGACATAAGAAAAAAAAATAGATTTAAAGTTTTAGAAATAGTGTATTTTATAATGCATTTTTGGACAGTCAATTTTAAAGATTTTCAAATTTTCATAGATCTGTCTCGATCTACACTATTTTTTAAGCTTTAAACTTTATAAACAAAAATGAAATTATATTTCAAGTCTATCACAAAGATTTTCAATATTGAAACCACATTTCTCGACACTATTTGAAGGTAGGCTCTAATTTGATTGTTTAGAGCCTAGGCTCTAGACAAACCGCACCCTTAATTTATTACCACCAAATAATTTTTTCTTTCCTTTCACTAATTTTGGAATTTAGCAATGAATTTCCCCTTATCATTCCCTTCAAATAATTATCCATTATCATTTCTTGACTCCAAAATATTTTTATTTTCTTTTTTGCTCTTTTTTTTTTTTTGAAAGCATAGATATCAATAATGTATCATATCATGTATGTCAGTATGTGCATGCCAATCACAGCATTTGTTGGAAGCATAGATTTCAAATGTATCATATCATGTATGTCAACATATATGTGCATGCCAATCAAAGCCATCCTCTATTTAATCTCTATAACCCATAAGCAAAGTGTTTTGCTCTTTGACCTAGGGTTGTAGAGAATCTTGTGGTTAGCAGGGGAGAGAAAGGGTTAAAGATTGATTGAAAGAGAGAGAGAGATTGGTAATTAGGTGTGAGGTTTTTCTTTAGGAAAATTATAGATACCACCCTCCCCTTAAAATCAACTATCTAAATATTCGGCTTTTGGATACTTTTTATATCACACTTTAAACCTTAATAATGTTTTTCTTTGTATTTATTTCACCTTAAAGTAAAAAAATCAACCAATTTGGAAAGAAAATACCTTTACCCTCACTCTACATACATAAAAATCTGACACATGTCAGCTTTTTATATTAACTCTGTCAGTCTCTCTTTACACTCGCTCTACCGGTCATCTCTCTCTCCCTCTTTTTTTACTGCCATCTCTCTCTTTTCTCTCTCTACATGCCCTATCTCTCCTCTCTCTCTCTCTACCCGTCCTCTCTCTCTCTGTTGTTGTGCACCATGATCCAACAGTATGGACTGCTTGTTTCCCTCAACTTTTGCTTCTCTTTAAGTGGTTTCCATGTATATGATTTAATGGGCTTCTCCTCTCTCACTCCAGATCATGATATTATTAGGAAGCCATTTCTTTGCTCCTCTCTCACTCGTTCGCAGTTTGTATCATGGTATACGACGATCTTTTGGTTCTTACTCCCTCGCTCTTAGTCTGTCTTACCATCTAAAAAGATAGGACTTTTCCTTATATTGGGTATTGTATATAAATAAAGGAAGATATGTTATTCTCCCTCGCTCTCTCTATTCGAATATTTTTATCCTGCTATTTGATGCCCTCTCTGTCTTCCCCTTGATATGTATCATCATCTAAAAAGATGGCCTTTTTTTTATTTTATATGGGAAAGGTTTCTATGTTTATCCTACAGCATAGAAGTTTTATCCTCTCCCTATCATCCAGCCGTCCAATTTTGAACAAGAGAGCCATTCACTGTTTGATTTTAGATCCGACGTCTCAAAGTATTTTATTTTTAGTTTTTTTTTATACAAATTGTATGAATATGAAATTTGGTACATACCATCTTCTCATTGGGGTGCACCTATAAAACATATTTAAAATAAATTTTCGATAAAATATAAGGATCAAAATAGCTCTTGAAACTTTCAGGGGTATTTTGGTTATTTTATTTTATTAAAAATATTTTTTTTTATATTTTTCACTAGTGTGAGTTTAATAGAGGAATGAACGTCCAAAATTTAGTGTCAATATAGTTTATAGAAAAAATAAAAAATAAAATAGTGTAGAGACGTGATATTATGATTGGGGCAATCTTAGCCTTTCATTCAAAATGGACAGTTGGATACGGGGAGGATAGAACTTCTATGTTGTAGGGGAAGCATAGAAAAGCTTATTCTTTTTATATTGGTTTCTTCCCCTCCCCACCGTGATGGGATGTGGATAAAATAAAAGGATAAATATGTCCATACCCCCTATTTTTGCTATCTATTTCTTAGGAGACCCAAATATTTAAAATATTTCTGAGAGCACAAAATCTCTATATATTCTATCTTCTAATCCCGTAAACCTCTTTGACCATGTATTATTTACTTCAACAACTTATGAAATGACTCCCTTCCCTCAAAACCTAACATCCATTTAACCCCGTTAACATATGCCCTCTCTCTCTCTAAACAGTGTCCCTCTCTCTCTCTATCTAAACTCTGTCTCTCTCACCCATCTCTCTCTCTCAAATGCCCAAATCGCCGAGACCCTTCTACATCTCTCTCTCTCTAATACCCAAATAGGAGAGATCCACCCTCAGAGTCTCTCTCTCTCTAGGATGTTCTTGCGACCTTGAATGATCATCAGTTCGAGCTTGATCGTAGGATGTTCTTGAGATGCTGCTGATTGATTCCTCAAGTAGATCATTTGAATGGGACGAGTTTCATAATTTCTCCAAAGTTCATTAGTGTTCCTTCAAGATTAGAACTAATATCAATGGGGTAATTGCTGCAATGAGCAGCTATCAGAAACTTTTATAGAGAGAAAGTTTACTAGAAGAAAACAAAATTTAATCCAAACATTTTTAAGAAAAAAAAATGGTAAATTGACGGAAAAATCCCATCAAACATATCACACTCGACCAGTAGTACAATTGATTTCATTGTCTTAAACTTTTGTATTTTTGCTTCTCAAATTCAAACTTCAGCAATAATATGTTTCAATCCCTTGCAAAAACTGAAACTCACGTAATGGCCCTATATTCCAAATTGAGATTGATGGAAAAACACAGAAAAGATTCTAAGAAGTTTCAATCAAAATCTGCAATTTAATTCTACAAATTTTTTTGAACTCAGGTAAAGTGTGTCAAAAAATGGACGAGAATTTATGAAAAAGAGAAAGATGTTGAAGTTTCTAGAAAATTTGGACTGAAATTCTCAAAATGTCCTAAAATCCTGAGATCTTTTCATGTAAAAAATTCCTCATTTCATGCTTGTATTGTAAAAAAAATTGCAGTCCATTTTCTTCAAATGGACCAAAATTGCACTAAAATACCAAAATTCAGACCAAATCCCCATTCTCTTTCCATAATTTGTCTCAAAATTTCAGCTGCAAAAACCTACCCCAACGATTGCAAAACAAAGTCTGATTGAACATTTAAAAAAAACAGAAAAAAAAAGAAAAGACAGAACTACAATTAAAGTAGAAGATTGCTTTGAGTCGAGAGAAGTTACAACTGCTATGATAGTTAGGGGTATGTTAGTTGATTTGAACAACTACTTGTGATTAAAAGGTGTAGAGAAGTTAGGGGTTTTTTTTGAGAAAATCAGACTAGGGCTTGAGAAGAGAGAGAGAGAGGGTGGGTCTATGCTGTTTGGGTATTAGAGAGAGATAGAGAGTACATGAAGAATGGTCTATACGATTTGGGCATTTGAGAGAGAGGGAAAGGAGAGAGAGAGACACGGAGTTTAGAGAGAGGTGCGAGAGACAAAATATAGATAGATAGAGAGAGAGATTGAGTTTAGAGAGAGAGAGAGAGAGGGCCTTGGTTAACGGGGTTAAATGGAGGTTAGGTGTGGAGAGAAGGGAGTCATTTCATAAGTTGTTGAGGTCAATAATATATGATCAAAGGGTTTAAGGGGTTGGAAGATAGAAAATGTAGAGACGTTAAGAAAATATAGAGACGTTATGCTCTCACAAATAGTTTAAATCCTTTGGTCTTATAAGAAATGGGTTGCAAAAATAGGGGGTATGGAGATATTTACCCAAAATTTCATAAAGAGGGCAAGTAGAGAGAGCGACATAAAGACAGAGAGAGCGAGGGGAGACAAAGATAAAGAGAACGAGAGAAGGAGAGATAGGGAGGGCAGGTAGAGAGAGAAAGAAAGAAGGAGGCAGGTAGAGAGAGAGGGGAGGGCAGGTTGGGAGAGAAGAGAGAGATGAAAGGTAGAGAGAGAAAGAGAGAATGAGAGAGATAATACAAAAAGCTAATGCATGTCAGATGTGTTTAGGGTGTGATATAAAAAGTATTGGAGGAAGGATTGTTGGGTTTTATATCCTTTAAAAGCCTAGAGAGCTAGTAAAAATGATATATATTGGAATATACACTTTCAATAGGAGTATGTGTGGAATTGTGTGGTCTCCTGTGTATGGTTGTAGGCCTGTGAGACTAGGGGCCAAATCCTCAACAAACTTCCGTATAGCATGTACATATTACAGTTGTATGGGAAGCAACCTTTTTTAAAAGGACACGTGTACATGTGCATGAGAGAACCCCTTTTGTACTGTAGTGGCAAGTGCTAGACTTGCTCTTAAAGAGGAGATTGTAATCCACATTCCAAGATCACGGTCTCAATATTTTTATTAGCCAACTTTGACAAGTCAATCATTAGCTCATGCAAAGAGACTATGGGTAATGGAAGTTTGTTGGATTGGATAAAAGGGCACTTGTGGATCATGGTTTTTAGGGCTAGTGGAGCATCCTTATTGTCACTTATTTTGACCCAGTGGCACCAGTCCACTCCTAGTATAATTTATTTAGGTATTATAAATGTTTCTTTGATTTTTAAATTTTTTTTTCAGAATTTTAATAGATTATGCTGTAAATTTTTATAAAATAGTACTTCAATAAATTTCAGAATTTTAAAAATAAACATACATGGGACCAAAGATCCCGCCCCACATGTGGCACGTTGTGCACCCTAGGGACCGTGCCCAATTTTTGTATATTATATTAGCCTCCCCCTATTTTTTTTCTAAATGGGGAGTACGCCACCTTTCTATCTAAAAGGTGGTACACGAACTATTTTAACAAAAAAGGGGCACACCCTACCTAATTTTAAGACAAGAGTTTTCCTAAGGGGGTAAAGTAGTCGCACGCTTAGGGGCATGACCTAATTTTAGGACAAGAGTTTTTCAAGGGGGCATGCCAGTCTTTTTGGTAAAATAGTGGCACGCCACTTTTTGAGCAAAATAGGGGTCATAATCCCCCTTCGCCTATTGTTTTGGGAAATAAGGGGTACGCCCTTTATTTCTTTTAAATTCAAATTTAAACATGATAAATCTAAAGGTGAGAAATTTATTCATACGGTTTCTCAATAGTTTGGGAAATCTATATTAGATTTATCTAGAAAATATTGTAAGTTTGGTTTCAAATTTAAATGCGATAAGTTTTAAATTTAATTGGTTTAATTTTAAATGGGAGTGGATTGAGTTAAGGGGATAGGGTTCCTAATTTATCCACCTAAAATCATGATAGCTGATTTTTGGGATAATATTTTTTAGTTGTCCTAAAAAGTTTTGTTGGAAATTAGATAAGGTAAGAATCTTATTAAAAGTAGAATCTTATTCAAACTAGGAGATAAGTTTTAAGGAGTCTGAACCTATTTGAAATCTAATCACTAGATGTTATTTCTCTCTCTTCAAAAAGATCTTTCTCTCGCATCAAATTGGAGGACCTCTCTTTCTATCTCTCTTGCACCAAATTGGGGGACATCACTTTATTTCTCTCATGCCAACTTCTATCTCTCTCTCTCTTTCAACCAAAAGAGAGGCATGTCACATCTTTCTCTCTCTCTCTCCTATTTTTTTTCGTCTTCAAAGAAAAATAGAAGTGGCCTATTTTTCTTGGAGAAACCTTAAACTAGGGTTTGCTGCATTTTTTAAAAGAAGAAGAGAGAAGCTTAACTTAGAGAGAGATATCAACCTCGAGATCAGCCCTATTTTGTTCCCATAGGGTTTGTATAAACCCTAGGTTTGATAACCTACAAAGCTTCTCTATTGAAGAAATTCCAGCAACACCTTAAGGAGGAAAAGTGCGCCAGTGGTCAAAGTGCGCCATTAGTCAGGGAATCGGATGTGGGGTGTACCAAGTCCGGGTTGAGTAATTCCAAGCATCTTTCATTAAGTTTTCCCATTAGTTTTTATTTATTTTCAGTTTTATTTTCTATTTTCTATTGTGTTAAAAATTATTATAAAGGCTATTTTAAAGTTCATGGATAGTTTCTATTTCTCTTGGCAGTAAAATAAAGATCCTATGTTGTATTTAGGGCATTGTTTTTATTTTCTAGTAATATATTATGGCATATGTTAGTGGAATTTAGGTATTTTGACTAAAAGTAAATTTTTTTTTTTTGAATTTAATACCTTGAGTTCCACATAGCCACGCCTTAAATAGGTATCAGAGCGTCTATATTTTACTACCATAGTTTAGTTGTATTTATTTATTTTTGTCCAAGAAACATGACTTCAAAAGGTTTCTTGGGTGAATTTATTGAAACTGAAAAATTTGATTGGAAAAACTATCATAGTTGGACAATAAAAATAGGCTATGTGCTCTTTGGAGAAGAACTTAGCCAATGCTTACTGAAGCACCCCCACATGTCCCAAGAGGTAATACTTATGAGAGGCAAGTTGCAAGAGATGTTCATGATCAGTGGGACTGCAAACACTATAGCAAAGCGTGTGTTACTTATGCTCATTGATGACTCTCATGCTTTGCAGTATGAACACCTAAAGACTGCAAAGGAGATTCATGAATGACTTGAGACTGATTATGCTTCACCTTCCCTTACAAGAAAGACGATGAATATGAAACAATATTTATGTTTGAAGAAGAAGGAAGGAGGCAAGTTAACCGAGCATATACAACAGTTCAGAGTCTTAGTTCGTGAACTCGAGGCTGCACAAGTTTAGCCAAATGAAAATATGTACATCTGCCAGTTGCTAAATTCTATGCCAAGCTCATGGGAAAATTTTATTTCAGGCTTTACGATAAGGGAGAGCATGCTGAAGTTGGTCGAAATCATTACCAAACTCACAGCCGAGGAAGAAAGGAGATTTTCTCGTGACTCTTCAGCCTTGAATGACTCTATAAATGTGGTAAATCTTAAACCCATTTTGGTTCATCCAAGAAGAAGAAAGGGAAAGAAAAGAATAAGAACAAAATGAATGAGGATCAAGAGGGAAATAATTACCCCGTATTATAATTGCAAAAAATTCAATTACAATGCTAAGCATTGCAAAGCACCCAAGAATGCGAATCTCTAGAGCGATAAGGAGCATGCTTGTGGAGTCCTAGAGACTATACTAGCTGACCTAGGGTCATAGTGTTTTGATTCAAGGTCCACTGCCCATGTGTCAAACACAAAGGATGGATATAGAAATTTCCAGCCTGTTGTCCCAAGGGATCAATATATCTATTTGGGTGGGAATGAAATTTTAAGTATTAGAGATTTCATCCCTTAACTGGAGAATGACAAAAGCATGGTCCTAAGGAAAACTCTTTATGCTCTTGAGATGAGGAAGAGTTTGGTTTCCGTCACTAAATTAGCTAAGGCAGGTTACTCCACCACTTTTACTAGTAACAAGGTGGGGGTGAGCTATGGAGATCGATTAGTCATGATGGTCATCTTGTAGAAGGTTTCTTTTCAGTTGCAATAAAGAATTTCATTTCTTAAGTCTCGAGTTATGATGATAACTATGTTGTATATATATGGCAGATGAGATTAGGGCACATAAACCATACATGGATGGAGAGTCGATTATTGAGTAATCTAAATAGAGACTTAACCAAAGTCTGTGAATCATATGATCAAGGAAAGCTGGTTAAGAAGTCCTTGTGAAAAGCTCAGAGAGCTACTGGCATATTACAAGTTCTCCATATTTTTTTTTGTGGACCTATGATTGTGGCCACTATGAGCAGTCCAAAAGGTACTGTGTCATATTAAAAGATGATCACTCCCATTCAGTCCATGTCTATCTATTAAGTGGAAAAATTCTGAAGCCCTAAATCGGTTAAAAGAGTATAAACCGACATAGAACCCCAAACCAGTAGGGCTATTGAATATATTTCAAGATCAGTGGGAGTGACATGTTTTTTCATCTCTATATATGTGGATGACTTGTTGCCAGTATTTCAATTGGAGACGGAAGTTTTCTTGTCACATCATTTTTTATATGAACGAATTTTGAGAAGCCATAAAGAAAACTCCATAAAAAAGTACAATTGGGTCACTAATGTATGGTATTTCAGGGACAAGACCAGTTTTATCTTCTGTCATGAGTTATGATTAGGAGGTACAAGGATATTCAGATGTTCAGATGTACAGATTCAAGGATATTCATATGCGAATTATCCGGGTCATCCAGATGAGAGTAAAATCCACATCCGGATATATCTTCACACTTGCAGGTGGAGTTGTTTCTTGCTAGATAAAGAAACGAGATATAATTGCATGCTTGACTATGGAGTCAAATTATGTGGCAAGTTGTTTCGCAGCTAAAAGAAGTAGTCTGGATATAGAAGTTCCTGAATCAACTCAAATTTGATCCAGTGAAGTGTCGTGCATTAGAATCTTTTGCATCAACTAGGTAGCAATTATCAATTATGTGTGTCAAAAGAGCCGAGGTTACTATCACATTCGCAACAGTATCTAAGCAGGAGAGATTCAGATTGCATATCTCCCAATTGAAACCATGTTATTGGATCCTTCGATAAAAGGATTGGCAGCAAAAGTTTTTACCAAATGTGTACATGGGATGGGCTTGAGAGAAAGTGAAAGAGAGTGATTATATGGCCTTCAAAGGCCAAGTGGGAGATATTGGGTTTTATGGTCTTTAAAAGCCCAGAGAGCATGTAAAAATGATATATAGTGGAATATACACTTTCAGTAGGAGTGTGTGTAGTGACTGACCACGGGTTGGGCGGTTTATGGCCCTGGTCATATCTAAAACCCTTGGCCTTGGGCATGTGGCACAACCGAGAAGGGTTTCTAGTGGGTCATCCCTTGTTGAGGTTAGAGAGATGCGTATGGATCATATTTGTAAGCCAGGAGAACTGTGTGGTCTCCTGTGCGCTGTTGTAGGCCTATGAGAGCAAGGGCCAAATCCTGAACAAACATATACATATACATATAACAAACGCATATACATATACATATAACAAACGCATGGGAAGCTGTAATTTTTAGAGGTACATGCGTACATGTGCATTGAGAAAATCCCCTTTTACACTATAGTGACAAGTAATAGACTTGCCTTTAGAGGAGAAGACTGTAATCTTGATTCCAGGATCATAGTCTCAATGTTTTATTATCCAACTTTGATAAGTCACTCATGAGCCCCTGCAAAGAGACTGTGGGTCATGGGACTTTATTGGGTTGGATAAGAGAATATTTGTGGATCATGGAGTCTGGGATGAGTGGAGCATCCTTATTGTCGCTTATTTTGGCCCATTGGTACCAGTCAAATCCTAGTATATTTTGATTATCATAAATATTTCTTTGATTTTAAAATATTTTATTCATAATTTTATAATATTGCTTTTACTATAAATTTTCATAAAATGTTACTTTTGAAATGTTCAGAACTAAAAAAAAAAAAAACAAACATGAGACCATGGAACTAGCCCCAACAGTGGCACATCGTGCAACCTAGAGACCACGCCTTATTTTTGTATACCGTACTTAGCGCGCCCTATTTTTTTACTAAAGGGGGAGTACGCCACCTTTCTAGCTAAAAGGTGGCATGCCAACTAGTTTAACAAAATAGGGGCACGACCTAATTTTAGGACAAGAGTTATTCAAGGGGCACGCCTGGTAACTTAGTGGCACGCCACTTTTTGAGCAAAATAGGGGGAATATTCCCTTGGCCTTTTGTTTTTGGAAGTTAGGACACGCCCCATATTTTTTTAAAATTCAAATTTAAACATGATAAATCTAAAGATGAAAAATCTATCTATATGGTTTCCCTATATTTTGGGAAATCCTTCCTCATTATCAGACAATCATTTATTCACAAACCTCGTGTGGGGCTAATAGTTCTCATTTCCCATCTCATGAAAAACCCTTTTCGCTCCGCTTAGACCCATCCCCTTCTAGGGGTATTTTAGTGATGGGTTCTATAGGAACTGGAGGATCCTATTTGGTCAACTGCCTAGCGACAAACTCCTACCTTCCTTCCATTTCAGTATATCCGAACAAATTCCTTGATGACAAGCCTAAAGGTTATTTAACCAACCAAACTTTACTTCAGTCATTATATATTGAATTGAGGCAAAAGCCTATGTAACAGTTGGACGATAGTAAAAAGTCATAGCAAAACCTGTAGCTACTTGTATTAAAAAACAAATAAGTGTGATTCCCCTTAAACAATGAAATATATTGACATGAGAATGAATATATTTACTAGTTATATCATCCGCAATTGTCCGAATCTCAAGATGCTCCTCAAACCAATCATATAATTTATTGAGGTAGGTAAACTAAAGATACTCCGCCTCTGAGAACCATATATGAAAATTTCGTCTCGTACCGCTCAAGAAAAAAAAACCACCCGAATACTGGTTGCAACGAATACTGAGATTTGAAAATTTTTAGCTACTTGATTCAATCTTCCCTGAAGATATGAAAGAGCTAAAATCCATAATCTCTTCTTTTTGATTTGTGATGGATAATGCCAAAAATATCAAGTTGGCATGTTGTCTTGTCTTTATGTCGATCGTTACAGGCCTCTTGAATATTCGTTTACCCTATTTTATTTTTTTGCTAGTAATACGGATTTTCTATGGAAGTACCATACAACTGATAGGAATTTTCTTATTGAGACCCTACGAATCAATTGAAACCTTAGATTAATATTAAAACCACGATGATTCACCCTCAAAACCAAAAGGTTCTCCGAGTAGGAACCATTTGATCATCATTTATTCAAAGATATAATGACTAAAAATCAAGAGAAATATCTTTCCCATAGTTGGAGTAAGTATTATTCTGAATAAAAGAAAAACGAATACTTTGTTTATGAGATAGATCTTTGAGAATTTTTTTGAGCCCGATTACGAGGTCTGAATAAAAAAACAAGTATGAATCATAGTTCAAATTGTTATTTATCTATTCCATATAATAGAAAAAGAGTCTATGTTTCAGATACTAGATTGAATATCCGACGAGATAGAACCATCTCTATTGAGACGACAGATCCACTCTCTGTACTATCAATAGGATCAATTATAAGAAGACACACTCATATTCTGGAAATACCGAAACAAAAGAATTGCACTGTCAAACTACCTAAGTGATACATTTATTTATTTAGTTTTAGTTGTTTTTTCTGTACCTAACTCACTGAGATTTCATCCAGTAAAACGGAAGAATTATAAAGCTCCAAAATAATGGATAGAAATATTGCAAGTAGAGCCATTGTGACTCCCATAAAGGGGGTAGTTACCCATCCAGGAGCTACATTACCATATTCTGAATTCAACGGTTTCAATAAATCCCCAACAATAGTCCGTCTTGGACTAGATCTGGAACTATCCTCCACGCTTTGTGTAACCATAAATTCTATTGCATTGTTTGAGATCTATTGATTTTGTATACTATTCTGTTGTAAATAAACTATATATTTGATTTATGTAAAAAATATTTTAAGTTTGATTTCAATTTAAATTGGGATAAAGTTTAAATTTCATTGCTTTAATTTTTTGCGTCCAAGTGTTAGAGGATAATGTTCCTAATTTATCCACCCAAAAGATTTATAGTTATTAGGATCCTATTCAAATTAGGAGATAAGTTTTTCTTCTATTTAAGGAGTTTGAACCTATTTGAAATCTAATCACTAGATCTTATTTCTCTCACTCCAGAAAGATCTCTCTGGCACTAAATTGGGGGACCTCTCTTCTCTCCCTCATGGACCAAATAGACTATTTTTGAGCTCTCTTAAGCCATAGAGAATGAGAGGTAGCCTACAAAGCTTCCATATTTAAGAAGTTATAGCAACTCCTTAAGGAGGAAAAGTATGCCATTGGTCAGGGAATCGGGTGTGGGGTGTACCAAATCCTAGTTGGGTAACAACATGCATCTTTCAGTAACCCTTCCCATTAGTTTTTATTTATTTTCAGTTTTATTTTTTATTTTTTTGTAATTTTTTAAAAATTTGTATTGTGTTAAAAATTGTTATAAAGGCAATTTTAGAGTTCATGGATAGTTTTTATTTCTATTGATAGTAAAATAAAGATCCAAGGTTGTTTTTAGGGCACTGTTTTTAATTTCCAGCAATATATTGTGGCACATGTAAGTGGAATTCAGATATTTGAAATAAAAGTAAAAAGAAATTTTTGAATGCCAAAGCTTTAGTTTGATAGACGTGGCTTCATGCCCTTTTGGTATGGATGTCAAAGCTTTAGTATGATGAATTGAATTCATTCTTTCAAATCCATGTAGGAAAAGTTTCCATAAGTTTCCTACTTAATAAAAGATATATACTTCCTCCCCCACCCAGCCAAGCAACTGATTATTTGATCTAGATCTGCAACTTTAAAGTATTTTATTTTAATGTTTGTTAACAAATTATATGGATATGAAATTTGGTATATGTCATCATCTCAATAGGGTAGATGTAAAAATAATTTTCAAAAACTATTTTTGACAAAATAAAATGACCAATATACCCTTGAAAGTTTCAAGAGTATTTTGGTCAGAGGAGTGGATACCCAAAATTTGGTGTCAAAGTGTTTTCCTAAAAAATATTAAAATAAAATAGTATAGAGGCGTGACATTATGATTGGAGCCATCTCAGTCGATCATTTATAATGGACAGTTTGATAGGAGTAAATATATAAGTTTTATACAGTAGGGTAGACTTGCTCTTATCCACGAAAGCGTTATTACGCCATTTTAGAGAAATAGTGTTTTCCGTATTTTTGGGGCAAAAACATGGTGAGGCCTCTCTCTAAGAGATGCCTCTCTGTCATGCTCTTGCTATCTAAATGTAGAATAGTGACTTTCTTCCTAGAGAGGCCTCTCCACAATTATGCAAATGGCCCCTCTAAGAACCTAGGTCTAGACTTTAGAGTCCAACTGAGATATGACCCTATTTTTGGGGTGGACACTTTCTCCTTCTCTTATTCGAGTTCAGGAAGTTTTATTATTTTATACAGTTATTGTTGGGATGAATATGTAAAAATTCAACAAGGGTTTATAACATTCACAACTATTGTGCATTCATATCAATATAAACAATCAATGGAAACTACACAATATCAAAGCAAGAACATACAATAAAAATCCACCAACATTCAATCCATTGAGCACAAAGATTTAACATGACTCGGTCACAAATCGTAGCCTTCATCCCCGGAAGAATGGCACGAGACTTTACTTACTGATTTGGGTAGATTACAAGGTGAAATTCACATCAAAATATCAATTTCCAACAAGTCTTTCTCACTCTAAACTGAGCCAAAAAACAAGGCTCCAAGAACACCCAAAAATGAATTATCTTTAACAATTTCTCTCACAAAGACAAGGCACACAACAAACCCACAACGAAGTTCAAGTCCTTTTGCCCACTTTCGGTCTCTAAAACAGGGCATACTAAGCCCTCAAGAGAAAACCCACTTGCAACCTCAATCTCTCTATATTTTTTTCACTCTTTCTCACACTAAACAAAAGGGTTATAATCCCTTTAAAAGAGTAAAGTTCCTACAACACCACAACCATTAGATTAGATGCAATCCAATGGCCCAAAATAAAGAGACAAAAGTTAAATAAAACTCCCACATGTGTGATTTGTTTTCACACATATAACAATCTCCCACTTGAAGTCAAATCAAAAAGTCTTTGAAATAATCACCAATGCACCATTCTCCATCCACCTGAGTTACGTCTCCTCTAACCTTGAAAGTCTTCTACATATTATATTCTTTTCAGTTGAGACAATCTTTGTCAACATATTAGCACGGTTCTTCTGAGTGTGAATCTTTTCCACCTACAAATCTCGATGCTCGAGGGCCAACCAAATAAAATGATATCTAACCTCTATATACTTTGTCTTGGAGTGATAAGTTGCATTCTTAGCCAGATGAATAGTACTCTGGTCATCACAATACACAACATATTTATCATGCTTCACCCCAAACTGGTCAAGTAACCTTCTCAACCAAATCATTTCTTTCACTGCCTTAGTCACTGCCACATACTCAGCTTCAATTGATGACAAGGCAACAATATCTTGCAACCTTGACATCCAGTTGACTGTACCACCAGCAATAATGAAAATATATCCAGTGGTAGACCTTCTAATATCACGACATCCTGCGTAATCTGCATCTACATAACCAACAACTTCCAGTGATGAATTTTCAAAACACAAGCATACATTTCGTGTCCCCTTCAAATACCGAAGAATCTACTTAACTGCTTGCCAATGTTCTGAACCTAGATTAGACATAAATCTAGAAACAAATCCTTATTTGAACACATTTTTCAACACCTTGGGTCCTCGATGCTGAAGAGAAGAGAAGTCGGTCAATAAAGCCCAAATTT
Source organism: Amborella trichopoda (assembly GCF_000471905.2). The sequence continues at coordinate 1,176,039 of NW_006498549.1, read as the reverse complement.
ACAGTGGATTTTTTTACAGTTTCAGAATTGCCCTAGAACGGGTGGAAATCTTTCTAAGGACTCGTTTCGTCGCAATCCGACATGTCTAAGGCATTGCAGATAAAGAAAAAATTTCGAAACAAATCAACCTCTTGCACCCTGAAACGGACCCCATAACTAGAACCCAATTTTCGATGCACCAAACAATTGTAGGACCACTGCCATTAGATCTGGCATGGTCGAAAATCCCTATGAGTTAAGTTTTGACTTAATCGGGGGCTCCAAGACAAAGTTATAGGTAAAAGATTGAAAAGGGTTAGGCTGTACATTATTCCCGTGTGCTCTCCTTGTACTAAATTACCATTAATGATGATTGTTTTCACATTATCAAGTAGTGACTTTGGAGACCCATATGTCACTCGTTTCGCGTCGGATCGCGCTCAAATTTTGTGAGCGTGTTCATTTTGTCAAGACGAGCATTGTGATATATGGCATGTCTTGTGACGACGCTTGAACAGGAAGAAAAACTAGAGAGAAGTTGGTAATTCACAGCAAAAGTTGCAGAAAGTTTAGCACCGACACATCTCGCTCGAGAGACCATATCACGGTTCTCGCACAGCAGATCGACGCGAGACCAGTTTCATCGTGTGCGTAAGGTATCAAGCTCTGTCTATTTCGAGCGTCGTGTCTGATGAATGGTCGGATTTCACACGCGAAGCCGATGAAGTTACTGCAAATTCCGACTGCAGGATTTCAAAATCTGGTCAAAACTCAAAGATTGTAAAATCTTCATCAGGGCATGAAATCGAGCAGAATTTTTTGTAACGCGATCGTGATGGTATGCTCTGTGCGATTCAGCGAAGAAATCATGAAAAAACATCAAGTCATGAGCACATTATTGATCCAAAATTGCCAAGTTTCATGCAAATTTCGAGTCATGTGATTGTGGCCTAAAAATGCGATCCGTGGTTCAACGTTTGTATAAAATAGTTCATCATGCCGAGCTCAATAAGAAAACAGTAGGGACTGTTTTGGGATTCCACATATTGTTGAGCATGGGCAAAACTTTCATTTGCACCCTATTTTTTTATTTTTCTTTAATTCAAATAAATTGTAATTATCATCAATTACGCTAGATTTTTGGAATCCACCCATGTTTGGGCTCAATTCTATAAATACATGCTAAACCTAATTCTAAAGGGTTCCACGCTGATTAATAAAATTTGAGAGTTTTCTTTGAGATTATGAGTTCGTCTTGGAGAGAGAGAGAGGAGAGAGAAGAAAAAGTCTGGTACCCCTTGGTAAAGGTAACTTTCTCTCTCCTCTCATCTTTCTCTTTCCCACTTCTCTCTTCTCTCTTTCTCTCTCCTCATCTCATCTCTCTTTCTCTCTCATATTCTTCTCTTTATCTTTCTCTATCTTCTCTCAACATGCATGACAATGGGCAATCGTTGTGTGTATCTTTCACCTCCTTCTTTCCTCTTTTCTTCTGTTCTCTTTCTTGACTCATCCTCATTCTTTCGTCGTCCTTCTTCACTCTTTTCTAATCCCTCTTTTCTTTCTTTCTCACTGTTCTCTCCTCTCTTTCTCTTCTCCATTCAAGCACAGCGGAGTCTATCGTCGGGCATGATGTCCTCCTCTGGAACACATACAGTGAGCTGGGCCTTAACTTGAGTGATAAGTCGGGCCTTTGTCTGAGTTTCTTCCTTTGTCATGGGCGGCGGAAGACCATCGCCGTCCATGTTTCTTCTCTCTCTTTCTCTTCCATGTTATGGACGACGGAAGCTCATTGCTATCCATGTTTCTTTCACTTCTCTTGCTCATGTCATGGATGGCGGAAGCTCATCGCCGTCCATGTTTTCTCTCTCTTCTCTCTCATGTCATAGACAGCGAAAGCTCATCGGCATCCATATTCTCTTTCTCTCCCATGTCATTGACCCGGAAGCTCATCGCCGTCCATGTTCTTTCTCTTGTCTCTCTCCCCTTTCATGGACGGCGGCAGCTCATCGCCGTCCATGTTTCTTTCTCTTGTCTCTCTCCCCTGTCATGGACGACGAAAGCCCATCGCCGTTCATGTTTCTTCCTCTTCTCTCTCTCCTGTCATGGACGGCAGAAGCCCATAGTTGTCCGTGCTTCTTCCTCTTCTCTCTCCCTTGTCATGGATGGGGGAAGCCCATCGCCATTCTTCCTCTTCTCTCTCTCTCCTGTCATAGATGGCAGAACCCATCACTATCCATGTTTCTTCCTCTTCTCTATCTCCTGTCATGGACGGCGGAAGCCCATCGCTGTCCATGTTTCTTCCTCTTCTCTCTCTCTGTCATGACCCCACTTCCTGCCCCTCTTTTTTTTTTTTACTAGCAGGAGGGCAACAGGGTGTGGGACCGTGATCATGGGGTTGCGAACGTCACACACGTCGGAGTGGCTCAACGCTTTATGGAACGGTAATCAATGTAAATGACGAAAGAAAGAAAAACACCAAACACATACAACCACCCAAAAATTCAGACAATTTATTCCATGCCATTCTTAAAGCTCTAAAGTATAACAAATGTGTCCAAGGCTCCTACGACCCAAAAACATTACATAATATCAAAATCCTAACAACTATATGGCCAAACTGCCAACAAAACATACAATCAGAAAAGGCGTCCTCATCAAGCTCAAGGCTCCAACTGTTGACTGCACCACTAAACCACTTACCTTCCACCTGCGAGCTATTATATACATAGATAGAAAAGTAATGGAATGAGCTATAAAGCTCAGTAAGTAGATCAAAGCACCATGCATCCCTGCATACATCCAACAACTCATACTCATACTCCTGATCTAAGCAAGTTTAAGTAACCTGAAACCATGTATATCGTTTTATTTGACAATGTATCATAAGTGCTTCCTTTCATGGTGGAACAATCACAATTCAGATATCAAATATCATATGAATTAGCAGTTCAACGAACCTTTCCTTTATGAGTGTCATCACAATTTATCATAACTATGTATTTCTCAATATCACACATTCATGTATAACTTAGCAAGTCTTACAACCTGCATCCTTATCACAACGGAGCATACTTTCACTTCATGAAAGAGCATACTTTCATTTCATAAGCAAGTCCTATTACAACATGCACATTCAATATTTCACAAACATTCACTATTTCGTAACAATTCATTGCATCACAAGTACATTTTAATGCAACCATACACATTCACTAGTTCATAAAGAAGTCTTATCACATTATGATTATACATTATACCACAGATCGTGCGGCAAGTCCATGCTCACACATCTTGTATTCTCATCATAAAAACACATCTTAATATCATACATTCATATCATGACTAAGCAAAGCATGCCAAGGCATCACATAATACTTATCACATAATTGACCACACAAGTCTTGTCACATAGCTCTTATCACATAGCTGACTATGCAAGTCTAATCACATAGCACTTATCACATAACACATAGCACTTAGCACTTATCACATATCACATAACACTTGTCACATAGCTCTTATCTTAGAATCATGTACACATATAACTGAGCATGTCTCAAACATATTACTGAGCGTGTATCAAAATCATGCACACACATCACTGAGCATGTATCAAAATCATGCACATATAACACTAAGCATGTCCCAAAATCATGCATTCATATCGCAACAGGGCATACTGTATCAAAATCATGCATTCATATCGCAACAGAGCATACATCATAATCATTCTTCCATATCATAGCAGAGCATAACTCATTATCATGCATTCATATCATAATAGGTCATGTCATACGACATGCATTCATATCATAATAGGGCATATCATGCACTCATTTCTCATTATCAAAACTTTTCAAGATTATATAAAACATTAGCAATTCATACATGAAATCATACCATTAGGCCCATTAACTCAAAAGACATCAGGATACAATTTTCTAGGTTTTTGAGCACAGTCCACTTCTAAAGGTGTATTGGGAGATTCAAAATTCATTTGGACTTGAGATCACTTTTTTGAAAAACTTGGCTCATAAAAACGTAACTTTCGTGAACGGGGTAACTCCAAAATTTGGCTTTAAAGCTCAACAAACTGGTTGGTGTTCTTTGGATAAAGTTTATGTGTTTACAGTAGAAAACACAGTGTGACATACTCATAGAAATTGGGCATAACTTTCAAAATACATTGAATTTTAACATGTACTTTTAGAACTATTTTTAAAATAGACTCCTAAATATTTCATTCAGAAGTGATTTGATCTCATTTTGATATATTTTGGCCAGTTAACAGTTCCGCACAATACACATAACCATTTTGGAACAACTTCAGTCTTTACAACAGAAAACACAGGGTGACATCTTAATATAAACACAGGTATAACTTTCAAACTACATGGAATTTCATCTCAATTCCATAATAATTTTAAAAATAGACTCATAAATAGTTCATTTAGCAGTGGTTTGGCCTCATTATGATATGTTTTGATTAGTGAAAAGCCCCAAACAAAAATACATAAAATCTCGGGAATTCCATGTCATTGTTTTGACATACTTCAAAAAATGACTATTAATATCCAAACTTAAATAGATATTAAAACAAGGTATTTTCCATCTTAAAATAGATTCATAGAGGTTCATTTCCACCAAATTTCATAACTAATATAGATATCTTCAATAACACGAATATGAGTCACAGTTCTTAAAAATACAGAGCACATTCCAGCCAGATCTAAATGTCATACATTCACACACATATTTACCATCACATCCATATTAGTGCTTGGAATTCACATTTTGATGATCTAAATAGCATGCATCAAACAAAATTAAGAAAACATAGATGCTAGATCCACTTACCTACTGCAAATGAAACTCCAAAGTCTTCCTCCAACTTCACCTTGACTGCCCAGCTCCATTGGCTAAGGTCCAAGCTTAAGGGACAAGGCTTGGAGGCTTGGAGAGGTCAAATGAAAAAGGGAGGAGAGGTTAACGTGTGTGAGAGCTGGGAACCCCATTTCATGGGTGGTGGGGTGTATAAATAATCACATATGGTGGTAGGATGTAACGGACAAGTCGTGGCAGCATGGGACAAGTGGCATCACACAAATAACAAGTGGTATGCAAGAGGAGAGAGAGAGAGAGGGCAAGCATGGGGGACATCATTATCATGGGCTCAGCAAGCATGGGAGACAAGCATCATTGTAGGTACATCAATCCCTTGCCACTTAGGGGAGACAGAGAAAACATGAGAGAGAAGAAACTCCCTAGACTATTATAGACCACCTGCGCTCATCAACCGGCGCCCTCAATGCACATCCAGCCACCCATGCCCAACTGCGCGCTCAACTTTAAGATGCATAATATATCATTCAATACTTCACAAGCCAAGGAAAATCTTGGTACAATACCTTGTCCATATAAACCCAGTCTTACAAGAGAACTACTCTTACAATTTTCACAACTAACAAGTTCATTTTCATGGTTAACACAATCATAACATTAGAGGCGCGAAACTAGTATTTCCAATCTCAATACTCCATTCACCCATACATGTTTCCTCCTATCATTTTACCCACTACCAATGCTCCAGACGACGCTACACACGACGATTCTCCAGATGGTGCTATACTTGCGGAGATGCTCTAGATGGTGTTACACTTGCGGCGATGCTCCAAATAGCGCTCCACTCACGGCAATGCTCCAGACGACGCTACTTTCGCTGCGATGCTCCAGACGGCGCTACTCGCAACGATGCTCCAAACGACACTACATTAGCGGCGATGCTCCCTCACGCGCACGACAATGCCTCCATTCACGCATGACACAACCTCTTTTTTCATTCGCAGTGTTAACCTTACGCACATGGCGTTAGCCTTCTCCCTTAGCGTTGGGCGTGAGCTTCCTTCTCTTTACTGTTGTGAGTGTCCTACTCAAGAAAATCGGGGTCCTTACATCATCCCCCCTTCAAAAGGATTTTATCCCCAAAATCATACTTATGAAACCAGTAATTGGGGCAGGGCACCCACACATTCACTATTGTCTCAAACACCCGTCCGTGGTTTTATCCCCAGCATCACATAGTCTGTACTTCATATTTCACATAATGTCGCGCACTAATCATTCCGATGCCTTAGCATTTCAGACATTCCATCAACCCATTTAACCATTGCTAAAAAGTTGACATACACACAATCATAGGTCAAGCCATTCAACTCTAAGAACTTTCATCAGTTAAGCCACTACCAGCTGACAATAAGTATCAGTCTGTAATTAGGTCTGACAACACTCACAAAGCGGAACCTTACAATTATCAATCGTGCGATGCACTCATGGCACGCACCACAGAAACACATAATCTCAACACTAGGCCCTGCAATATACTGAATGCAAGCATCTCACTACAATCAGTCATAATGTCAGACCTTGCTACAAGCTTAGAGTAGGATTTCTGTTAGTATAAATCACAATAGTCAGGTTCTACAATACGCTCAAAGTAGGCACCTTATTAGTATCAATCACAATAGTCGGGTCGTACAATACACTCAAAGTAGGTACCCTATCAATATCAATCGTGGTCATGCAATACGCTCAAAGCATGTACCACATAATCACAAAGCCGGGCCCTACAATATGCTCAAAGTAGGCACCACAATACAATCACAACATCAGGTCCTGCAATACGCTCAAAGTAGGCACCCTACAATCTCGGTTGTGGTCATACAATACACTCACAGCATGCACCACAGAAACACAAAGACGGGTGGTTAACTGCCTCAATCTCACCCTCCGGATCAAGATGATCGGGCGGCACTCTTCTCAGGTTTCAGTGAGACCCGAGACTTTTTGAGATCACTCTCTCAAGAACCTTGTTCGAGAATAAGGGTAGGTATTACCAACTGATGAGAGAGGAATTTAAGATGTGTTCGGGACTTACTCGGGTTGGCTCTTGTTGATGCCCTCTTAGATCACGACGAAAGCCCCCCAGTAGTAAAACTGGTTTGAAATCGCCTCCCTTAGCTTGTATTCTCCTATTTTTGCATTCACACACATATGACAAATGTTACAAGATAGGTGGGTCAAGGGACCACATCTTGCCTTTAGGTGAATGTACACAAGCGTCCACATTCAAAGGATGAGAAGAATGGGAAAATGAAGATTGGGGTAAGAAGAATTCGATCGAGTGGTGAGACTGACATAATGACCTGACTAGTAGGTAATTAACCTGTCGTCATAGTAAAACGGGCTCCGTAGCTCAGACCGGCGAGTTACTACTAGATAACTGTACAAATAGCGACTAGCTAGACACAATGACTTGTCTGTCGTGACAATAAAGGTGGCACAATACCTATGACTGGCATAACAACATTACAGCTAAACGACATGACTACTATTGAAGGTCGATTTCAACCATTCTTAATCAAAGGAGAGAGTAAAAGAAAGAAGAGAGATCAGAGAGAGAGAGAGAGAGATGACGAGAGAGAAAAAAAGAAGATAAAATAGAAGAAAAAACATACTAGGATAGAAAATAATGAGAGAAGAAGAAGAGAGAGAAGGGAAGGAAAGGAGGAGGAGGACACATACGAGAATGAGAGGAGAGGGAAAACTCAGATGATGATGGCTTCCGTCGGTTGTGAAATAAAGAAAGAGGAGAGAGAAATCATGCAGGCAGTAAAGGTCTTGTGCTTGCTGTGCCATAAGAAAGAGGAGAGGGAAAGCTCAGTCAGCGATGGTTTCCACCGACTGTGGCAGAAGAAGAGAAAGAGGGAGAAAACCCAGCCGACGATAGCCTTGCGTCAGCTGTGACATAAGAGAAGAAAAAGAGAGAAACCCAGCTGGCGTTAGGCTTACGTAGGTTGTGACAAAACAGAAGAGAAGAGAAGAAAGAGAGAGAAACCCGACCGGTGTTAGGCTTGTGCCGATTGTGATAGAAGAAAATAAAGAGAGAGAAAATCCAGTCGACACTAGGCTTGCCTCGATTGTGATAGAAGAGAAGAAAAAGAGAGGACCTAGGCTGGCACTAGGTTTGCACCGGTTGGGCTAAGGCCTAGTTCACTGTTCATGTCTCAGGAGTAGGAAAACATCACACCAGGCATAGGTCCGTCATGCGTGAATGGAGAAAGAGAAGTAAGGAATGAGGGACATGATAGATCAGAGGAGGAAGAGAGAGAAAGAGATAAAGATGAAAAGAAGAGAGAGAAAGAAAGATAGATATGAGAAAAGAGGAGAGAAAGAGAGAAAAGAGGTGGAGAGAGAAAATTACCTTACGAAAGGGCACCAGCCCTTTTACTCTCTCTCCACTCTTTCTCTCCAAGATGCACCCATGAACTCAAGAAAAAAGCGAAATTTTATTGAATGAATGAAAGTTGAACCGAAGGTTTTTTACAATGAAGCTTTGCATGTTTATATAGAGTTGGGCTCAAACATGGCTGAACGCCCAAAAAATACCTAAAATTGAATATAATTACAATTTAATTGAATTAAAAGAAATGCTAAAAATGGCTACAAAAAGACTATTTTGCCCTTGCCTAACAATCTGTGGAATTTCAAAACAGTCTCCCTGCTGCTGCCTGAGAACTTGCGTGATCTTCCATGACTGATCCGGGGTTGCTTTGATGCCTGTTTGATTGAAATATTATTGTTTTCTTGTAGGGCTCGACATGACGATCGATTTGATACCAATTTTAAGCCATGAATCATGATTTTGAGCCATGATCATGAGACTTGAATTTTGGACAAATCTTGAAAAATTTGGATCGATAGTGCACTCGTTCCTCGATGTTTTTCTTCTATTTATTTGCTGAACCACACTAAGCATACCGTCACAATCACATTGCAACAAGCGCGGCTCGATTTCGTGTCCAGATGAAGATTTTGTCGTCTTGAGTTTTTTACCAGAATCTTGAAATTCGGCGGTCAAAATTTACAAAAGCTTCGATGCCTCCATGTATGAAATCAAACCGTTCATCACACATGAAGTTTGGACCAGAGGTAGCGTATGACCTTACTTAGATAATAAAATTAGTTTCGTGTTGATCGGGTACGTAAGAGTGAGGTGTGCTGCTGCTGAATTTTCTGTAATTTTCTTCACGAATCAGCAGCATTTTTCTAGTTTTTCTCCCTGTTTGGGCATCGTCACGGGGCATACCACCTATCAAAATTCTTGTCTCGATGAGACAAACATGCTCACAAAATTTGAGCATGATCTGACTTGGAACGAGTGAGATATAGGGCCCAAACATCACTGCCCATGATTGTGAAAACAACCACCTTTAATGGTATTTTGGTGCAGGGTGGACACATGGGAAAAGTGTGTGGCTTACCCCTTTTTGATATTTTACCCATAACATTATCTTGGAGTGTCCGATTAAGCCGAAACCTGACCGTGAGTCCTGACTCAGAAGAAGAGTAGGGAAAGAGGCTTGAGCAGCTCTCTTTCCTAGGACAACCACGAGTGTAGGTATAAGGAAATCCTCAACCTGGATGAACGTGTTGAACAACCCAGGTGCCATAGAAATGAGTTCATAAAGTAAAGAAGGAAACTGGTCAAACAAGAGCGAACCAATTAAGGAGTATTATGTCCCTAGTGGAATCGCCAAGCTAGTTCCGTGCCATGAACTCGCCCTCTTGATCTAGGTGATCTGATAGCACGTGTCTCGAGTCTCTAATTGACCCGGGACTTGAGATCACTCTCTCGGAACCTTGCTTGAGGGCAAGGGATGGTATACCAACCAATGAGAGAGGAATTTTAGGTGGGTTTGGGACTTACTCGGGCTGGCTCCCGTGAGCGCCCTCTTAAATCACGAAGAAGGCCCCCTAGCTGGTTGAGCTGGTTCCGAATCTCTTCCCTTGACCTGTAATCCTCCTTTTTTTCGGCACAACACTTCTACGGTTAATTTGTAGGACAAGTGGGTTGAAAAGGACCCACCCTTGTCTTAGGGTAATACACGTTCATGGGAGAAGGCGATGAAGTACAAGGCTAGACGAAAGGTAGAAAGGAGAAGAGAACTTGATGGAAGGGCGAGACTAGCATGATGGCCAGAATTTTTCGACTCAGAGCGGTAGCAAGATGGGCATAATTCAAGGACCAGCACGACGGCAATACTACTCGAAACCGAGGTCCGCGTGTTGGCGCTAGGCTAGGCCTACCCTCAATCAAGTGAGAAGAGAAAGAGGTGGAGACGAAAGAACGAGACGATAAAGAGAAGGGGAAAGCCGGACGTCGATAAACATTGTGGTGGGCAATGTAAGGAGGCGGTGCATCCCTTATGGATGGTGCTAGCTCTTGACAAGGAACACGGCGATGGTTTCTCCTAGGTCACACGGTGATAGGCATGGGACACAAGGGGACCGGTGATAGGCACTGAACGTAAGGAGGAATCTTGCAAACGGTGATGGGTATGCCAAGGCCTCTAGCGGGCGGCGAAAGATATCGCTGTCTACGTTAGATGTGTAGCAAAGGAAAACTCCTGTAGGCGAAAACACACTTTGTCATCTAGGTTCTTCACCGAGACATCAAAGCTACGTCTGTAAGCTGTGATGGGCAGCGCCATCTAAAGACTTCACTGAGAGATATAGACAGACGAGAAAGAGGGGAGGAAGACTCGTGCATGTTGCTGCCATCGCCATGCGCAGCCTGTGAGACCAAGGGAGAGACAAGCACAGCACTGCCACTCTTGTGCAGACCTCCACGAGGGACTCAGAAGAAGAAGACAGAGAAGGGAAGGAAGAAGGGAGAGAGATGACTTACCTCAACCGTAAGGGTATCGGTCAAATGTTTCTCTCACCTCACCTTCTCTCTCAAGAGTAACACCATAATTGTAAGAAAGAGAAACTTACATTAAGTGAAAACTCTCTCTTGTATGTGTATGTGTTTGCCATCTCTTTTTTTTTGGCATACAATGATGATATGTATATATAGAAGTGTGCCCCAAACATGGGTGGATGATCAAAAGTACCCTAATTGCTGAGAATTAAGATTAAATTAATTTAAAAGAAATTAGAAAATAGGGTGTTAATTGATAGATTGGTCCCATCCTAACAAGTTGTGGAATTTCAGAACAATCCATGTGTTGCCCTAGGACTTACGTGTTCTTGCATCGCTGATCTGGGGTCGTTCTGATGCCCGGTTGATCGTAAGATGATTGTTTTCTTGTAGGGCTCGGCATGACAATCTTCACACTAACGTCGAGCCATGGATCATTTTTTTGTGCATGATTATGTGACTTTAATTTTTAGTAGATCTTGAAACTTCGAATCGATAGTGTGTTCATTCGTTGATGTTTATCTTTTTTTTCTTCACCGAATCACGCTGATCATGCCGCTACGATCATTGGGCACCAAACGCAGCTCGATTCCATGAGAGAACGAAGACTTTGTAAGTTTGGAATTTTTGTCAGAATCAAGAATTCAGACGATTGAATTTGCAGTCTGCTCATCGGCTTCATGCGTAGAATTCGACGGTTCATCATGCACGAGGTTCGGGTCAGAGATGGCCCGAGACCATACGCCCGTAATGGAATTGGTCTCGCATCGATCTCGCATACGAGCGGCGTGATTTGGCCACTCGAGCCAGAAACAATGCGGTTGAATTTCTTGCACTTTCCTCAGAGATAAGCAACTTCTCTATAGCTTTTCTTCACGCTCAGGTATCGTCATGGGGCGTGCCACGAATCGCTCGTCTTGACTAGATGAACATGCTCACCAAATTTGAGCGCGATTCAACGTGGGAATGCCAAGATATGAGTGTCAAAAGTCACTAGTCATGACTGTCCCTTTAGTGGTGTGGTGCTGCAAGGTGGCCGCAAGGGAATAGCGTGCCGCTCCTCCTGTTCACTCTTTCGCCTATAACTTCTTCTTGGAGTGTCTGTTTGAGTTGAAACTTGACCCCTGAGGGTTTTCAACCATGCGGAATCCATGGTGATGGTCCCACAACAATTTGAGATTCTAAAAATGTAACTCTAGTTATAGGGGTCCATTTAAGGGTGCTAGAGACTGATTCTACCGGAACTGTTCCATAGTTTGCACTGCCTTAAACATGTCGAAATGAGATGAAACTTGGCAAAAGACTTTTGAGAGACCTCATGAAGATCTTGGCCAGTTCTGGGAATGTTATGAGACTGTCAAAATTTCCACTACTTGTCAAGCCTTTATTGAGTGGGGGCCTCATGTTAATGAAAAATAACTTCCAACAGCCTTCCCCACTAAATGTTATGCTTTGAGAGAATCGAGAAGTGCAATCATTAGGGAATTTTGAGGGATCTTCATAGAGTCCGCACCCTCAAGAGATTATATGTCGTTCTAGAGCATGAGGCCTTTGTCAAGACCTCCTCGTACAGAACTAGGTATCCTTGTAGGTCCCGTCTAGCGGACTCCAGTTAGGGGCTTTAGGCCCATCCAAACGTTTGGTCCTTTATTGGCTAGAGGGCTATGGTGAGACGTACCCTGAATCCTGTGGCAACCCTGGCCTTGTTAGTCTCTTGCCTTCGTGATGGCCCTTAGCATTTCTGGAGGGATCTTTTTGTCATCATCATCGCCCTCAAGGACTCTTGTTGTTGTTGAACTGAGGAGATCCTATGAGGCTCTCACTCCCTGAGAGCAGTTGAAATTGGGGAGATCTTGTGGGGCTCGCACTCCTTGACGAGTCGTGGAAACTGGGGAGATCTTGTGAGGCTCTCACTCCCTAACGAGCCATTATTACTAGGTGATTTTATGAGGCTCTCACTGCCTGTCGAGCTGTGGAAACTGGGGAGATCTTATGAGGCTCTCACTCCCTGACGAGCCATGGAAACGGGGGCGTCGGTTGAGACTGGGGAAGTGCGTCAACCTGGTTTGTCGATCCAAGTGGGAAGTTGCGCCATGAAGACAGCTGCCACCAACTTTCGTTATTTCTAGGTTCTTTTACTCATGACGTTGTGGTCATGTCCACCCTTTTCTTCCATTTTTGCTCACGATGCCCTTTTGGGGTTTTCACCGTGCCTGGGTTTATTTTTCCACGGAACTCTCTTACTCATGGTTTCGTGACCATGCCCATTTGTCATTTTTACTCATGGCGTTCTCTTGTCCTGGTGTACACCATGCCCCTTTTTTTTTAGAGAAGGCATGTTTTAGGGTCGTGCATTCGAGACGTATGTGAAGCCTTTTAACGCCATGCCTCTAGGACATGCACTATAGTTTTAGGGTCATATAGCTGGACCGTAGCGGTAAGGAGTTACAGTCTATAGAGCTCATAGAGTGAGTCTGGGGTTGACTTTGACTCATTTGGGAAGGTGGCATGTAGTTTTCTGTTTAGAGTTGATTAGATGGTAAGTGAAAAGTGGTGACCCACTAGCTGGTGGAGAGATGTCTTGCCATTTGGTGAGCATGGGTAAGACTTTGGGGAATGAGATGAAAGATGGTAAAGGTGGCCCCCACACACGAATGGGCCGGCTAGGGGAGACGTGCGTGCTGATGCATGTAAAGGGTGTTGTGCGCATACGTAGACTCACTAGGGAGGCAATGGAAGTGGTGTAGGTGGCCCACGCACACGAATGGGCCGGTTGGGGAAGACGTTCATGATGATGCACTTAAAGGGTGTGTGCGCATACATAGACTCATTAGAGAGAAAACGAAGAGGGTATGCACGTACCAATGGGGTGGTTATGGAAGACATGCATGAAGATGCACGAAGAAAGGGAGGTGTGCGTGCACATGGGGCGTCTTTAAGGTCGTTCCTCCAAGATCTGGGAAAAGTAGTTTAACGTCATGCCGTCAGAACGTACATTATGGTTTAAGATCATATCGCTTGGACTATGGTTATGCAGTTTAAAGTCTTGCAACTAGGACCGTGCAGTTGAAGGTCGTGCGACTAGACCTCTGCTACAGTTTATGGTCATATAGTTTGGACCGTGGCTATGCAGTTTTAAGTTCATGCAGCATGGACCGTGTACGAGTCGCCATGTCAGAAGGGTTGCATGGGGGGTAGTTACGTGGCTAGTAATTTGACTCCCTAGGGATAAAGATAGTTAAGGCTATCCACATGTAAAGAGATGTAGATGAAGGTGGTGACCCTACGAGGGGTACTTAGCGGGAAAGGCTTCACTGGGGATTAGAAGGGATAGTGTGAGTCCATGGGGATAATGAATATCAATGTGCATAGAACTTCGAGAGGCCAAGGCACGAATGAAGCCCCCCGTGGGTTGAAGGAATGATGTCTCTAACTCTTTGGAGATGATGAGATGAGTAAGGCCCTTACACTCATTTAACTCCATTGAGGATCCAGCTGGATGCAGTTTAAGGTCATGCAGCACGGACCATGGCGATGAAGTTTAAGGTCATGTAGCACGGACCATAGCGATGCAGTTTAAGGTCATGCAGCACGAACCATAGTGATGTAGTTTAAGGTCATACAGCGCGGACCATGGCGATGCAGTTTAAGGTCATGCAGCGTGGACTATGGCGATGCAGGTTAAAGTCATGCAGAACGAACCATGGCGATGCAGTGTAAGGTCATGCAGCGTGGACCATGGCGATGCAGTTTAAGGTCATGCAGCGAGGACCATGGCAATACATTTTATGATCATGTAGCACGGATCATGGCAATGCAGTTTAAGGCCATGCAGTGCAGACCATGACGATGCAGTTTAAGGTCATGTAGTGTGGATAATGGCGATGCAGTTTAAGGTCATGCAGCGCGGACCATGGCGATGCAGTTTAAGGTTTTAAAACACCGACTATGGCGAAGCGACTCCATTGGTCATAGAGCCATTACCAGAAACTGGACCTACTGAGGGGCGAGATTGTGGTGTTGGGAATGAACTTCTTGAGGGTATGTGCCGATGGTTTGAAGGGGAGCGCTAAGGCTTGCGTATGACGCTAACTGTAGCATTAGACCCGGATGATGGCCTCAGGTCCTCTGATGAAGAGTGTGATAGTAGCCCTTGGCTAGAAGAAGGATGATAACTCCTTGACGGGGCACGCGACAATAGCTTCCTGAAAAAGTGCTTGGTGGTAGTCCTTGGAGGAGACGCGAGGCGACAACCTTCTGAACGAAGCGCGCAGCGCTAGTCCCCTAGATGAAGTCTTAACAAGGAGCGCGACGATGCTGCTTCGGGTCTTGGGCTTGACTGCCCCGACCTGGCCTTATCCCCATCAAGAGCTGTGGACTGGAGCGTCATTTTGAGTTTGTTGGGGGCAGTCTCTGGTACTGCGGGGTATAAAAGGGGGAGAAACTCCACATTACTGTTTACCGAAGGGTAAAACAATTGAAGGGCTTTTTAGAGACAGAGAGAGAGAGAGCCGAAGCTCCCGGTGAGGGTTTTCCGGCGAGCACTACCTAGCCAGAACTTGCAGAGGAAGGTCCTTAAGGATTTTTTTGGTGAGCTTCACGTGGTGTGAAGCTTTGCAGTGTGCTTGCGAACAGTTTTCGGCCAGCATCGAAGCTTTCTGAGTAAGGAAGAGGATCTCTTGGGGCCTTGGCAGAATTTCCCGAGGTGTTCTGCCAGAGTTCGTGTGCTTCTCCGGTCATTCTGCTAGTGAGGGGGAGGTCGCAGCGAGCTCAAAGAGTTTTGCAAGCTCTCCGGTTGTTGGAGGAGAAGGAGAAGGGGTTGCATTGAGCTCATAAAAAATTTAGCAAAATTTCGGTGAACTTTGGTGGTCTGCTGAAGTGGGAAAAACTTGGGTGAAGGGAAATCCGTTGGGTCTCATGGAAGTCTTCTTGAGACTTCTGGTTGTTTTTGTTAACTTCGATAACAAGCAGGAGGCGGGTGAGGGTTTTCCCGGTGGACGAGAGCTGATTTCCGGCGATCAAAAGAAAGCACCGGTGGGAAATTGAAGGGTTGGGAGACCGTAATGGTCGAGGAGGTGAGGAGTTGTGGGATGGCGATCAGTCACCCTATGCACGCGCGTTGACAGGCCACGCTGCAAGTGTCAGATGGTGTGTCCGAATTTCAAGGGATGCACGTGCAGCGCATGCTAACGACTGGAGAGAGGCATTAATACGCCTTGGTTCGGGGGTCGTCGATGGTCCTTGATTGATTGTGAGATGATGATTCCCTCTTGGTGGTAGACGGTGATAGACTTACCTTTGACTGTGAGACAACGATATTTGGTGCCCCCCGACACATGTCTTCTCGATGATCAGCCGAGGCTTCTAAAGCTTCCAGGAGACAAGCTTCTTTAAGCAGGGACCTCATACGTATTGAGGACAAAGGACCTTTTATTATTGAGAATGAATCGCATCCCTCTCCTCAACCTCCGATCTTCAGAGATGAGAGCGAGTATGATCTGATAATTATGGGCAACCGGGTGATTCCCCTTGCAACCTTGAGAAAGGGACTCATGTTTCCTATTCGAAGGGAACTCATCATAGGCGCGGATTTTGTAGTCACCTCCTCTTAGGGACAAGTTATTCATCCTCTTATTTGGCCCATTCAGGAGGCTTTGTTGTTTCGTAGGCTGTGACGCCTTTCCTTGCACAAATCACCAGGCTCAACCGCCGTAATGTCACTGCAGACAATAGATGCGATCTTCTTAGAGCCGCTTATCAACTCTTCAGCCGGATTTCTCTCTTTGAGCTAATCATGTTCCCCTCTTTGGCAAAGAGACCGATAGACAACCTCTTAGACTTTGATGTTCCTTGCGTGGACTTGTTCAAAATGAAAGTGATTGAGATGGCTAAACAAGCTAGGGAGGTTATGTGTTTAGAAGAGTCGGCTTCTATTGAGGAATATCCCTCCATCGGACCTCTACTGAGGTTCTTTCCTGAGCCTTTGACTGTTACAGATTCTGCAGTAGCACACTCGGGAAACCTTAGATCTAGCTTGCTCATGCATCATTTCATTCACTCAGAATTCGAGATTTTTCCCTCACAAGTTCCTTCGATATTTAAAGAGGTCGCCTGTTTTGAAAATGAGGAGGACATGGAGATTCTTGAACGTAACATTGGTGATTTGCAAAGCTTGATTATCATGGCCGGCGAGGTGGGAAAGGACCCATTTTTGCCTCAGTAGGAGCGTGGAGAATATCCTCATTTGGTTAGAAAGTTTGCACTCCTCAAGGCGGCAGCTTTGAAGGACGGAATCAAATGGGCGCAGCAGGATCATTATGAGCTTAACTTCGAGATCTGAGCGGATATTTCTATTTGTAATTCTTCATACCCAAATTGCTGGCAACAGTGACATAATCCCCTCTTTTTGCCTTTCCGCTAATATTTGTAACAATATTTGATTGATGAATGAAGTGACTGTTTACTCTTCCACGTGAATGACATATCTTTGTTCTTCCCTTTTCTTTCGTTTCACTGCTTTGGCCCTTTCATGGTTTGAGATGAAGAAGAATACCCCACTCCTTGCTTTAGCTTGTGGCAGCTTGCTGTGGTTTCAATGACCTCGAACGGGGGAGCAGTTGCTTTCTCACAACAGAGTGTTTGATTGGATCGGGACTCATAATTCATGGTTCTCATGATTTGATAAGCCTGCTCACTGTAAATGCTCTAGTCTGGGGGTGCTTTGGCTTCGATTCGAGGTAGATTGCTTTTGGGCTCGTCGTAAGTCTTGGTCTCCGGGAC
This sequence comes from Amborella trichopoda, assembly GCF_000471905.2. The sequence goes on along the minus strand of NW_006498549.1, from coordinate 1,158,518 downwards.
AAACTCCCTTAAGTGTTTTTAAGCAACGCGCATAGCCTTCAATTGATTATGGAGGTTATACACCTCGCTTCTCAACACGTGACTTAGAGCACCTTCCGTGGCTGTTGGTGCACCAGTTCTGTCTCTAGAAGGGCGATGGGGACATGCAGAACCTATTACTGGTCTGATGTGTAGGTGACCCTAAATGTTGACAGGTCCACCTCTGGAGCTTCCTCAGGATCAAGGTATGACTCATCATTTAGTTATGGCGAACTATAAGTGAGGGAGAAGCTTCACCTTCGGGAGAGGATACCATGACCTCAGAGAGGTGGCAACGTACATTTTGGCAGATAAGGGTCAATGGGAGGATCTTGCCTTATCTTTCCTCATCTTTGAACATGTCTGTAATCATCCTCCTCAGATCCTCAATGTCATCATGAGACGAAGGTCCCGTCTCTCTCGCAATCTTTCGCTCATCTTTTGACTTTTATGGTGTGTGAAGGTCTGTGACATAGTACTTGTCATCGACGTAGTGAGTCTCAGCTACGGGGAACGATCTTATGTCAGCACAGACTGTGTGTTTCTTCCATCTCGGTTGTACTTTAAACATTGGTGGAGCATGTGGAAGGAACCACCCTCTGATCGTGAAGCCAAGGATGACAAAGCAGGACGTTGTAAGAGGTATCAGTGTTGATTACATGAAACTGAGTGTAATCATTGAGGTCACCGATCTTGAGATGGAGCCACACTATGCCGAATAGGTTTTCTCCTGACTGGTTGAACCCTTGCATAGTGATGTGGGTAGGAGTGAGGTCATCAGACCCTGGTCCCAGTCGGGTGAGAATTCTTTTTGTGATCAGGTTAACTTCTGCCCCTCCATCTAGCATGATCCGATTGAGAGGGTAAGTGTGCAGTTCACCATTCACGAAGAGGGGACGATTATGGAATTTTCCTCCCAGCTGAAGGTCATCTTCAGAAAGGAGATTGCTAGGCACTTGCTTAAAATGGCTAGGTCAACCTCGATCCACCTCAGTCTCGTACACCTCTGGGTTAGAGAGTGCTTGGACCAAAGCCATGCGGTAGTCTCTAGATAGGAAGAGGACATCATAGATGCTCAAAAGGGCTGAAAGCTTTCTCAAGTGCCCAATTACATCGTATTTTACTTTATCCTCATTTGTCTTCTGTGTTCCTAATCTAGTCACTGGTGTACGTAGTTGTGTAAGCTTAGGAACAGGTTTTTGCTGAGTCTTTTTTGTGACAGTGGTTGACTTTGCTGTTCAACCGGTGTGGTCTGAGTTGGTGGGGCAGTAATAGGAATTTTTACTAGGGATATAGAGGTTTGAGGTTTAGGCTTAGGGGAAAGTTAAGGATCAGGAAATTTGAGGACCTTGAACTTTTGAGGTGTGGGCTATAGCTTCTTTCTCAATCTTAGACCCATTTGCCCCTTGCTGGCTGGTACTTCCAAGTTTACACCATGTGGGAGGCTCCATGGGAGTAGGAGCTCAGAGATGGCTCGGTTTTGGCTTGAGTTGCCAGGGTGTCGGCGGCTGTCAAGAATCCTGCCGCTTGGCCCAACATTTCTCTGAGGTGTTCTTGCTATGACATGCTGAGGCGTTCAAGACAGCTTTTATGTCATCGCCAGAGTTGGACGTTTGTAGGGGATATTTAAGATCTTGCCCCAGCTTTGACCGTTGTGGGGTGCTTTTAACTTCGTCACCCATTTTGGTCGGCTCTTGAGATATTGATGACTCAAGACCGTTTGCCTGATTGGATGATAAGATGAGGCGCGCTGTGCCTGGGATGAAGTCCCGCAAAGTCGGTAGTGGAGGAAGGGGTCTAAGGAATTTTTCCTCGACCGGTGGCTGAGGAAGATGATTCCTTCGACCGGCCGACCTAGGTGCTCGTCATCTCCTTGGGGATCCTCGACGGGGTGTTGGGACCGTCCTATCAAGCTGGAGGACTACCTCATGTCTCAAGGACTTGAGCTTGCTTCCCCCATGAGAGACATCCCAGGGTTGATAGGTCGAAGGCCCTGAGGAGCCCAGTGCATACTAATGAGGGGCCTGCAGTGTGGCTTCTCCTTGAACAGGAGCGAGGGCTTGGATGTGTTTGGAAAGCATCGCCCAGTCGATGCAACCTTATTGGACTGTCTCCTCGACTATGGCCTCGAACCCGGAGCAATCATTGAGTTCATGGCCCAACACTTGGTGATAGGGGAACCAGAGTTTTTCTGTTCCCCGGGCAAGGCTTCTCGATTGCCTGGCGAGCTTGGGAGTGACGAGACCTTGGTAGATCATTGCTTTGAAGAGGGTCTGGAGAGGGTCTTGCTCAGTGCTTCCCTGGGCTTTCTTCGGGTGGTCTTCTACACAGGCGAGAGAGGGACTCGAGGGTGTCTTGCCGGGTCACCTTGAACTTCCTAGCATTGCGGCATCTTTTCGGCCAAGAGCTTATGGAAGCCATTGCCCTGGCTGATGACGTGGTCTCATATCCGATGATATACGCACCAAAGGTTCTCGATCCTCGGAGGCAGAAACTTAGGTTGCCTTGTCGGCTTTGGGGTGGCGATTCCTTCTTCGAGCATTATAGGGAAGAATGCACGAAGGATAGCGAGTGCCCCGTCATCTTCTTGAATTGTGATTATGTGAGATGCCTCAGCTGCCCCAAACGCCTTTCTCAATTCTTCAAGCTTTATCTGACCCACGTTGATAAGGCTTCGATAGTGTCGTTGAGCTTATAACAGTCGTGAGTGGGGTGGTAGACCCTCTTGTGATACGCGCAGTACTTCTCATTTACCTCCTGCCCAGCCAACTCTGCAGTATTAGAGTCCTATAAATGTATCATGTTCTGTTCTAGGAGATTTTGAAGTAGTGCAGGTTCCCACACTATGTCAAAGGGGTAAACCTTATTCTTGTATTGGGCCAAGTAGTCGCTTCGCCCAACGATTTTAAGAGGCAAGATGCTGTCTAGGACTACTGCTTGCCCGTGGCTGGAGATGCATGTGCCTTAGAGAGGTCCAAGGTTTGAGAAACTGAGCCTTTGGTGTCAGCCACGGTGACGGCCGCGCTGATTACTACCTTTTGCTTGTCCCGAATGCTGAGGCATGAGTTTGAGCCGGCAAGTTACTGACGGGTGTTGTCGTGTTTGAATAATCCCTCAACACAGACTGCCTTAGAGATGAGCTCTGACATGGAGGGTTGATTGGATGCCTCAACATGTAGGGCAATCTTAGGAAGCATGTTCCTTATTTAGGACTTGGCTACTTCCTTCTCGATCATGGAAGTGTCATAAAAGGTCGTAACTCTCTTCATCGAGTGATGATACAGACTGCCTTCGAGATGAGCTCTGACATGGAGGGTTGATTGGATGCCTCAACATGTAGGGCAATCTTAGGAAGCATGTTCCTTATTTAGGTCTTGACTACTTCCTTCTCGATCATGGGAGTGTCATGAAAGGTCGTAACTCTCTCCATCGAGTGATGAATTTATCAATCGGCTCACCAGGGTCTTGCATCAAGGTGAGGAGCTCGATGGTTTTCATGTTCCTTTGAACTTCGTAGAAGCGCTGGTAGAACAACTGCTCCATTTCTTGCCAAGTGTTCACCAAGTTCGACGGCAACCGAGCATACCATTGGAAGGCTGGTCCTTCAAGAGTTTCGACAAACTGACGGAGAAGAAGGTATCCGTCAGTTGCCGTCTCCCGGAAGGCCGCTTGGAAGTGGGCAATATGCTGGTGAGGAGACGTGGTCCCATTGAACAGGGGGTTTGGTAGTTTGGGGGAAACAACACCTGGTCAATGTACGAAGGATATGACTTTTCATAGAGTGGCATGTACTGCATGCCCGGGACCTTGTTCTTGAGGCTATGGACCACCATAGCATCTATATCGGTTTGGGAGACCACTAGAGAAGAGGAGCTATCTTGATAGACTAGTGGAGGAGCCTGCCTAAGAGTTGTGTTCTCATCGGTCAGGGGGTCAGGCGTAGAAGGGGCCTTGGAGGACTCTAGGCGCTCCATCTTTCTAAGGATGGCTTCATCTGCTCCTCTTAAGTGTCGTTCGGGTCATTGATCACCATGGCACTGATTGTTTCTTTTGGGAGGGTAGAATCAGGTGATGCAGTGGGTTGCTGAGGCTGACGAGTCACCCACGGCAAGTCAGTCTGGAGGGGCTCAGCTTGCCCCGACTAGACTCGGGCTTTATATGCCGATCTTGTGAGGACCGGTTCTTGACGGTCTTGGGACCGTGGCTTCTGGGTGGTGTTCACCGAACAGTACTCCTGGACTTGCTCTTGAAAAGGGAAAAAGGGATTACAAGGAAGGAGGTCGTCAGGGGTGGCGACTTCGACTGCCTTGGAGGCTTCCCTGGTCAGGATCTATAGGCCTCTCTTCTGCTTGACCTTAAGGCGGCTGTGGACCTCATTCCAAAACCAGCCTAAGACCTGGACTGACCCATTTTCTCTGAACAGGGGAGGGTTCATGTCTGTGATCTGTAGCAGGGAGTGGGGCCCAAGGATGGAGCGCAGCTTGAGTTCTTGTTTTATAGGCTGGAGGCCTCTATTCGACATCAAGTCGTTGCCACGAATTCCATTATCAAGCCAAGGTGTTTGGATGAATCGGGGCTGGCTCAAGATGGTTCTCTAGGGAAGACATTGAGGTGCTTGCCTAGCATCAAGAGAGCAGCAGAGGAAAGACGGACTGGCTCATGACTTTGCTTGAGTTTGGTTACGAAAGGACCTGCGAAGATGATGCGTGTGCACCTTTAGGGTTAGCCATTCGAGTGACTTGGGGGTCAGCTCGGGCCCAGTCAATGGGTTCGACTTGTAGAGGTCGAGACCCCCGAGCTTGTGTTTGTGAGGGACGAGGTGGGAGCTTGTCTCTCACAAGGTTAAGCTGTGTGTGTCAGGAGAAAAGATCGAGTGGTCGACCCTCCTGTGCTCGAGGTGGCATAGAGCTAGCGCTGCCCCGAGCTGTGGAAAGCGAATACATGGCGCATGCATGGTTTGGCCTGAGAAGGGCGAGTCCTGGATGCGAACTCAAGGCAACATGAGGGTCGCCCTGAGGTGTGGCTCGAGTGGATAGAACATGAGCCTTTGAGTGTGTGCGAGGGGTGAAGACCTTAGGGCCTTCGCCTCTATGAACCTACCCTCCATGTGTGGGGGCTCAGAGTAGTAAAGGAGCACAGGGGTTTACGTTGTGGCGAACCTCTGGAGTGATGACAGTTTTCTTACCTTTCGCAGGGATGTACAAGGCAGCCTTCCGGCGTACCGCAACAATATCAGTGGCAGGAGATTTTCCAATAGTAGGGTGCACGACAACAAAAGTGCTGCCCATGAAAGGGGCCTTGGTGGAGAGTCCACCAGGGCAAGAAAGCGGGGAGGTAGGGACCTTTAAATCCCCTCTCGCACTGACCCAGTTGAGAACTTGGGAGCCGGACCGTGAGTCCTGACCCAAAAGAAGAGTAGAGAAGGAGACTTGAGCAGCTTGCTTCCTTGGGACAAACACCAGTACAGAGATAAGGAAATTACCGGCCCAAATGAACGGGTTGAACAACTCAGGTTCCATAGAAATGACTGCAAAAAGTAAAGAAGGAAACTGGTCAATCAAGAGCGAACCGACTAAGGGGTAGTCAATCCCCAGTGGAGTCGCCAAGCTAGTTATGTGCCTCTATCTCACCCTCTGGATGTAGGTGATCTTGTGGCACGTATCTCGGGTCTTTGATGGACTCGGGACTTGAGATCGTTCTCTCGAAACCTTGCTCGAGGGTAAGGGCTGGTATACCAACCAATGAGAGAGGAATTTTAGGTGGGTTCGGGAGTTGCTCGGGCTGGCTCACATGGGAGCCTCTTAAATCATGAAGAAGGCCCCCCAGTTGCTTAAGCTAGTTTGGAATCGCCTCCTTGACTTGTAATCCTCTTATTTTTCTGCACAACACTTCTACGGTAATTTGTAAGACAAGTGGGTCGAAAAGGACCCCCCCTTGTCTTAGGATAATGCACGTTCATGGGAGAAGGCGATGAAGTTCAAGGTTAGATGAAAGGTAAAAAGGAGAAGAGAACCTAACGGAAGGGCGAGACTAGCATGATGGCCAGAAGTTACCGACTCGGAGCAGTAGCAAGATGGGCATAGTTCAAGGACCAGCACGATGACAATACTACTCAAAACCGAGGTCGGCGCGTCGATGCTAGGTTAGGCCTACCCTCAATCAACTGAGAAAAGAAAGAGGTGGAGAGTAAAGAACGATACAACGAAGAGAAGGCGAAAGCCAAACGTCGATAGACCTCGCGGCTGGCAATGCAAGGAGGCGATGCATCCTTTGTGGATGACGCTTACTCTTGAAAAGGCACACGACGATGGTTTCTCCTAGGTCGCATGACGATAGGCGTGGGACGCAGGGGGAACGACGATAGGCACCTGACACATGGAGGAATCTCGCAAATGACAATGAGTATTGCCAAGGCCTCTAGCAGGCGGTGATAGGTATCGCCATCTACGTTAGATGCAAGGCAGAGGAAGATTCCTGTAGGCGGCAACACACTTCGCCGTCTAGGTTCTTCACCGAAATATCAAAACTACGTCTGTAGGAGGTGATGGGCAACACCTTTTACGAACTTCACTGAGAGAAAGAGACAAAATAGAAAGAGGGGAGGAAGACTCGCGCATGGTGCTGCCATCGCCATGTGCGGCTTGTGAGACCAAGGGACATGCACGGCACTGCTACTACCGTGCAGACCTCCGCGAGGGACTTAGAAGAAGAAGAGGGAGAAGAGAGGGGAGAAGGGAGAGAGAAGAAGAAAAGCAAAAGAAGAGAGAGAAGACTTATCTCTACCCTAGGGGTACCGATCGAAAGTTTCTCACACCTCACCCTCTCTGTCAAGCGTAACACCACAATTGTAAGAAATCGAAACTTGTATTAAGTGAAAACTCGCTCTTGCGTGTGTATGTGTCTGCCTTCTCTTTTTTTTTGTGTAGATTGATGGTACGTACATATAGAAGTGTGCCCCAAACATGGGTGGATGATCAAAAGTAACCTTAATTGCTTGAAATTAAGATCAAATTGATTTAAAAAAATAAAAAATAGGGTACAAAATGATAAATTTGCCCATTCTTAATAAGTTCTGAAATTTCAGAACAGTCCCAGTGTTGCCCTAGGACTTGCGTGCACTTGCATGGCTGATCCGGGGTGGTTCTGATGCCTGGTTGATGGTAAGATGATTGTTTTCTTGTAGGGCTCAGCATGACGATCGATTTGATACCAACTTCGAGCCATGGATCGTGTTTTTGGTGCAAGATCATGTGACTTGAATTTTGAGTAGATCTTAAAACTTTGAATGGATAGTGTCTTCAGTCCTTGATGTTTTTCTATGTTTTCTTCGCTGAATCATAGTGATCATGCCGTTACGATTACGGGGCACTAAACGCAGCTCGATTCTGTGGCCGAACGAAGATTTTGCAAGCTTAGAGTTTTAGCCAGACTCAAGGATTCCGGTGACGGAATTTGCAATATGTTTGTCAGCTTCGTGTGCAGAATCTGACCGTGCATCATGTAATGGGTTCGGGTCAGAGATGGTCTCAGACCTTACGCTTGTAATGGAATTAGTTTGGCATTGATCAGGATCGCGAGTGGTGTGATTTAGCGGCTCGAGCGAGGCACGACGCTGTTAAGGTTTTTGCACTTTCTTCACGGATCAAGAGCTTTTCTCTAGCTTTTCTTCATGTTCGGGTATCTTCACGGGGCGTGCCACATATCAAATCGATCGTCTTGGCTAAACGAACATGCTCATCAAATTTGAGCACGATCCGATGTGAAATGGCTGAAATATGAGTATTGAAAATCACTGGTCATGACTGTCCCTTTAATGGTGTAGTGTTGTAGGGTGGCCACACGGGAATAACGTGCGGCTCTTCCTGTTTCACTCTTTCGTTTATAACTTCTTCCTGCAGTGTCTGTTTGGGCTGAAACTTGACTTCTAGTGGTTTTCAACCATTCTGGATCCAATGGTAGTGGTCCCACTACAATGTGAGGTGCTAAACATTTATCTCTAGTTATAGGGGTCTATTTTAGGGTGCGAGAGGTTGATTCTGTTGGAACTGTTCCTCAATCTGCACTGTGTTGGACATGTCGGAATGAGATGAAACTTGACAGGAGACTTTTGTGAGACCTTATGAAGATATTGGCTAGTTTTGGGGCTGTTATGAGATTGTCAAAATTTCCACTTCTTGCTAGACCTTTTTTGAGCGGGGGCCTCATGTTGATGAAAAGTACCTTCCAACAGCGTCCCCTTGACATGGTATACACCATGCCCATTATTTTATTTTTTTTGTGAAGGCATGTTTAAGGTCTTACCTTTGGGACATGGGCGAAGCCTTTTAACGTCATGCGGCAAGGACGTGCACTACAATTTAAGGTCATACAGCTGGACCATGGTAGAGATGGATGCCAGTCTATAGAGTCCATGGAGTGAGTATGATTGTGGTTTTAACTCACTTTTGGGGAGATGGCACGAGGCTACCTATGAAAGATGGATGATGTATGAAAGGTAGGTGACAAATGGTACCCACTAACTTACGACAAGTATAGGTGGTGGGATGGTTCGTTGTTTTGTGAGCATGGGTGAGACCCACTGGGGAATGATGGAGAATGGTAAAATGAATGGACTCATTGGGGAAGTAGTGAAGGTGGTGCACGTGCACGAATGGGTCGGTTGGGGAAGACTTGCATGAAGATGCACATAAAAGGTGTGTGTGCATATGTGGGGGCGGGTTTATGGTCATACCTCTAGGACCTGTGCAAACTAGTTTATTATCTTGTGGCTAGGACGTGCACTATGGTTTAGGGTCATATAGCTTGAACCGTGGTTATGCAGTTTAAAGTCATGCAACTAGGACTTCCATTATAGGTTAAGTTCATATAGTTTAGACCAAACAGTTTTAAACTCATGCAATTAGACCAAGGCTATGCAGTTTTAAGGTCATGTAGCACGGACCAGGGCTATGCAGTTTAGAGGCTTGCAGCTTAGACTCTGCAGTTTAAGGTCGTGCAACTAAACCTCCATTACAGTTTAAGGTCATCTAGTTTGGACCATACAGTTTAAGGTCGTGCAACAAGACTGAGGCTGTGCAGTTTAAGGTCATGCAGCACAGACCAATTATGTGGTTCACCAAGTTGGTGAAGCTCCACGAGGAATAGGTCTGACCCCTTGAGGATAAAAATGTTAAGGTTATACACAAGCAAAAATATTTTTAGATGGAGATGGTAGCCCTACGAGGAGTGGCAAACTTTGCTGAGGATTAGGAGGGTAAGTATGATTACCTGGGGATAAATGATTAAAGCCAGTAAGAGGTTCCGGTGGGAAGGTTGAATTCATTGAGGAAAAGGGGAAAAATGTGGGTTTTTCATATCGTTGAGGATAAAATGACTAGTTATGAGGCAGACCACTGGGGGTTACAACAGTAAAGATGACCCTAACTTCACCGGGGATAAAAAAATCTGTAGTACGAGTTTGACTCTCCTACTGGAGACGAGCAGTCGTGGTCAAGTTTGAACGACCTGGGTACCACTTTGTCGGGGACAATAAGTCACAGTTAAGGTGCAACTTTATCGGGGATAACAGTAGTACGACTCACACGACTTTGGCCTGGGGTGTGTGACAATAGATTGTTTTAAAATGTAGCTGGCGGCAGGCGCAATGACCATCACCTCTTGAGAAATCAACAGGTGTTGAGCCTTTTTTAAAACACAGCCAACGCTGAGAACAACCAATACTGTTTCTTTGACCAGTCAGCCGGCGTTGAAGTTGTTAAAAACATAGCTAGCGCTAAGGACAGTCTGTGCTACTTCTTGAACACAGCCGGCGCTGGGTCGTTGATCACATAGCCGGTGTTGAGTCATTGAGCACACAGTCGGTGCTGAAGTCACCAACAACACTACCGGCGCTGAGTCTTTTAGATAACATAGCCGGTGCTGGGTGTGGGCTAGTATTTGGGCTCCGAGCCGAGCCCGACCCGGTCCTAGCTTATGTTGGGATTTTACGTGGCGGTAGTAAAATTTGCGCAGGCCTCGGTCTGAGCTTAACTCGGCCTAGCCCATTTGTCGTTTGGCTTTCCTTGGACGCGACTAAGAATCCCAATTTGTGAGGGACATTTGAGGGCTGGATTGGCTATATAAGGGGGTAAAGCCTCATTTCACCGCTTCTCACAGAAGGTAAAATAGACTTAAGAAAAAATATTTAATGGTGAGAAGAGGGTTCCCAGTGGACGCTCCGGCAAACAATAGGTGTTCCAGCAAGGGTTAGCAAGAGGTTTGCCAGGAAGTAGGGGATGTTCCGGTCGAACAAGGAGAGGCCCGCAGAGAAAGGAGGGAAACTCATTTGAAGTTGCAGGAGCTTCAGGGTCGGCACAAGGGGATTTTCAAGGAAACTCCAGCTGCGATTTTTCGGGCCCTAGCGAAGGAAGAAAGATACGGGAGTTGTAGCAGTAAGCTACTCAAGCATTTCCGCTAGTTTTGGCAGTTTTCAGGCAGGTGCATGTGGTTTCCCAGTGTTTTGGGGAAGAGTTGCAGAGGTTTTCCAGCAGCGCAAGGGGAGTTCCAACAAGAAAATGAAGATTTAAGGAAATAGACTGTCACTGAAGGTGGACAGTTGCACTTGGAAGTTGTGCAACCGTCGGGGAGGCGAACGGTTGCCATCTGCATGTGCGACGCGTGTGTCAGACGACGTAGAAGAAGTGGCAATCGTCATCAGGCGGCGTAGCAAGACTAGAGGTGTTACACATTGAATCCATGGCATGTGTGATAGATTTGAACATTGTCGATGTAAAACGTTGGCAAACACAACCCGTGCTAGGCATTAATTGACGCAATTGGCGCTAAGCACTAGCAGACACAATCGGCGCTAAGCGTTGCCAAACACAGCCGGCACTAAGCTTTGAGTGCACAATCGACACTAAGCGTTAGAAGACACAGCCGACGCTAGCCTTTAAAACACACAGCTGATGCTGGCCTTAGACGGCGCTCATCAGTGCATGGTCAGCGTCATGATGCGCCAAGTGTGGGTCGCATGTGGCAGTGAGTTACATGTGGGAATTGTTGGGTGCAGCGATGACTCATGTGCAGCTGTGTTCATGCACGACGCTGACTTAGGTCAGCAAAGGGTGATGACCGTTGGTAAGGCTTGGCTTATGATGCCCGTTGGAAGCCAAGTCCTCCAGCATCCATTGCTTCACCTAATGGAGACAAATCTCTCTTGTGCAAGAAGGGCCGACCAGACGCAGTCCCAATCACAGTTCTGACATGAGGTCCATCAAAAGCTAAAAGCCAAGTGCAACAGGAGACTACAAATCTTGACTAGGGAAGCTACTAAAACAGTCGGGGCACCCACTTCCGATGACCCTCTTCATCAGAACCCCTTCTACCTGGTTTAGATGACAAATCTTGAAGAGGAGGTACAAGAGTCTTGCACAGTGGTTAGCGTCATAAAACATGACTCAGTCACCCAGCAGCCACGGTTGGTTAGGTGCCTTAATCTTGCCCCCCCGGATCTAGATGATCGAGTGGCACATGTCCCAGGTTTAGAAGACCCAGGACTTGAGATCGCATTCTCGGGAACCTCGTTCACAGAACAAGGGCAGTTGTCAAACTAGTGAGAGAGGAATTTTGGATGTGAGGTGGGGACCAACCTCACCTGGGTCCGTGATTTACTCAGGCTGACTCGCACTGTTTCCCTCTTAGATCACGACGGAAAGCCCCCCAGCTACTTCAGTTGGACCTGTGCAATGACTGACTCGGAGTGGTAGCAAGATGGGCACGGTAACTCAGACCGGTGCGACGGCAATACTACTCGAAACCAAGGTCGATATGACTGTCCTAATATGGTGTGGAAGTAATACAGGCGTGGTACTCAGGACCAGCACAACGGCAATATTGCTCGACAGCCAGAACGCTATGACGACGCTAGATCAAATCGACCCTCAGTCAAGTAAGAAGGGAAGAGAACAAAGAGAAGGCTCGAGACAGCCAGGGAAGGAGGTCCTAACGATGCTAAGCGTCACGACCCAAAACTGTGGAGTAGTAGTGTCATGGATCTTTGACGGTGCTTGACACTACTGTTCACGTCTAGAGGGTGAAAAGTGAACTACGAGTGGCGTTAGGCATCACTGCTGACAACACAAGAAGGTAGCACACCCTTGAGCGGGTGGCGATAGCCTCTTGTGAAGGACCTGACGATAGCTATTTGTGAAGCACCCGGTGATAGTTCTTACTGAGACATACATCGATAGGCATGGAAAGTAGAGAGAGGCCTGCGGACGGCGATAGGAACCAAGAGCACCAAGGAAGCTCACGGATGGCGATAGGCACCGAGTGCACGAAGAAAGCTCACGAACGGTGACAAGCACCAAGAGCACCAAGAAAGTTCACGAACGGTGATAAGCATAGAGCGCATGAAGAAAGCTCACGGATGGCGATAGGCACTGAGCGCACGAAGAAAGCTCACAAACATTGATAGGCACCGAAAGCATGAAGGACGCTCACGAACGACGATAGGTGTTTCCTTAACCCCTCGCGGGTGGCGATTGACATTACCATCTGTAGTACAATAGGGGGAGACCCGTGTGGGCGGCAATACGTTTTGTTGTCTGTGCTCTTCATTGAGATGTCGAGGACACCTCTACGTACAACGACGCGCAACACCATTTGCAAGCCTCACTGAGAGATAAAGATGAACGAACAAAAGGGACAAGCAGTTCACACATGGCGCTGTCATCACCATGCACGATCAGTTAAACCACATGAGGAAGAAATGAGAAGAAAGAGACATGCACGGCACTGCCACTTCCGTGCATGGCCTTTGTGAGGAGTTCAGATGGAGAAGAAGATGAAAAAGAAGAAGAAGAAGAGAGAAGAAGAAAAATAAGAGAAAAAAGATAGAAAGAAAAGAAGAGAGAGAAAGATTTACCTTGAGCCTAGGGGTACCGATCAAAAATTTTCTCTCTCCTTCCTCTCTCTTTCCAAACGTGACCCAATAATAAGAAAGAAAGGGAATTCTATTCAGTAAAAATGCTCTTTTGGGGAAGGGTCCAAGCCTCTTTGCTTACAATGATAGTATGTGGTATATATAGAGTTGTGCCCAAACATGGGTGGATTGATCAAAATTAAACCTAATTGCTAAGAACTAAGATTTAACTGAATTAAAAAAAATTAGAAAATAGGGTGCAAAATGACATATTTACCCCTTTCAAACAATTTGTGGAATTTAAAACAGTCGTTGTGCTGCCCTAGAACGTGCGGAATTTCAAAACAGTCCCTGTCCTGCCCTAGAAAAAAGGGGTGGTTCAATTGCCTGTTTGATCGAAAGATGATTATTTTCTTGTACGACTTGGCATGGCGATCGATTGGATACCAACGTCGAGCCATGGATCGTGTTTTTAGGGCACCATCATGCGTCTTGAAATTTGGATGAATCTTGAGGCTTCGGATCGATAGTGTGCTTGTTCCTTGATGCTTTTCTATGATTTCTTCGTTGTATCATATTGAGAATGCCGTCACGATCACATGGCAATAAAAATAGCTCGATTCCGTGTTCAGATGAAGATTTTGCAACTTTGGAGTTTTGGCCAGAATCTGGAATTCTTGCACAGGAATTTACAGTCTCTTTATCAACTTCGTGTTCAGAATCTGACCGTTCACCATGTACGGGGTTCAGACTAGAGATAGCCTTAGACCTTATGCACGCGTTGGAACTGGCTGCTCAAGTGAGGTGCGACACTGCTGATTTTCCTATAACTTTCTTCATAGATCAACAACTTCACTCTAGCTTTTCTTCACGCTCGAGCATTGTCGCGAGGCGTACCACATATCGAAATGCTCGTCTCGACGAGACAAACATGCTCACAAATTTTGAGCACTATCCTACTCAAAATGTGTTAAATATATATCTCGCAAGGCGCTGTTCGTGACTGTCCCTTTAATGGAGTTGAGTTGCTAGGTGGTCGCACAGGAATAGCGTGTGGCTCCTCCTATTTCGGTCTTTTGCCTATAACTTCTTCTTGAAATGTCCGTTTAATCTAAAATTTGATCGCTGGGTGTTTTCTAGTGTGCTGAATCTAATGGCAAAGGTCCCATAATAACTTGATTAACCAAAAACATAGTCATAGTTATAGGGTCTGTTTCAGGGTGCTAGAGGTTAATTCTGTCGAAACAGTTTCTCAGTCCGCACTGCCTTAGACATGTCGAAATGCGACAAAAATTTAAAGCAGAATTTTTAGAGTCCTCATGAAGATATTGGTTAGTTCTGGGGCCATTCTGAGACTTTCAAAATTTCTATTATTTGTTAGCCTTTATTGACCGGCTTCTCCCTTTATTCCTCCTCAAAGACCAAGGTGCTGAAACATGTATTCAAACAGCTTTCCTCACCGAATGTTGTTCTTTGAGAGAAACGAGAGGGACAACATTCAGAAAGGATGCTTAGACATTTGTATGCAATGTATAGGTCCATCCATGGAGACTTTTAGGGAAGAAGAGTCTTTTTGAGGTATCTGTAGAATTCCTCACCCTCGAAGGACTATTTGTGATTCTGACAGCTTGAGGATTTTGTAGGGATCTCATTGATTAGAGTCGGGCCTATCTGGTGGCCAAGTTCAATGAACCTTTGGTCGACATTATTTGCTGCTACACTAGGTTGGCTTTTGATGATCAGGGTATCTATGTAGGTCCCATCCAGCAGGGTCCAATCGGGGGCTTCTGACCTGTCTTTAAGATTTGGTCCTGTCAGCTAAGGAAGGTTTTTGGCGAGGAGACCTCATGGCCAGGCATCACCCTGAAGTCTCTGGCAGGTTGGGCCCTGGCTTTGTCAGTTTCTTGCCTTCGTGATGGCCTTTAGCATTTTGGAGGGATGTTTCGGTCATCGCCTTCACCCTCAAGGACTCTCTTTTTTTTTTGAGGTGAAGTGTGGGAGATCTTATGAGGCTCTCACTCCTGGGTGAGCCATTTTATGTCGTGATTATGCTGGCAGCTAAGGATTTTATGTAGACCTATTAGCCAGGATTATGACTATTTGGCGTCGACTGAGGTTGTGGTGCCGCGTAAACCTAGTTTTTATTAGTCCAAGCGACCTTTGCAGGTTTTCGCCTGGACTGGGGAAGTGGTGTCGTAGTGACGGTTTTCACCAACTTCCTTTTATTCGGGGGCTTTTTTACTCATGACCTTTCAAACATGTCCACCCTTTTCATTCATTTTTGCTCACGGTGCCCTTTTGGGGTTTTCACCATGCCTGGGTTTTTTTTCACGAAACTCTTTTTCTCATAGTTTCGTGACCATGCCCATCAGTCATTTTTACTCCTGACATTCCCTTGTCTAGATATACACCATCCCCACTATTTTTTGTGAACGCGTCTTAGGGTCATGCCTTCGAGACTTGTGCGAAACCTTTTATCATCATTCGGTCAAGACGTGCACTATAGTATAGGGTCATATAACTGGACCATGATGGAGATGAATGACAGTCTGTGGAGGCCATGGAGTGAGTATGCCGGTGATTTGACTCACTTTGGGGAGATGACACGAGACTACATATGAAGATGGTGGCCCTATGAGGTGTGGCAAGTGGAAGCGGACTTCACTGGTGATTAAGAGGGTAAGTGTGACTCCCTGGGGATGATGGGTGATGGTGTGCATGTATCTCTACTAAGAATGACAAACTAGAGCACAAATGCAACCCCACTAGGGGTTGAAAAGATATGAATGACCCTAACTCCCTAGGGATAGTGGGCCATAATAGGATGTGAGTCCTACTGGGGGATGTTGGTGTGAAACAGACCCTCTGAGTATTGAAGGGGTAAGTGCGACCCTTTTTTTTTTCATACACCTAACTGCACTGGGGATGTTGATGAGCTATTTATCATGCCGTGAGTTACTATTTTAAAGTCTTGTCGCTTGAACCATGGCTATGCGGTTTGAAGTCATGCAGTTAGGACCCTGTAGTTTAAGGTCGTGCAGCAAGACCTTCACTACAGTTTAAGGTCATGTAGTTTGGACCATGGCACTAAGCCTTTTAACGTCATGCGGCCAGGATGTGCATTATGGTTTAAGGTCATACAACTGGACCATGATCGTACAGTTTAGAGTCATGCAACGAGGACCATGCAGTTTAAGGTCGTGCAACTAGACCTCCGTTACAGTTTAAGGTCATATAGATTGGACCATGCAATTTAAGGTCGTGAACCTTGACCATGGCTGTGCAGTTTAAGGTCATGCAGCATGGACCAAGGTTATGTAGTTTAAGGTCATGCAGCACGGATCAAGGCTATGCATTTAAGGTCATGCAAGAAAGACCAAGGCTATGTAGTTTAAGGTTTTGCAGCAAGGACCAAGGTTGTACAGTTTAAGGTCATGCAGCACGGACCATGGCTTTGCAGTTTAAGGTCATGCAGCACAGACCCAAGCTATGCAGTTTAAGGTCATGCAGCACGGACCATGGATGTGCAGTTTAAGGTAATGCAGCACAAACCAATATAAGTTCATGCAACACAGGCCAAGGCTATGCAGTATGAGGTCATGCAACATGGACCAAGGCTGTGCAATTTAAGATCATGCAGCATAGACCAAGGCTATGCATATTAAAGTCATGCAACACAAACCATTGTGTGGGGAGAATGTTAGTCCAAGGGAAATAGAGTCGTAATTGGGGACTCGAGTCCTTGAGGAGTGAGTCTATGGTGCAGGGAATGAACTTCCTGAGGAGGCCAGATGATGGTCGAGATGGGAGTGCCATGGCATGCGCACGACACTAAGTCTTGGATGGCGCATGCGGCATTAGACCGTGAGTGAAGCACATGGCGTTAACCACTTGATGAGGCATACAGAGTTAACTCCTTGACAAAGCACGCGACGATAGGTCCTTGACGAAGTGCGCGATGATAGCATCTTATGCAGTGCATAGCAATAGCCCTTGACGAGGCTCGCGGCAATAACGCCTTGACGAAGCATGCAGTGATAGCCCTTGACAAGGCGAGCGGCAATAGCTCCTTGATGAAGCGTGCAGCGATAGGCTATGGGTGAAGCGCGTAGTGATAGCTTCTTGACGAAGCACGGGACGATAGCTCCTTAATGAAGCACGCGACGATAACCTCAGGAGCGTGTCGCTTTCGGGTCTTGGGGTTGACCGGCCCCGGCCTGGTCTAATTGCTATCAGAAGCTAAGGACTGAAGTGTCATTTTGAATTTGTGAAGGACAGTTTGTGGGACTGCAGAGTATAAAAGGGGGAAAACCTCATTTCACTGTTTACCGAAGGATAAAATAGTTGAAGAGATTTTTAGAGAAAGAGAGAGAGTCGGGGCCTCTGTCAATAGTTTCTCGAATAGAGTTTCCTAGCCAAAATCTGCAATACCAAGGCCTTTAGGAGCTTTCTGATGAGCTTGAGTGGGTTATGGCCTTCGAAACGTGCTTGTGAGTGTTTTCAGAGAGTGCTAAGGCTTTCTGAGTAGGGAAGAGGGGCTTCTTAGAGCTTCACCGAAACCTTTCTGATGAAGCTGCAAGTGACGCAGTGGTGCTTTGCCATAGTTCGAGTGCTTTTTCGATAGTTCTGTGATTGTAAGCAGGTTGCAGAAGGGTCAGGGGGCTCTGACGGTCCTCTAGTTATCGAAAAAGAAGAAGGAGGAGAAACAATGGGCTCATCAGAAACAAAGTGAAATTTTCGTGAGTCGTGGGGTGTGAAGAAGGGAGAAGGGAAACTTATAGGGTCTCTGGAAAGATTTGTGGGGATTCATGTGGTTTTCGGCTAACTCTAAGAATAAGTAGAGGGCGACGAAGGGTTTTTCGATGAACAAGAGTTAGTTCCCGATAAGAAGAGGAATCGTCGGTGAGAACCCAAGGCGTCATAGGCTTGCAACGGTCGGGATAAGGAGGCGAGACTCCTGGGGATGATGAATGAGGCTTGAGTGAATTTGGCACACATGACATCTTTTAGCATAGTTTTGGGTTTCAGCCACAATTGAATGCCAATAATAATTGAGTCTGTATATGTGCTCATGGAGCTTATGGCCAGATTGATGCGGCCCGCAGATACCTGAATGCACTTCTTCGAGCAATTTGCTTGCTTCTTGTGTATTGACATATCTGAGGAGAATTCTGTCAAATGATCAATGAAAGAGAACATCTCCGTCGAGAAGGGTGTACATGGTTGACATCCGTCGTATATCGTTGCGTTCCGCCCGATCCTCAGGCAGCCTTCCATGCTTTATGAAATTCATGATAGGCTCCCTTCAGTCTTCTACCTGTTTCACCTCTGCACACATCAGGTCGAAGAATTCAGGATCTTGCTTCTCAGCTTTCTTGCTTTTCCTTAATAACATCCTTGACAGTGAGGAGTGCTCCGAATGGATAAGGTGGGTATTCGAGGAAGATATCTCACTCTTCGTCTGCATCAACTTTGGTTCTCAAGTCCACATGTCTCCATTATATTACCCAAAGTGGCGTGGTCCGTGATGAAGATAGTTGAATGGTAGCCCCAAGATTTGAGAGCGCATCCGCCTACGAGTTCAGCCCCTTAAGGATGTGACTCAGAGAGAAATCATCATACTAGTCCATGTAATATTTGGCCATGTCATGATAAGGCTTGAGAATATCCTTCCTCACGTCATAAATCCCTTTAAGCTGCCAGATGACCAGCTTAGAGTCGTCGAAGATGTTTAGCTGCTCCAGGTCTAGCTCTTGGGTGATCTCCAATCCGATTATGAGGGTTTGATATTCAGCTTCATTATGAGAAAATGACTCTGCAAGTGAGAAGGATAGAGGAATCATTCCACCATTAGGAGTCGGGAACATCACTCCGGCACCCCCTCTATTAGACTGGAATGCTCCATTGAAATGCATCTCCCACGGTCGAGCTAGTACTGCATAAAAAACTTCTTCATCCGAGAGATCACTTGACAGGGAAGATTCTGAAAGGACTGGGTGAGCCGCGAGAAAGTCTGATAGGGCTTTACCTTTGACTACCTTTTGTAGTATGTACATGATGTCGAACTACATCAGCAATAATACCCACTTAGCCAGGTGTCCCGATAGGCATAGCCAGGTCATAAGAAACTTGACCGGGTCCACCTTTGAGATTAGTTTGACCTCGTGACTAAGCAAGTAATGTGGGAGCTTCTGTACCGCAAAGATCAAGGCTAGGCACATCTTTTTGATGGGAGGGTAATTCTTCTCGACTCCCTGCATTCTACAGCTGAGATAATAGAGTGTTGTTTCTTTCCCCCCGTCATTGTTCTGTGCTAGAAGTGCCCCGAGTGACTCATCAAGGGCAGTCACATATAGGATGAGAGGCCTTCCTAACACTGGCGTAGAGAGCATTGAAGGATTCAACAAGTACTACTTGATGTCATTGAGTGTAGCTTGGCATGCCTCATCCCCAATAAAGGGAGTGTCCTTCTTTAAGATGTGTGAAAAGGGCCTGCATTGTCCTGAAAGATTTGAGATGAACCTTTGAATGTAGGCCAACTGTCCTTGGAGAGACCGCTGTTCATGCAGAGTTGTAGGTAGTGGCATGTCTTGAATTGCCTTGATTTTGACCGGCTCGATCTCCAACCCACGGTACCTCATGATGAACCCTAAGAATTTTCCTGAGCGTACACTCAAGGCATATTTCAAGGGACTCATCTTGAGTTGGTGACGCCGCAGCCATTCAAATCCCTTTTTAAGGTCTTGGACATGAGCGTCCTTTGGTTCCGATTTCACCACCAAGTCATCTGCATAGCACTCAACCTCCTTGTCGATCATATCCTTGAAGATGATCGTCATGGCTCACTGGTACATGGCACCGGCATTCTTTAAACCAAAAGGAATCACAGTGTAGCAAATGACACCTTTTGGGGCAAAAAATGCAGTGGCCTCTTCATCCTCTGGTACCATTCTGATTTGATTATAACCAGAATCCCCATCCATAGAGGAGAAGATTTGCCAATGAGCCGTGGAATCGACAAGCATCTTGGTGAACGACAAGGGGAAGTTGTCCTTAGGCAGAAGATGTTCATGTCGTGAAAGTCAATGCAGACCCTCATTTGACCATATTTCTTCTTGACTGAGACAACATTTGCCAGCCATCTCAGGTATTGGACTTCACATATGAATCCAACTTGTCTGATCTTGTTCACCTCAGCGTCGATTTGCATCTCGAGGTTGGGTATAAACCGTCTTGATTTCCTCTTTATGGGTTTGATGGACAAATCAATGCCGAGACAGTGGAGAGCGATTTGAGGGTAGACTATGCATCTCATGATATTGACAGGCGAAGACGTCCTGGCTTGCTCGGAGGAGGGAGATATAACTTTCTTTATCTTTTGGCGACATTTTTGCCAAGATGAAAGTTTGCCTTAAGTTCGCCTCATCGCTTAAGTTTATCTCTTAAAGCTCATCAGCTGTGGCCTAACCACCTTCTTCCCACTCTTCCGGAGCTTCTTACAACTCTTTGTCAGGGGATTCACAAGACTTTTCATTAACCTCGAGTGTAGATACCGATGATCCTGACATTTTGGCTTATAGGAGGGGCACAGTGTGGGAGACAATTTTCTGTCCCTAGCCGGACCAAGAGATGAAAGGGTCGACTTCGAATGGGGAGTCCATGATCTTGTGATTGGGGCCACTCGGTACTTTCCCCAAGCATGGTGACACTTCATGAACTTGAATCATGTGAGAGGCCTCGTGGTAATAGGAGCATGAAGATGGCTTGGTCTTGGCTTGGGTTGACAGGGTGTCGGCGACTGTCAAGAATCCAGTCTCCTGAGCCAGCATCTTTCTTAGGCGCTTCTGCTGTGACCTGCTGAGGCTGGTGCCTCCGAGCTCTTTGTTTAGAGTGTCGAATTCTGGGCACTGTCGAGCTTCACCTATGGAAAAAATAAATGAGGAGGGAGTAGAAGAAGAGTTAGAATGTTCCGGGCAGCTTTTTATGTCGTCGTCAAAATTGGATGTGTGCAAGGGATATTTTAGGTCTTGCCCCAGCTTTGACAGTTGGGGGGTTCTTTTAACGTCATCACCGACATTGGACAGCTCCCGAGCTGTTGATGACTTAGGGACATTCGTTTGATTGGATGACTGGATAAGACGAGCTGTGACCGGGATAAAGCTCTGTAAGGTTGGCAGTGGAGGAAGGGGCATGAGAAATTATTTCTCGACTGATGGCTAATGAAGACGATACCTTCAGTGAGCTGATCTGAGTGCTCGTCTCCTTTTAGATCGCTTAGGAAATCTTTAGTCTAACCTATCGAGCCGTTGAATAGTCCTATCTTAGTTGACTGCCTCACGCTTCAGGGATTTGAGCCTACTTCACCCATGGTAGACTTCCCATGGCTGAGAAGTCGAGGGCTCTGAGGGCCCAGTGTATGCTAATAGGGGACCTGAAGCGGAGTTTCCTCTTGGATGGGAGTGATGGCTTGGAAGCGCTCTGGGAGAACGACACAAGCATGTGGCCTTCTTTTACCTTCTGAGTGACTATAAATTTGAACCCAAAGCATTCTTTCAGATTGTGGCCCCATACTTGGTGATATGGGCACCAGAGATTTTTTGTTCCCTGGGCAAGACACCTGAGCTACCTGGTGGGCTTGGGCGTGAAGAGACCCTGTTGGAGCATTGTCTTGAAGAGGGCTTGTAGAGGGTTTAGCTCAGTGCTTCCCGGTGCTTACGTCAGGAGTTCTTCTTGCGCTGCTGGACGAGGGACTTGAGGGTGTCCTTTTGGGTTACCATGAACTTCCTGACATTGCTGCATCTTCTTTTCCAAGAGCTCATGGAAGTCAGTGCATTCGCTCAATACGAGCACTAGAGGTTCTCAATTCCTTGAGTCAGGAACTGGGGCGGCCTTGTCGACTTTGGCGTGATGTGTCCCTCAATACAAACTGCTTTAGAGATGAGCTCTGAAAAGGAGGGTGGATTGGAGCTCGACATGTATGGCGATCTCGGGCAGCATATTTTGTATGCAGGTATGAACTGCTTCTTTTTCAGTCATGGGAGTAGCATGAAAGGTTGCCAACTCTCTCCATCGGGCCATGAACTTGTCAACTGGCTCACCAAAGTCTTGGGTCAAAGTGAGGAGCTCGATGGTTTCCACATTCCTTTGGACTTCGTAGAAGCATTGATAAAACAACTGCTCCATTTTCGGTCATGTGTGCACCGAGTTTGGAGGCAGCCGTGCATACCACTGGAAGGCTGGCCATTCGAGAGTCTCGATGAACTCATGGAGGAGGATTCGCACGTCAGTCGCCATCTCTCGACAAGCCAGTTGCAAGTGAGCAGTATGCTAGTTGGGGGACGTACTACCATTGAATAAGGGGATCTTACCTCTTTGGTGGTTTAGGGGAAACGACATCTAGTCAATGTACGAGGGGTACGAGTTTTGGTAAAGCAGTGCCTCTTGCATGTTTGGGACCTTGTTCTTGCGACTATGGGCCACCATAGCATAGTTGTCAATTTTTGAAACCCTGTGGGAAGCAGAGCTGTCCTGAGAGATCGGTGGGGGAGTCTGTCTAGGAATTGTGTCTTCACCAGATGGGGAATCAATCTCATTGTGAGAGGAAGGGGATATGGAGGCTTCTAGGCATTACATCTTTTCGAGGATGGACTGCATCATTACCTCAAACCTGTTCATCCATTCTTCGTGGGCATCATTCAGCTCATTGATCACCATGACATTGACCATTTCTTCTGAAAGGTCAGAGCCAGGTGGAATAGTGGACTGCCGGGGTTGGGGAGTCGTACGAGGAACATCGATCTGTAGGGGATCAGAATGCCCTGACTGGACTCGAGCCTTGTACATTGATTGCATGACGACCGATTCTTGAGGGTCATGGGACCATGAATTCGTGGCAGTAATCACCAAGCAATACACTTAGACTGGTTCAGGTTCGGGGATTCGAAGAGAGAAGAAGGGATTATGAGGCAGGAGGTCACCAAAGGTGGTAACCTCAACTACCTTAGGGGCTTTTTTGGTAGAGATCTGTAGACCTTTCTTCTACTTGATATTGAGGTTTCTATGGACCTCACTCCAGAACCGAGCTTGAGGCTTGGACTGCCCTATATTTCTTAAGCAGACGAGGGCCGTGTTGATTAGCTGGAGCAAAGAATGGGGTCAAAGGAAAGGGGGCAACCTGGGTCACTGCCTTGGAGGCTCCAGGCTCCTGTCTGACATTAGGCCATTGCCCCGGATTCCCTTGTGAGGCTTGAGTGCATGCCTGACCTGGGGCGGCTGACTCAAGATGGTACTCTTAGGCAAAACCTTTGAGTAGGTGCTTGCCTAGTGAAGAAAGAGTGACAGAAGAAAGAGCCGGTTCATGACTCTGTTTGAGTCGGGATCGGGGAGGAACCTACAAAGTCGATGCATGTGTGCACCTTCAGGATGAGTAGTCCGAGTGACTTGGGGGTCAGCCCTAGTTTCTCAATCTGTGAAGGACAGGGTAGGCACTTATGTCTTACAAGGTGAAGCTATGTGTGGTGTGAGGGAGGACAAAGTAGTTAGCCCTCGTGTTTTCTAGTTGGCGCAGAACTGGTGCTGCCCCGAGTTGTGGGATGCATGACGCCCATAGGGTATATTCCAAGATTGCTTAGCCTTGAACGCGAGTACAAGGCAGCATGAAAGTTGCCCCGAGGTGTGGCTGGAGCGGTTCGGCCACGAGCCTTTACATATTGTACGAGAGGTGGAGGTCCTAGGGTCTCTTCCTCTGTGTGCCGAGCCTCTAGATGTAGAAGTTTGGGGTAGTGAAGAAGTTCGGGGGTTAGCCTTGCAGCGACCCTCAGAAGGGATGGCAACTTGCCCGCCTTTCGCCAGAGCGAACAGGGCAGCCTTCCAGTGTACCTCAGCAATATGACTAGCAAGGGACTTGCCAGTAGCAGTGTGCATGTTGTGTGCGGTAGCGGATGTGCTACCAATGCAAGGGGCCACGATGGAGGCTCCATCAGGGCGAGGAAGCTAGGAGTCAGAGACCTTAAAGTCCCTTCTCGTACCAACCCAAATAAGCACCCGGGAGCCAGATTGTGAGTCCTGACTCAGAAGGAGTGTAGGGAAGGAGGCTTGAGCATCTCACTTCCTTGGGACGGTCACGAGTGCGGGGATGAGAAAATCCCTGAATCGGATGAATGGGTTGAATAACCCAGATACCATTGAAAGTAGTGAAGAAAGTAAAAGGTGATATTGATCAAACAAGTGGGAACTGACGAAGGGGTAATAAGTCCCCAGTAGAGTCACCAAGCTGGTTAAGTGCTTCAATCTCGCCCCCCCAGATCTAGGGATCGAGTAGCACGTATCTCGGGTTTGAAAGACCCAGGACCTGAGATCGCTATCTCGGGAACCTCGTTCAAAGAATAAGGGCAAGTGTCCAACTAGTAAGAGAGCAATTTTGGATGTGAGGTGGGGACCAACTTCACCTGGTTCTGTGACTTACTCGGGTTGACTTGTGCGGGCACCCTCTTAGATCAGAACGAAAGGCCCCCCAGCTGGTTCAGAATTGCCTCCCTTGACTTGCAATCTCCTGGTTTTTTGCTCAATACTACTATGGTTAATTTGCAAGACATGTTGGTCGAATGGTCCACCCTTGTCTTAGGGCAATGTACCTTCATATGGCTGAGAAGGTGAGAAGCTAAGGTGATGAAAAGAAGGAGGTTTGAATGAGAAGAGAAAAGAAGAGGGGACTTGACAAGGGGACGAGAATAACATGATTGCTGGACCAATGCAATGATTGACTCAGAGTGGTAGCAAGATGGGCACGATAACTCAGACCGGTGCGACAACAATACTACTCGAAACCAAGGTCGATATGACTGTCCTAATCTGGTGCGGTAGTAATACAGGCATGGTACTCAGGACTAGCATAACGATAATACTGCTCAATAGCCAGATCGTTATGGTAATGCTAGTCCGAATAAATCCTCAGTCATGTAAGAAGGGAAGAGAATGAAGAGAAGGCTCGAGACAATGAGGGAAAGAGGTCTCAATGGCACTAAGCGTCACCAACCACAACCATGGAGTAGTAGTGTCACGGTCCTTGGACGGGGCTAGACATTACTACTCACGTCTAGAGGGTGCAACGAACTACATGCAGCACTATGCGTCACTGCTGGCAACACAAGAAGGCAGCACACCCCTACTTGGGCGGTGATAGCCTCTTGTGAAGCGTGCGATGAAAGCCATTTGTGAAGCACAAGATGATAGGTCTTTCTGAGGTACATGGCGATAGGCATGGGACGCAAAGAGGAGCCTGCGCATGGCGATAGACAACAAGAGCACGGAGGAAGCTAGCGGATGGCGATAGGCAACAAGAGCACAGAGGAAGCTAGCGGATGGCGATAGGCACCAAGCGCACGAAGAAAGCTCGTGGACGACGATTGGCACCGAGCGCATGAAGAAAGCTCATGGAATGCGATAAGCACCGAGCACATGAAGAAAGCTTGCTAATGGCAATAGGCACCAAGTGCATGAAGAAAGCTCGTGGACGGCGATAGGCACCAAGCGCACGAAGAAAGATTGTAGACGACGGTAGGCACCGAACTCACAGATGGCGATAGGTGTTACCGCGACCCCTCCCGGGCGGCGATTGGCATCGCCGTCTGCGATAGGCATGCAATAAGGGGAGACCCCTATGGGCGGTAATAAGTTTCGCCATCTATGCTTTCACTGAGATGTCGAGGACTCCTCTACGTACAACGATGAGTAGTGCCGTCTATGAGCCCCACTAAGAGATAAAGATGAACGAACCGAAGGGGCAAGCAGTTCGCACATGACGCTGCCATCACCATGCACGATCCGTGAAACCACAGGAGGGAGAAAAGAGAAGAAAGTGACATGCACAACACTTCCACTGCTGTGCATGGCCTCTGAGAGGAGTTTAGATAAAGAAGAATAAGAAGAAGAAGAAGAGAGAAGAAGAAAAAGAAGAGGAAAAGGAAAGAAAAGAAAAGAAGAGAGAGAAAGATTTACCTTCATCTTAAGGGTACCAATGCAAAATTTTCTCTCTCCTTCCTCTCTCTCCAAATGTGACCCAACAATAAGAAAGAAAGGGAATTCTATTAAGCAAAAATTCTTTTTTGGCGAAGGGTCCAAGCGTCTTTGCATACAATGCTAGTACGTGATATATATAGAGTTGTCCCCAAACATGCGTGGATTGTTCAAAATAAAACCTAATTGCTAAAAATTACAATTTAACTAAATTAAAATAAATTAGAAAATAGGGTGCAAAATGATAGATTTGCCCCTTCCTAACAATTTGTGGAATTAAAAAATAGTCCTTGTGCTGCCCTAGTACATGCGTGATTTTTCATGGATGATCCTGGGTTGTTCTGATGCTTGTTTGATCGAAAGATGATTATTTTCTTGCAGGGCTCGGCATGGCAATCAATTTGATATCAACTTCAAGCCATGGATCGTGTTTTTAGGGCATGATCATGCATCTTATAATTTAGATGAATCTTGAGACTTCGGATCAATAGTGTGCTCGTTCCTTTTTGTTTATGTGATTTCTTCGTTGGATAATACTCAGCATGATGTCATGATCGTGTGGCAACAAACGCAGCTTGATTGCATGTCCGTACGAAGACTTTACAACTTTGGAGTTTTGGTCAGAATCTGGAATTTCGGTGCCAAAATTTGCAGTCACTTTATCGGCTTCGTGTTCGAAATCAAACCTTTCATTATGTACGGGATTCGGACTAGAGATAGCCCTAGACCATTCGCAAGCGATGGAACTAGTGTTGCGTCCATCGGCTTCGTGAGCGTCGTGATTTAGCGACTCATGCGAGGCGCGATGCTAATGATTTTCTTGCAACTTGCTTCACGGATCAACAACTTCTCTCTAGCTTTTCTTTACGCTCGAGCGTTGTCGCGGGGTGTACCACATATCGGGAAGATCGTCTCAACAAGATGAACACGCTCACAAAATTTGAGCATGATCTGACTTGAAACGAGTGAGATATAGGTCTCGCAAGTCACTGTTCGTGACTGCCCCTTTAATGGAGTTGAGCTGCAGGGTGGCCGCAAGAGAAAAGCGTGTGACTGATCTTGTTTCACTCTTTTGCCTATAACTTCTTCTTGGAATGTTTGTTTTAGCTGAAATTTGACCCCTAGGGGTTTTTAACTCTGCTGGATCTAATGGTGGTAGTATTATAGAAACTTGATGCACAAAAAATGTAGTTCTAGTTATAGGGTCTATTTCAAGGTGTTGTAGGCTGATTCTGTCAAAACTGTTTCTCAGTTTGCACTATCTTTGACATGTCGAAATACGAAAAAAATTGGCAGGATACTTTTGAGAGTCGTCATGAAGATGTTGACCAGTTCTGGGGCTATTATGAGACTGTAGAAATTTCTAGTCTTTGTTAGGCTTTATTGACCGGCTTCTCCCTTTATTCCGCCTCGGGGACGAAGGTACTAAAAAATGTCTTCAAACAACGGTCCTAAGACCATCAAGAACAGGTCCTCACGCGGTCGACATATAAGACTCGAGTTCAGCTGCGGACCGATCTGCCGTGCACGACCTGCCAAGCTCGAAAGCCTTCAATTTCGCTTAAGGCTGACCTACCTGGAGAAACGGTCTGCATCATGGTTGTGAATGAACCTGACGCCTCTCACAAAGAGCGCATCAATAGGTTCGAATACATGGTGCACGCAATGAGGGGGAAGATTGATCGCAAGGAAAACCGCGTGATACGCGAATAACCATGAGGCAATTCCCATCACTCGGATGATGAAGCTCCAAGGCAGCCTCCTCATGTCTCACGGGACAATTTTGTCCCTCACCCCATCTCACAGGCAGACATCGATTCTATGGTGACTCGCAGCTTGAAGAACAGACAAATCCCGGTATAAAGGGGACAACTCTTTACCAAAATCCATACCCCTCTTACATTGATCAGGTTCTGTTTCCCTTGGACTACAAGAAAGGGAAAGTTCCCCTGTTAAATGGTACGACATCCATACACCAGCATATTACTCATTTCCAAGTAGCATGTCAAGAGACGGCGGATGATGGGAGACTCCTCCTCCGTTAGTTTGTTGAAACTCTTGATGGCTAGCTTTCAGTGCTATGCTCGGCTTCCCCCAAATACAGTGCATACTTAAAAGGAAATGGAGAAACTATTCCACCAACTCTTCAATGAGGTCTAGAGAGAAGTTCAAACCATCGAGCTTCTCACCTTGACCCAAGAGCTTGATGACCTCGTGGACCAATTCATAGTAAGGTGGAGAGATTTAGCTGCTCGCCATCCTAATCCCATGCTTGAGAAGGAAGTAGTCCAGACCTGTGTGCGAAACATGTGACCTGAGATCACTCTACATGTTGAGTCCTCCAATCCAACCTCGATGTTAGAGCCTCTCTCTAAGTCTGTTCGCATAGGGAGTTTGTCACGACAACAATCTCCAAGCTCAAAAAATAATTAGGTAATTGCAGTTGTCAAACCAACACCCGAGGTAATCCGTAAAAAGGAGTAATCAGTGCGACTGTCACCGTAACCGATCCAAAGAAGGCTACCTCTCAAACTTTGGACCTCTCAAAAGGGGTAGGCACAGAAAGGGCAGCGCCTCAAGATGGCAAGCACCAGCAATCATACAACCGGGTACACCCACCTGCGAACCTTAATCTAGATGATTATTGGGCAAGGCACCGGAATAAGGTTTACCCTTTTGAAAAAGAATGGGTCCCTGCACTACTCGTGTTGTTACTAGAGCAGAACATGATCGAGCTCCATGAGACCAAGTTTCCCGAGCAAGCTGGTCTCGAAACCCATGCAAATTACTGTGCTCACCATCAGAGGATTAACCACCCCACAGAGGAATGCTACATTCTTAAAGACATCATCGAGGTTCTGATCCAAAAGGGTCAGATAAAACTCGAAGAACTCAAGAAAGCATTTAGAGCAGCAGAAGTTTCCCACGCAGTGACAGTCCGCGAGGGAGATGAAGTGCGCGATCTCCCGCTTGCCTTGTTTGTCCTGATGCTTCAAGAAGGCCTCATCACACCAAAGCTAGAAAGGCAGCCCCGATGCCTTGTTAGGTAACTGAGAACCATTAGTGCCCATACCATCAGATATGGGGCTACGAGCTGAGCGAATGCTCCAGTTTCCATGACATAATCACAAAGAAAATACAATTATGAGAAGAAGCTTGTAACATTTTAGAAGAACATCCCCAAATCTTTGCTCCACCAGTGCAACAGGGCCTCCCAACACAAGACTCCAGTAATGGTGATTTAGATCTTGCTGAACCCTCAATTTTTCAACCATGGAGAGTCTACCATGGGCGAAGCAGACTCAAGTCTTTAAAGTGAGAGGTAATTCGTAAAGCTAGGGCTGTTCACAAACCTAGTAAGATGGATCTAGCACATCCAAAGGTGACTAGGAGGAGACGGGCCCCAATGGTTACTCACAGAAAGAACAAGGTTCCTCAACCATGGATCGAGCAAGAATTTCTCAGGCCATTTCCCTGTTGCCAACTTTACAAGACTTCATCCCCAATGCATTTTTCTCTACTCCCACACCTCACCAAGAGAACATCCCCAAGCCATCATCTACTCAGGGCACATTCAGTGAGGGTGAAGACATTAAAAGCACCCCCCAACGGTCTAAGCAGGGGAAAGACCTAAAAGACTCCCTGCACACGTCCAACTCTGGTGATGACGTAAAAAGCTACCAAGATAGGTTCGAAGAGGGGAATGACCCTAAAAGTCCCTCACCTACTAACCCTTCTTCTTCTTCTTCTTCTCCTTCCCCTTCCTCTTCTATGTCTGCTGCAGGAATAACCCGAGAATGTCAAAACTTTGAGGCCCTCGATTGAGAGCTCGAAGGAACTAATATAAGCAGGACGCCCCGAAGTTAGCTAAGAAAGACACTAGCACAGGCGGTTGCATTCTTAATTGTCGCTGATGCCTTGGTGGCTCGAGCTAAGTTAGAGCCACCATCTTCTACATAGAAGCACAAGAAGTCAAGGTCGAAGAAACCCCAGTGGCCTCCTGAGCCTGACCTTTAGCAGAGGCTGAGAGAAACAAGAGGACAAAGCTTCTATTCTCAGGAAGCTTGTAACTTGGTACATGTCTATGAAGTGTCAAGTAGCACGGGGCAGACACTGACGGGGTGACTCTTGTGAGAGTGCCTCTGGTCCTACAATCGTCGAATCTCAATTTCCCTATAACTTTCAAATCAAACTCCTGCAGCCTGATATCCCGTCCATGCTTGAGGTAAAGCCTTTTGTTCCTCAGTTCAAGAAAAGTGCAGAAATCGTCTCCGACACCGGAGCCTTACTTGAAACAGAGACTTTTGGATCATGGGTCCTGCATTTGAGGTTAATGAAAAGACCTCAGAAGCCAATGATGACGAGTTGCAAGAAGCCACAGAAGAATGGGAAGAAGGCAATCAAGCCACAACCGATGAAATTGAAGAGATAAATCTCGGGGATGAAGCCGACCACACACCTACTTTCATCTCGACAAATATGTCTCCGGGGGAGAAAGAGATTTTACTGCTTTCTTGTGAGCAAACCGGGACGTCTTTGCCTGACATTATCATGAAATGTTTGGTTTAGATCCTCAAGTCACGGTCCATCATCTCAGCATCAATCCATATATCAAGCCTGTCAAGTAGAAATCAAGAAGGTTCAGACCTGATCTCGAATTGCAGATAGATGCTGAGGTGAAAAAACTCAAGCAAGTAGGCTTCATTTGTGAAGTCAAATATCCAAAGTGGCTGGCGAATGTTTTACCGATCCAGAAGAAAAATGGCCAAATCAGGATCTGTAATGACTTCTGCGACTTGAATGTCGCTTGCCCAAATGATGACTTCCCATTGCCATTTATAAAAATGCTCATCAACTCCACGGCTCATTATCAGATCTTCTCTTTCATGGATGGATACTCTAGATACAATCAGATAAGAATGACACCAGAAGATGAGAAGGCTATTGGATTCCTAACTCCAAAAGGGGTCTTCTATTACACAATGATGCCTTTCGGGTTGAAGAATACCACTACCACATATCAGAGAGCGATGACATTTATCTTTAAAGATATGATGCACAAGGAGGTCGAATGTTATGTATATGACTTGGTGGTGAAAACCGAGAAGAAAGAAGCTCACATGCGAGATTTTGAAATGGTGTTCGAAAGAATACGCCTTCATCAGCTCAGGATGAACCCGATGAAATGCGCTTTTGATGGGCGTTTAGGAAAGTTCTTGGGGTTCATTGTTAAACATTGAATGCTGGAAGTTGAGCTAGTCAAGAACAAGGCGATCCAAATAATGTTGCTACCAACTGCACTACGAGAGCTGCGGTCCCCTCAAGGCAGTTTGCTTATATCCGTAGGTTCATTTCGAACCGCTCAAGTCGTGATAAACCCTTTATGCATCTATTAAAGAAGGTTACCCCATTTATCTAGGATGAAGTATGTCAAACAACACTTGATGACATCAAGCAATATTTACTCAATCCTCTAGTGCTCTCTACATTGGTGTTAGGAAAACCCCTCATCCTATACATTACCACCCTGGATGAGTCACTCGAGGCATTATTGGTGCAAAATAACGAAGAGGGGAAAGACACCACACTATACTATCTCAGTCACAAGATGCAAGGGGCAAAGAAGAGTTATCCCCCCATCGAGAAAATGTGCCTGACCCTAATTTCGTAGTGTGAAAGCTCCGCCACTACTTGCTCGATCATGAAGTGAAACTCATATCAATAGCAGACCCTGTAAAGTTTCTCATGATACGCTCATGCTTGTCGGGACACCTTGCTAAGTGGGCATTATTGCTGATGGAATTTAACATTACCTATGTACCACAAAAGGCAGTCAAGGGTCAACCCCTGGCAGATTTTCTAGCAGCACATCCTATACCAGCAGAATCTCTGCTATCAAGTGACCTCCCTGATGAAGAAGTATTCTGTGCAGAACTTGCTCACGCTAGGGAGATGTACTTCGACGGAGCCTTCCAATCTGATCGAGGAGTCGCCAGAGTGGTATTCATGACTCCAAAAGGAGGGGTGCTTCCTCTATCCATCTCTCTCGTTGAAGTTGGTTCCCAGAACGAGGCAGAATATCGGGCCCTTATAATTGGGTTGGAGATAGCCTTTGATCTTGACATAGAACAACTCAATATCTATGGTGATTCTGAGTTGGTTATTCGGTAGCTTAAGGGGATCTATAAAGTGATAAGAGACACTCTCAAGCCTTATCACGATACTGTAAAATCATACATGGCTCAGTTCGATGATGTATCCTTGAGTCATATTTCTAGGAGATTAAACTTGCTAGCTGATGCACCAACAAAACTTGAGGCCACAACTCAATTATCCTCACCAAGGCCCACGCCTGTTTGGGTGGCAGAGTGGAGACACATTGAATTGAGAACTGAAGTAGATGCAGATGATGAGAGAATCCTCTTTCCCCAGTGCCCACCTTACTAATTTGGGGCACTCTTGTCAGCTAAAAAAGATATTAAGGCTGAGCAAGAAATGGCACAAAGTCAGGGAACTGATATTCAAAAGTAGGAACATGAGTTCTTCCCCAATATGTGTGAAAGTCGAACAGGTGGAAGATTGGAGAGAGCCCATTATTAACTTCATAAAGCACGGTAGACTGCCTGAGATCGTGCCTAGTGTCTACCAAGTACACCCTCCTCAAAGGGGTTACTCTCTTCCTTTCACGACCCCGCTCCCTGACCCCTGCCGGAGGGCGACAGAGTTCGGGATCGCGATTGGAGGTTGCGAACATCACTCAGCTGAGAGTGGCTCAACGCATGAAAACGTGGAATCAAGAGAAAACCATGACAGAAAGCTAGAATAAAACCATTCATTATACAAATAACAATTCAAAAGTACAACCATCTCATTCATATCAGTGTTACAGGACTATACAATTCCTTCAAGGAACTACTGGCCCAAAATACACAAAATGAGATACACCACGCATTACTAAGACATCCAAAACATACAATGACAGTCTTCCAAAGAAGGGCTTTATAACCTCTCGACTTCTAGCTTCAAATCCGCAAAGGTCACCCTCTTTAAGCACAGGCGTCAACACTCTTCACTCTACAGTTATGAAATAAGGTGGAATGAGATAAAAGGCCATTAAGCATATCTACACCATTGCATTCCAACTAGCATGATAGTGATAACAAAATATTCCACACACATACGTACATATACACATGTATCAAATAAAGTCCCTCAACATGCTCCTCATAGTCTAACAGAAATGTGAGAAAGGTAGTTCAATATACATAATGCATAAGTCACAATCACCTTTCTTAAAGTAGAGTAATAGAGACAGCAAATAACAATTACATTTAAAAGCATATGAAGAAAGTGTAAATAAGTCCAACAAACAAATCTATCTACTTCTGAAGTAGAAGCTGCATCGGTCATGCTAATCCACTCTTGAACTTGCGACTTCTAACCTCACTTAGGAGGGTGGACCATGACAAGTAGAAGGCCCACTTTGTAAGGCCCTCACACACACACACACATCCCCAGCGTGCTTCGGGTTTTCAATAGGCAGAGGCCTTACAAGACACTACCCTCTCCTTGCGCCCTTTTTAGCAAGAGGGTATTACACTACGATTAGGTGACCCAATATATAGTGCCTACATAGACTTGGGGGGCACGACCCTCCCAACTACTCACATCCTGAGTCCCATCCTATCATAGGGAGTCAGGGAAAAATCGCCGCTACCAGCACCATCCTTCACATAGTAGGTGCCCTTTCACATATAGTATAAGCATCATGATACCATCATTCATACAGTAGGTATCCATTCACATATAACATAAGCATTATGATACCAACATTCACATAGTAGGTATCCATTCACATATAATGTAAGCATTATGATACCATCATTCACACAGTAGGTATCCATTCACATATAACATAAGAATTATTAAGATCATGCAATTCATATTGCAATAGGGCATTCATCATATTCATGCTTCCATGTCATAGCAAAGCTTAACTTCATTATCTTGCATGCGTACATGCGCTCCCAATTGGGTTCCTAATGTTTGGACCATTTAGATTTTGTAGATGATTCCAAAATCAAAGTTTAAGTCAAGACATACATATTTCTAACAAACAAAACTTGAAAGCATTTAGATTCCACTTGGTGGTTCCCAAATTCGTAGAAAACAAGGTGATAGTTTTCTACTATATAAGCTAAGTATCCAACATATCTTTTGGCCAACAGACGAGAGCCCTGAAGGGCTGAGATGATGTGTAAAGGAGAAACATCCTTAGTGCCCTTAAAATGTAGTTCAAGTTGACACGGGCATCTCAAAGTTACAGTCTTATAAAAACAGCTTACTATAACATAGTGGGTAGACAACCAATCCATACCTAAAATAATATCAAAATCCTGAATATCCAAAAATATCAAATCTATAGGCAACAAATGCCCCTCAATCACAATCCACACTGTTTATACATCATATCAGTTTCTATTTATTATCCCACAAGCGTACATACTATCAAAGTCCAAACAAGTCGTACAGGTTTTACATTCAAATGACATGCAAACTGTGATGTTACAAATGAATGGTAAGAACCAAGATCAATTAAAACTCTTGCTTCAATTCCACACATAGAAAGCGTACCTCGAATCATAAAGGTTGATGCCTTGGCTTCTTCCTCGATCAGGGCGAACAGCCGCCTTGAATCTTTGGTCTATCATCTGATCCTTTGACGGGGCAGTCTTTAATTAAATGGCCCAATTTACCGCACCAGAAGCAGGCCCTAGTCTTTCTGAAGCATTCCGCCACTATATGGCTCCTCGATCCACAGTGGGGGCAAGCTGAACGTCGGCTTCCTCTTATATCATTTGGGACAACCCCCGGGATCCTGACACCACCTTCATTGTTTCTCCCCTTCCACTCCTCCTTGGAGGGGGTCGTGTCTTCTTCTTAAAACTCACGGACTGGGTGACACCCAACCTTTCATCTCTTCTTGCCCAAAAATCGTCATCATCTCTCTTAATCTTTAAGGCTCAGTCCAGCAACGGGGCAAAGTCTTAAGGTTTGCTGCAATAATCCTCCTTATTATATCGGGTTAAAGGCCCCTCTCAAGTTAACTAGCCTTTTGTGCCTCAGTTCTATCAATATCTGATGCATATCTAGAGAGTTCAGCAAATTTCGTTCCATATTTCTCAAAAGACATATTCCCCTATTGCATTTCGATGAATTCTACCTCCTTCCTTTTCCCTACAGAGTCAGGGAAGTATTTCTCATAAAAGGCTTCGAGAAAACTCTTCCAAGTAGTCACAACTCCTGACCCTTCCTGCGAACTGTTTTACTGAGCCTCACTAGTGTTCATCTTCTCCTTCGAGCATAAAGGTACCCAGCCTGACTTTCTGCTCGTCGGTGCAATTTAGAACCTAAAAGATATTTTTTATCTGCCTACTCCATCTCTCAGATTTCTCTACTCCCCCATGTCTTACAAAGCTTGGAGTTACCATCCTCCTGAACCTTTTTATCAGATTACTATCATTCATTTCAGGGGCAGGGGTAGAAGTGGCTGGCTTAGCGTCCCTCAACACTTGTGTCAAGGCCTCAAAAGTTCTGGCGAGATCACCGAAGGCCTCAGTGCTCCTGTTACTTGAACTCACGTTGGTAGTACGAGTCCTCGACCTCTCAAACCTAAAACTGAAACACCCAGTTACTAGCCTGTCGAAGCTACCCTACAGACACTTCTAAGACTCCCTAGGCCAAGAATCCTATCCTGACATCTCTGATACTGTAACTGTCACGATCTCGCACTCTGTCGCCCTCTGGTAGGGTCGTGACACTTCCACCGATCTTTCGATGGAATTCTTCTCAGATGTGTAGACACACAAGAAGCAAATAAGGTGTTGGAAGAAGTGCATTCAGGCATCTGTAGACTGCATTAGTCCAATCTTAAGCTTTATGAGTGGATACGTAAGCTGGGGTATTATTGGCCTTCGATGATTGTTGATTCCCTAAAATATGTCAAAAAATTTCAGGTATGCCAGATGCATTCAAGTCTTATTCATCATCCTCCAGAGCCTCCACATTTTACAGTGGCATCGTGGCTCTTTTCACAATGGGGAATGGACATTGTGGGACATATAGATCCTCCTTCTGTAATGGGCCATGTCTTCATTCTAGCAGCTACAGATTATTTTTCCAAGTGGGCTGAAGCGATTCCCCTTAAGCAAGTCCCGGGGGC
Source organism: Amborella trichopoda (assembly GCF_000471905.2). The sequence goes on along the minus strand of NW_006498549.1, from coordinate 1,122,360 downwards.
CACAGTTGCTAATTTTCTACGGCATCATATCATATACTGACTTGGAGTGCCTGATCAGATTATTTCAGACAATGGCCCTCAGTTCAAGAGTCATCTTATTGATCGCCTAATTAACCAGTTTGGTTTCTAGTGGAAATACTCGACTATGTACCACCCTCAGGTAAATGGCTTAGTCGAGGCTTTCAATGAGACTCTGTGCAGTGTTTTAAGGAGGTCAGTATCAAAGATGAAGGAGAACTGGCATGAGAAGCTTCCTGAAGCGTTGTGGGCGTATCGCAATACTACGCGAAGTGCTACCGACTCCACTCCTTATTCTCTAGTTTATGGAGGTGAAGCAGTCTTACCCCTCGAGATTCAATTGCCCTCGCTTCGTGTCGCCATACATCATGGTTTGACTGAAGATGAGAGATTCAACCTTTGTTAGCAAGAGTTGGACGCACTTGACGAAAAGAGATTGGAAGCTCAACAGAATCTCGAACTTAACCAGAGGAGAATGAAGAGGGCTTTCGACAAGTCAGTCAAAGTTCGCTCATTCGCCCGTGGGGATCTGGTTCTAGCAGTTAAAAGGTCGATCGTTATACAAGAGTGACGTAAAGGGAAGTTTGAACCTAAATGGGAAGGCCCCTTTACAGTTCAGAAAGTCTTGCCAAATGACGCTTAGATATTGGTACATCCTGATGGAGAGGAGGCGATGCCCCCCATCAATGGGCGATATCTAAAGAAGTACTACCCTGATACAATCAAAAGACTCAATACGCGGCAAAAAGGATGAATAAAAAGAAAGCAAAAATAAATAGAATGAAAAGAAGCAAGACAATTCAAGCAAAGTTTAATTCCCTTTATTGCATTATAAGGAGTTTCAAGACAAAAAGCCCATTATTAGGGAGGTTACAAATCTATTATGCAGTATTGCTCTCACATCACAAAAAAGGAGAGTAACTATGTCGAAGCATTGCTCTTTTTGGTTAGGTGCCTCGATCTCGCCCTCCAGATCAGGATGGCAGGCAGCACGTGTCTCCGGTTTCAGGGAGACCCGAGACGTTGAGATTGCTCTCTCAAGAATCTCGTTCAAGAACAAGGGCAAGTATTACTAACCAATGAGTGAGGAATTTAAGGTGGGTTTGGGACTTACTCAGGCAGGCTCGTGTGGACGCCCTCTTAGATCATGAAGAATTTCCTCCAATCGTAAAACTGGTTCGAAATTGCCTTCCTTTGCTTATATTCTCCTGTTTTCTACAATCACACATATATGACAAATATTATAAGACAGGTGGGTCAACAGACCTCACCTTGCTTTCAAGTGAACGTACAGTAGCATGCATATTCAGAAAGAACAAGAGAATAATGAGAGAAGAAAGATGGGGGAGAGAAGAATTTGATCAGGAGGGGAGATCAACACAATGACTAAGCTGGTAGGTAATTGGTTTGACGTGGCAGTAAATCGGGCTCGACAACTCAGACCGGCTCAACAGAATTACTACTAGACATCAATACCGATACTAACTAGCTAGACATGATAGTTTGTCTGTCGTGGCAATAATGCGGGCACAATAATTCTGGTACAACAACATTACGGCTAAATGACAAAATTACCATGGAAGGCTAATCTCGTCTCCTTTTAATCAAACGAAAGAATAACATAAAGAATGGAGATCATAGAGAAAGAATAAGGAATAGGATAAGAGAAGAAGAAGAGAATAGAAAAAAAAAAAAGGAGAGGAAGAGAATGAAAGGAGGGGAAAAGCATGAGAGAAGAGAGAAGGAAGGAGCAAAGATAAAGAAAGTAACAAGAGGAGGAGAAAGAAAGCTTAGTCGGCGATATGTCTCTGCCGGTTATGACAAGTAAGGATAAGAAGGTGAAGGCACAGGCGGCAATGTGCTCCCGTTAATGTGACAAAAGAGAGAGAAAGAAGGGAACACAAACGACACTCGACCTTCGCCGGCTGTGGTGGGGGAAGGGGCATGATAAAACGCAGGCGGCAGTGAGATTCATCGGCTATGTTAAATAAAGAAGAGAGAGAGGACACAAACGGTGCTAATCATCGTCGGCTGTGTTAAAAGAACAGAAGAGATAATACACAAGTGGCGTTGAGCTTCTCGATTGTGTTAGGAAGAGAGGAGAGAGAAGGATATAGGCGGCACTGAGCATCACCGGCTGTGTTAAATAAGAAGAGAGAGGATACAAATGGAGCTAAGCTTCGTCAGCTACGTTAGGAAGAGAGGAGAGAGAAGGATACAGGCGGTACTAAGCATCACCGGTTGTGTTAGACAAAGAAGAGAGAGAGGACATAAATGACATTAAACATCATTGATTGTGTTAGGATGTGAGGAGAGAGAAGGATATAGGCACTGAGCATCACCAACTATCTTAGGAGGAGAGGAGAAAAGGCTATAGGTAGTGCTGAGCATCATCGGCTGTGTTAGGAGGAGAGCAGAGAGAAGAGAGATAAAGACAAAAAGAGAGAGATATATATGAGAAGGAGAGAGAAAGAGAGATAGAGATGAGAAGAAGAGAGAGAAATGAGAGAGAGATGAGAAGAAGAGAGAGAAAAAGAGAGAGAAAAGAGGGAAGGAGAGAAAAAGGAGGAGAGAGAAACTTACCTTACCAATGGGTACTGTCCCTTTTCTTCTCTCTCCTCTCTCTCTCCAAGACACACCCATGAGCACAAGAAAAAATTGAAGTCTTCATTGAATATTGAAGATTGATCTTAAGGGCCTTTTACAATCAAGCTTTGCATGTTTATATAGAATTGGGCCAAACATGGGTGGACGCCCAAAAATTAACTAAAAATGAAGATAATTACAATTTAATTGAATTAAAAAAAATTCTAAAAATGGGTACAAAGGGACTGTTTTGCCCCTGCCTAATAATGTGGGGAATTCCAAAACAGTCTCTGGTGTTGCTCGAGAACTTCCATGATCTTCTATGACTTATCCGGGCTTGCTCTAATGCCCGTTTGATCGAAAGATAATTTTTTTCTTCTAGATCTTGACATGGCGATCGATTTGATACCAACTTCAAGCCATGAATCATGTTTTTGAGCCATGATCATGAGACTTGAATTTTGGATAAATCTTAAAAACTTTAGATCGATAGTGCACTCATTCCTGGATGTTCTTATTTTGTTTTTTCGTTGAACCATAGTAAGCATGCCGTCATGATCATGTTGTAATAAGTGTGGCTCGATTTCATGTCCGAATGAAGATTTTTTCGTCTTGAGTTTTTTGCCAGAATCTTGAAATCCAGCTACTGGAATTTAGAACAACTTCAATCTCTCAGTGTATGAAATCCAACAATTCATCATTCACGAGGCTCGGACCAGAGATAGCCTCGTATCTTATGCACATAATGTAATTGGTTTCGTGTTGATCAGGTACGCGAGCGTCATGATTTGGCTACTTGAGTGAGGCATGCTGCTACTAAATTTACTGCAATTTTCTTCACAGATCAGCAACTTCTTTCTAGTGGCCTTTTGGAGTACTGATGAGGATCTTTACTAATTCTAGGGCCATTCTAAGACCATCAAAATTTCCATAGTTTTTTTATCAAGCTTTATTGTCCTGCTTCCTCGTTATTCCGCATTAGGCACTAAGGTGCTAAAAAATGCGTTCAAACAGCTTGCCCCATCGAATGTTGTGCTTCAAGAGAAGGGAGAAGGATGACATAAAAAAAATTTCCCACGACTTTATTAATTTTTTTCTTTCTAGGCAAAGGACCATGTGAACATCGAGGAGATTCAGGCAATGGTGCAACTAGGATGCTCCGACGTAGGGATGCATTGTTCGTAGGTCTGTCTGTGAAGACTTTAGCGGAGAAGCGATTTTTTTGAGGTATCTTATCAATGTCCTCACCCTCGTGTGGATTTTTTGTGATTATGAAGCTGAGGATTTTGTACAGACCTCATTAGTTAGATCGGGCCCATTTATCAATTGAGTGTCGTGTCGAAGGGCATTGTTCCCTGTGGGTTTCTTTGTCTTGGATAAACAGCAAAAGAGCCTTCGGTCGGTGCTTGTCTGTGTTGTGAACCAATTATTCCTTGGTGAGTAGGGTACCTCAGTTTATTGAGGTGATTAGCTTTGGGTATAACCCCTACCCACTGCTAGCAGGTCGTTACATTGCAGGTCTAAAGTCATGGCTGGTTTATTAACGACTAGGGTACCTCGATTTATTGAGGTGACCAGCTTTGGGTATATCCTACCCACTTCTTTGCAGTTACGACATTCATGATCCCCTCTTCTTTGAGAGAGGCTTCAACTCTGATTACCGCTCCAAAATGATAGCAGACTTAACTTTCATGGGCATCTTCAACATTTTGGAATGTGTTGGTGACCTTATGAGAATGATGCTCTTCTTTATGAGACTTGTCTTGCTTTCTTGGCGAATCTTCTGTCCTTCGAGTCCTTTCTTACAATTGAGCTTAGGCTATCAAAATCTTTTCCTTGAAGCTTGTATTTTTTAGGTCTGTTTATTGTAACACTAAGGATTTTTCTTTCGAGTGTGGGCTGCCTATTGAGGCGAGTGCTGCATCAACCTATTTATTGGTCCAAGCATCCTTTTGCGGATTTTCACTTGAACTTAGGAAGTGACGTCGTAGAGACAGTTTCCACCAAATTCCTTTTATTTGGGGCTCTTTTACCCATGACCTTTCAGTCGTGTCCACCTCTATTCTTCAATTTTTACTCACGATGCCCTTTCGAGTTTTCACCATGCCGGGGTCTTATTCACGAAACTCTTTTACCCATGGTTTCGTGACCATTCCCGTCTGTCATTTTTACTCATGACGTTCCCTTGACTAGGCATACACCATGCATGTTATTACTTTTTTCTTCTTTTTTTCTCTCTTTCTCTTCTTTTTTTTGTGAAGGGGTGTTTAGGGTCATGCTTTTGAGACTTGCACGAAGCCTTTTAACGTCATGCAACCAGGACGTGCACTCTAGTTTAAGGTCTTACAGGTGGATCATGATGATGATGAATGGTAGTCTATGGAGGCCATGGAGTGACTATGATGGTGGTTTGACTCACTTTGGGACAAAGGCACAAGGCTACCTATGAAAGGTGATGATGCATGAAAGCCAAATGAAACATGGTGACCAACTAGCTTACAACGATTATGGGTGGCAGGATCTTTGTCTAACACAATCGGTAATGCTCAGCGCTGACTGTGTCCTCTTCCTCGTCTTTATCTAACACAGTTGGTGATGCTCAGCATCGACTGTGTCCTCTTCTTCATCTATGTTTATCACAACCAGTGACACTCAGTGCCGACTGTGTCCTTATCCTTGTCTTTGCCTAATACAGCCGGCGACACCTAGCGCTGTTTGTGTTCTTCTCTTTTCTCCCACAATGTTCTCCTCCTTTCTTTCTCTTCCTCTCCTTCTTTCTATTCTCTTCTTCTTCTCTTATCTTACTTCTTATTCTTACTTTATGATCTCCACTCTTTCTGTTATTCTTTCATTGAATTAAGAGGGATTGAGATTAGCTATCATCGTCCTGTCATCTAGCTGTAATATTGTTGTGCCAGAATTATTGTGCCGTCTTTTTTGCCACGACAGACTAACCATCGTGTCTAGCTAGTCAGTATTGGTATTGACGTCTAGTAGTAATTCTGTTGAGCCAATCTGAGTTACCGAGTCCGTTTTAATACCACGTCAAGTCAATTACCCACCAGTTTAGTCACTATGCTGATCTCCCTGCCTAATCGAATTATTCTCTCTCCCATCTTCCCTCTCTTATTCTTCTCTTCTTGTTATGAATGTGCACGCTTGTGTACGTTAACCAAATAGGCAAGGTGAGGTCTGTTGACCCACCTGTCTTATAATATTTGCCATATGTGTGCGATTGCATAAAACAGTAGACTACAGGCCAATGGAGGCGATTTCCAACAAATTTTACGACTGGGGGGCTTTCTTCGTGATCTAAGAGGGCGCCCATGCTAGCCAGCTTAAGTAAGTCCCGAACCCACCTTATATTCCTCTCTCATCTATTGGTAATCCCTGCCCTTGTTCTCAAACGAGGTTCCCGAGAGAGCGAACTCAATGTCCTGGGTCTCCTTTGAAACCTGAGACGTGTGCCACCCAATCAACTTGTTCCGGAGGGCAAGATCGAAGCACCTAACTATTCTCATCCCCAGTAGCAGAGTCATACTTGTATGGCAACTTATTATCCCAAGTGGATCTGCTTCACACCTCGTTATTCTTTCCTCAAGGATATAAAGGACTCACATTTGTCCCCTTTTCCTTAGTGAAGTGGGCCTTCTCATCTAAGTCTCCTGCATGCTTTAATTATTTCATCCCTGGGAGACACACTTACCCTCCTAATCCCCAGCAAAGATTGCCACTCCTCGTAGGGCCACCATCTTCTTCTAAAAAGCTCTCTACATGTGTATAGCCTTAACCATTTTATCCCTAAGGGGTCAGATTGCTATCCATAGATCTCCCTCTGAAGCTTCACTAACTTGGTGATCAGCACCATGGTCCAAATTAGATGACCTTAAATTGTAGTGGAGGTCTCGTTGCACGACCTTAAGCTGCATAGTCCAAGCTGTGGGATTCTAAACCACATAGCCGCGGTTCGCGTTGCATGACCTGAAACTGCACAGCCTTGGTTTAGGTGCATGACCTTAAATGGCACATTCCAAACTATACAACCATAAACTATAGTGTAGGTCTAACTGCACGACCCTAAATGGCACGATCCAAGCTATATGACTTTAAACTATAGGACACGTCCTAGCCGCATAACGTTAAAAGGCTCAGCACCACTGTCCATACAACAGCACCATAAACTGTAACGAAGGTCTAGTTGCACAACCTTAAAACTGCATGGTCATAGTTGCATGACTTTAAACTACATAACCACAATCCAAGCTATATGACCCTAAACCATAGTGCACATCCTGGCCGCATGACGATAAACTGCTCTGTACAGGTCCCGAAGGTATGACCATAAACTCGCTCCCACATATGTGCACCTTCACGCATGTCTTACCTAACCTGCCCATTTGTGTGTGTGTGCACCGCCTTCAATACCTCCCAATGAGTTCGTTCATTTCACCATTCTCCATCATTCCCCAGATGGTTTGACTCGTGCTCACAAAATGGCGAAGAACACAGTCGATGTTAAGCATCATCGACTGTGTTAAACAAAAAAGAGTGAGAGAACACAGTCAGCATTGAGCATCGTTGGTCGTGTTAAACAGAGACGAGCGAGAAAACATAATCGATGCTGAGCCTCGTCGGTTGTGTTAGACAAAGAGGAGAGAGAACACAGTCTGCATTGAGCGTCGTTGGTTGTGTTGGATAAAGTAGAGAGAGAGAGAACACAGCCGGTACTGAACATCATCGGCTATGTTAGATAAAGAAGAGAGAGAGAGAACACAGTCAGTGCTGAGCATCACCGACCGTATTAGATAAAGAAGAGAGAGAGAGAATACAGTCAGTGCTGAGCATCGCTAGCTATGTTAGACAAAGAAGAGGGAGAAGACAGTTGGCACTGAGCTTCACCAACTGTGGTAGGAAGAGAAAAGAGAAGACGCAATCGGTGCGAGCTTCACCGACTGTGCTAGATAGAGAAGAGAGAGAGAATGCAGTCAGTGTTGAGGATCGTCAGTCGTGTTAAGAAAAGAAGAGAGAGAAGAGACATAAAGATGAGAAGAGATGAGAGAGATAAAGATGAGAAGAAGAGAGAGAAAGAGATGAGAAGAAGAAAGAGAGAAAGAGATATGAGAAAAAGAAATTCTAAAATTCTAAAGTAACTAAAATTGAAGATAGTTACAATTTAATTGAAATAAAAGAAATTCTAAAAATGGGTGCAAAAGGAATGTTTTGCCCCTACCCAACAATGTGTGGAATTTCATAACAGTCCCTGCTACTGCCCGAGAACTTGCATGATCTCCCATGATTGATCCGGGGATGTTTTGATGTCTGTTTGATCGAAAGATGATTTTTTTCTTGTAGGGCTCGATATGGAGATCGATTTGATACCGACTTCGAGCTATGAATCATGTTTTTGAGCCACGATCGAGACTCGAATTTTGGATGAATCTTAAAAAAATCAGATCAATAACGCGCTCTTTCCTTGATGTTTTTCTTTGATTTCTTCAATGAATCACACTGAGCATGTCGCCACGATCACGTTGCAACAAACACAGCTCGATTTTGTGTCCGGATGAAGATTTCGTTGTCTTGCATTTTTTCCTGGAATCATGAAATTCGGTGGTCGAAATTTACAGTAGCTTAGATGCCTTTGTGTGTGAAATCCAACTGTTCATCGCATACGAGGTTAAGACTAGAGATAGCCACAGACCTTACGCACATAAGACAATTGGTTTCGTGTCGATCGAGTACTGAGCGCCGTGATTTGGCCGTTGGAGTGCGACGTATTGCTGCTGAGTTTTCTGTAACTTTCTTGACGGATCAAAAACTTCTCTCTAGTTTTCTCCCTACTCGGACATCATCATTGGGCATACCACCTATCGAAACGCTCGTCTCGATGAAACGAATACGCTCACTAATTTTGAGAGTGATCAGACTTAGATCGAGTGAGATATAGGCCCCCAAAAGTCACTGCCCGTGACTGTGAAAACAGCCACCTTTTAATGGTGTTTTGGTGCAGAGCGGCCACATGGGAATAGTGTGCGGCCTACTCCTTTTCGGTATTTTACCCATAACTTTGTTCTGGGGTGCCCGATTAAGCCGAAACTTGACCCATAAGGGTTTTCGATGGTGCTGGATCCAATGGCGGTGGTCCCACAGTTGTTTTATGCACCAAATATATATTTCTTGTTACGAGGTCCATTTTAAGGTGCTAGAGGACAATTTTTATGAAATTGTTTCTTTGTGTTCACTGCCTTAGACATATTTGATCGCTATAAAACATGACAGGTTACCTTTTGGAGTGCTAATGAAGGTGTTGACCAATTCTGAGGCCATTATGAGACTGTCAAAATTTCCACTGTTTTGTAGGCTTTATTGACCGGTTTCCTTTTTATTTCGCATCGAGGAACAAGGTGCTGAAAAATGGGTTCAAACAGACCTAAGTTCCACTTTGCTAGGGATAATAGGTCACAGTCAAGGTAAAACTTCACTGGGGATAACAGTCATAGGACACACACGACTTCGGCTTGGAGTATGCAACAATAGAATGTTTAAAACACAGCCGACGTCAGGCACAACTACCATCATTCCTTGAACACTCAACCAGCACTGGGTTTGTTAAAAATGCAGTCGACGCTGAGAACAACACGTGCTATCTTTTGATCATAGCCGGCGTTTAAGACATCAAGTGTTATCTCTTGAGCACAACCGGTGCTAAGTCATTGAGAACGCTAGCGACGCTAGGGTTACATAGGATACAGTCGGTACTAGTGTTACTATGGATGTAACCGGTACTAGGGTTACTGAGAAAGTAGTCATGCTAAGGCTACTGAGGATGCAATTGGCACTGGGTAGTTTTAAATCCACGGCCAGTGCTAGGCATAGGCTAGTATTCGGGCCTTGACCGGACACTGACCCAGTCCTAGCCTCTGTTGGGATAGGATTTTAAAAGTGACGATGAGACTTGCCTCAGACCCTGGGTCAAAGCTTGACCTGCTCATCGTCATTTGGCCTTCTAAGACGCAGCTGAGATTCCCAATTTGTGAGGGGCATTTAGGGAAAATGTTGGCTATATAAAGGGGTAAAACCTCATTTCACCTCCTCTCACCGAAGGTAAAAAAAAACTTAAGGTAAAATGTTTAAATAGTGAGAAGGGGATTTCTCTGGTGAGGGCATCATTGAGCATACAGGAGATTCCGGCAAAGTTGACCGGAGTTCGCCAACATGCGAGGAGGAGGTTACGGTGAAGTTGTAGGAGTTTGGTATAAGGGGAGGGAGTTCATCAGAAAATAGGGAACTCAAGCTGTGGCTTTTGAGGGTTCTGGTGGAGGCAAGAAGAGGCAAGAGTTGTAGCAGTGGGTTGGTAAGGCATTTCTGCTAGTTTGAAACTTTTTTGATGGTTGTGAGTGGTTTTCTGACAACGTGGGGGAGGTTGCAGAGATTTGTTTTTTGACAGCGAAAGGGGAGTTCTAGCGAGAACCCGAAGGTTCAGGGGGAGATGAACCATCACTGAAACTGAATGGTTTCTCTTAGAAGGTGTGCAACTGTTGGGGAGGTGAACGGTTGCCATCCATACATGTGAGGACGTGTGTCCAACAAGGAGGTGGACGGTTGCCCTTGGAAATCGTGCGACTGTCAAGGAGGTGAAGGGCCCTTGGCCAGAAAATGAGGGGTCCCAGAAATCGAGGAGACGTGTGGAAAATAAAAAGCGACTAGGAGGTGAACAGTCACGGTGGCAGGAGGCCTTAAAACACAGCTCGTGCTGACGAGGGATACGCAGCAGGTGCAGGGCCTAAGGAAGATAGCCAGCACTAGCCTTTAAGATACGTAGCGGTGATAGGCATTAAAAACACAGCCGGTGCTGACCTCTTTGAAACATCGTTGGCACTAGCCCTCGAGAAAGGCAGCCAATGCTGAGAGTTAACAGCACAATTGACGCTAGCCTTTGGAAGACACAGCCTGCACTGACCTCAGACAGTGCTAATCAGTGCATGGTCAGAGTCATGTTGAGCATGACGTTGTTCACGTGCGGCAATGAGTCACATGTGGGAACTGTTGCGCACGACACTGAGCCATGTGCGGTGATTATCATGCATGGCGCTAACTTGGGAAGGCAAAGGGTGGTGACAGGTGGTAAGGCTTGGTTTATGATGTCTGTTGGAAGCCAAGTCCTTCAGCACAACAGTGAAGTCCATGTTGTTCTGTGGAAGGGCATCCACTGTGAACAGGGTATACTCTCCATCCTAGGCCAGTTCCAAGCCAGAGAAGTCGACTTTGTATGTTTGATATACTCGTCAAGCTGAGTCAGAAATGGTTGGCTTCTTCTTTTGGCCTGTAACCATCCTATTTGGTGGCACTCGTCAAATGAATTGAAGCTTACTCTCCAAGTGGTTTTGCTTATTCTTCATGATGAGGGTGCTTATTTGGTGGGTTTGCCTCTTCCAGGAGAGAAATATTCTTTGGCTTGTAAGCGTCCTCTTATCCTCGGATGCAAGAGGAACAGTTTGGGTTTTGGTTTGAAACCATCTTCTTATCCTCAGATGCAAGAGACTTGTAACCTCCCAAATAATGGGCTTTTTGGCTTATAACTTGTTACTCCTTTTTAATGCAATAAAAAGAGTTTAAACTTTGTTAAGACTGTCTTGCTTTCTTTGCATTGAGTCTCTTTTCTTGAATATGCATCGTGGATAGTATTTCTTTAGATATCGCTCATTGATAGGGGGCATTGCTTCCTCTCCATCAAGATGTGCTAGTATGTAAGCTCCATATAGCGAGACCTTTTTTACTATAAAGAGACCTTCCCACTAGGGTTCAAACTTCCCTTCACGTTGGCCATGCATAACTATCGGCCTCTTAACGGCCAAAAATAGATTCCCACAAGCGAACGAGCGGACTTTGACTGACTTGTTAAAAGCGCTCTTCATTCTCCCTTGGTTGAAGTCAAGGTTCTGCTGAGCATCTAACCTCTTTTCATCTAGTGCATCCAATTCTTGATATCAAAGTTTGACTCTCTCATCTTCGATTAGTCCTTGATGTACAACGACAAATAACGAAGGGATCTGAATTTTGAGAGGTAAAATTGTTTCACCCCCATAGACTTAAGAGTAAGGAGTGGAATCAGTAGCATTTCGTGTAGTAATACGATAAGCTTATAGTTCTTCGAGGAGCTTCTCGAGTCCGTTCTTCTTCCCCTTTGATACCAATTTTCATAAAACATTGCACATAGTCTTATTGAAGGCCTCAGCCAATCCATTAGCCTGAGGGTGGTACATAGTCGAGTATCTACATTCAAAACCAAACTAGTTAACCAGGTGATCAATATGATGACTCCGATATTGGGGGCCATTGTCCGATATAATTCGGTCAAGCACCCCAAACTGATATATAATGTGATGTCGGATGAAGTTGTTCACTGTTGTCCCAAGAACTTGCTTAAGGGGACCACTTAGAGAAATAATTTGTTGCAGCTAGAATAAAAACAAGGCCCATCGTCGAAGGAGGGTCAATAAGCCCTACAATGTTCATACCCCATTGTGAGAAGGGCCATGATGCCACTGTAGGGTGTATGGGCTCTGAACATTGATGAACAAGGCTTGAATGCATTTTGCATACTTGACACGTTTTAGCATAGTTTAAGGAATCAGCAATCATTTAAGGCCAATATTACCCCAATTAGCATATCCGTTCGTAGAGCATTGGACCAGACTAGTGTAGTCCACAAATGATTGAGTGTACCACTTCAAACACCTTATTTTCTCTGTGCACGTCCACACATCTAAGAAGATTATCATCAAATGACCGTCTAAAGAGAGCATCTCCTTCAAGGAGAGTATACTTGGTAGACATTCGATGTACACTGTTGTGCTTGGCACGATCTTCCGAGAGTCTACCATGTTTTAAAAAACTAGTGATGGGCCCTCTCCAATCTTCTACCTGTTTAATTTTCATGCATATTGGGTCGAAGAACTCCGGTTGCTGGTTTTAGACCTTAGCTCCTTGACTCTGTGCCATTTCTTGTTCAGTCTTGACTACTTCTTTATATGATAGAAGTGCTTCAAATGGATAAGGAGGGCACTCGGGGAAGATATTTCTCTCATCATCTGCGTTTACCTCGGTTCTTAGTTCAATGTGTCTCCAATCCAGACAAGCGTGGGTCCTGATGAGGATAATTGAATTGTAACCCCGAGTTTTGCAAGTATATCATCCTGCGAGTTTAGCCTCCTGAGGATGTGACTCAAGGATACGTCCTCAAACTGGGCCAACTTATAAGGCTTGAGAGTGTCTTTCATCACGTCATAGATCCCTTTGAGTTGTCGGATAACCAACTCAAAGTCGCCATAGATCTTCGTCTGCTCCAAGTCGAGGTCGAAAGCTATCTCCAACCCAATTATGAGGGCCTGATATTCTTCCTCATTATGAGAACCGGTCTAAGCGAGAGAGACTCCTCGTTTTAGAGTTAGGAATACTACTCTGGAGCCTCCTCGATCTGATTAGAAGGCTCCATTGAAATACAATTCCCACGCATGAGCAAGGTCAGCACAGAACACTTCTTCATCAAGGAGGTCGCTCGACAACAGAGATTCCACTGCTACGGGCTGTGCTACAAGAAAATTAGTCAAGGCCTAGCTCTTGATGGCCTTCTATGGGACATACGTGATGTCGAATTCCATCAGTAGTAATGCCCATTTAGCAAGGTGCCCTAACAAGTAGGGGCGTGTCATGAGAAACTTTACAGGATCTGCTTTTGATACGAGTATCACTTCATGACCAAGCAAGTAACGACAGAGTTTTTGTGCGACAAAGATTAGGGCCAAGCATATCATCTCTATTGGGAGATAATTTTCTTGGCCCTTTGCATCCCAAGGCTGAGATAATAAAGTGTCGTTTCTTTTCCCTCATCATTGTTTTGTGCTAACAATGCTCTTAATGGCTCGTCCAGAGCAGTCACATATAGGATGAGAGGTTTTCCCAACACTCGTGTAGAAAGTACTGGAGGATTGAGCAAATACTGCTTGATTTCATCAAGGGCTGCTTGACATGCTTCATCCCAAATGAACGGAGTATCCTTCTTTAGTAGGTGTGTAAAGTGTTTACACCGACTTAATAGATTTGAGATGAACCTGCGGATGTATGCTAGCTGTCCTTGACGAGAATGCAGTTCTCACAATGTAGTTGGTGATGGCATTTCTTAAATCACCTTAATCTTGACTGGCTCAACTTCAAGCCCTCGATGTTTGACAACGAGCCCCAAAAAATTTCTCAAACACACGCCAAAAGCGCATTTCAGTGGGTTCATTTTAAGTTGATGAAGTCGTAGTCGCTCGAATACCTCTTCAAGGTCTCTCATGCGAGTGTTTTTCTCCTCGGATTTTACCACCAAGTCATCTACATAATTCTCCACCTCCTTGTGCATCATGTTTTTGAAGATGGTTGTCATTTCTCTCTGGTATGTGGCAACAACATTCTTTAATACAAAAGGCATCATCGTGTAATAGAAGACCCCTTTTGGAGTCAAGAACGCAGTGGTTCCTCATCTTCGAGTTCCATCTGTATCTGATTATAACCGGAGTATCAATCCATGGAGGAGAATATCTGGCAGTGGGCTGTAGAGTCAATGAGCATCTCTCTGAATGGCAATGGGAAGTCATATTTGGGACAGGTGGTATTGAGGTCGTAGAAGTCAATGCAAACCCTGATGTGGCCATTTCTCTTCTTGACTGAAACAATATTTGCTAGCCATTTCGTGTACTTGACTTCACGAATGAAGCTTGATTGTCTAAGTTTGGTAATTTCGGCATCTATCTGCATTTCAATGTTAGGCCTGAACCTCATTGGCTTCTGCTTGATAGGTTTGACAGTCGGATTGATGTCGAGACGGTGAACGGCGACTTGAGGGTCTAAACCAAGCATCTCATGGTAATGTCACGCAAAGACATCTAGGTTTTCTCTCAAGAAAGTAGTGAAATTTTCTTTTTCTTCTTAAGACATATTTGCCGAGATTGAAGTAGGCCTAGGGTCGGCTTCATCCCCAAGATTTATTTGTTCGAGTTTACCATTCTTCTGGAGCCTCTTGCAACTCTTCATTGTTGTTTTCAGAGGTCTTTTGATCGACCTCAAGTGCAGAGACCAATGACCCTGACATCTCCACCTCTGATAGAGCTCCAGGGTAGATAATAGCTTTTGCACCTTTCCCAAATTGAGGAACAACAGGATCTTCCGTAAACATGGACTGCATCTTAGGCTGCAGGAGTTCAACTTGGAGTTTATAAGGCATTTGAGACTTAATTATTATAGGGCAAGAAATGTCCTCGTATGAATCACACGGTCTTTGCATGGGTATCTGCAGCGTTTGCCCATTGCTGGACGGTACTTCATAAACTTGTACCATGTGACAAGCTTCCTAAGAGTAGAAGCTTTGCCCTCTTGATTCTGTCAGTCTTTGCTCTCAGTCGGGCTCAAGGGGCCACTAGGGTTTTTTCGACTTCGTCTTTTTATGTTTCTTTGAAGAAGATGGCTCTGCTTTGGCTTTAACTGCCAGAGCATCAGCAACTGTTAAGAATCTAACTGCCTATTCCAAGGTCTTTTTCAACCGCTTCCATTGCACCCTGCTTATATTTATTCCCTCAAATTCTATGTCAAGAGCTTCGAATTCTAGACATATCAAGGTTGTACCTACAGGAGACATAGAAGAGGAAGGATGAGAAGAAGAAGAAGGAGAAGGGTTAGAAAGTGGGGGACTTTTAAGGTCGTTCCCCCTCATCAGACCAATCTGGGCAGCTTTTTACGCCATCTCCGGATTGGACTTGTGCAGGGGGTCTTCTAGGTCTTTTTCTTGCTTAGACCGTTGGGGAGTGCTTTTAACGTTGTTGCCCACATTGGACGTGCTCTGAGGGGAGGATGACTCAGGGACGTCTTCTTGATGGGATGGAGAAGGAAGAAGGATCATGTCAGAGATGAACTCCAGTAAGGTTGGCAATGGGGGAAATGGCCTAAAAAATTTCTGCTCAACTCAAGGTTTAGTAGTCTCGTTTCTCAAACGAGCATCTCTTGGTACCCATCTCCTTCCGGTTTTCTGAGGTGGTGTTTGATTCGTCTCACTGGGCTTGTGAACAGCACTAACTTGACGAACTGCTTCTTGTCTTAAGGAATTGAGTCTATTTCCCCCATGGTGGACTATCCATGATTGGGAAGTTGAGGGTTCAGCAGAGTCTGAATCATTATTAGGAAGGTCTTGTGTTAGGAAATCCTCTTGCACCAGTGGAGTGGTGGTTTGGGGATCACTTACTGCAACATTGTAAAACTCTTGCATTCCCGCATTGTCTTTGTGAATATATCATGGAAATTGGTTCATTCCCATAGGTAGTGGTGCCATACTTGGTGATACAGGCACCAATGGTCCTCAATCCTCTGAGCAAGGTGTCGGGGTTGCCTTGTCTGTTTCGGTATCATTAGACCTTCCTGAAGCATTATAACAAAGAAGGCATGAAGGATACCATGGGCTTCGTCTTCCTCTGGGATGATTATTGCATGGGAGGCTTCTGCTGCCCCGAATGCCTTCGTTAAGTCCTCAAGCTTTAATGATATTGTTCTGCGTGAAGCAGACATCTGCAGGATGATTGATCCTTCGATGATAAGCACAATAATTTGCCTAAGTATCTAGTCAAGCTTGTTCAGGGAACTTGGCTTCCGCAAGCTTGATCACATTCGCTTCCAATAATAATCGAAACAGTGTGCAGGGACCCATTCCTTCTCAAAGGGGTAGACCATGTTCTTATGCCTGGTGAAATAATCATCTCGATTAAGATTCCCCGGTGGGGGTACTCGTTTGTACGATTGTTGTTGCTTGTCTGTTTGAAGAGTTGTCTTTACTATGCTCACCCCTTTGGAGAAGTTCAAAGTTTGGTAGGGAGCCTTCTTTGAGTCAGTGACCGTGACGGCTGTACTGATCACTCCTTTTTATTAGCTGCCCCGGGTGTTAGTCCGAGGGCTGCCATTGCCCCGGTTGTTCCCCAAGCTTGCAGACGGTTGTCATGACCCGTCGTGCTAGCATGATAGACTTTCTATGCGGACTGATTTAGAAATCAGCTCTGACATGAAATTCGGATTAGAGGCCTCAATGTGTACAGCAATGTTAGGTCGCATGTTCCGCATCTAAGTTTGGACTGCTTCCTTCTCAGCCATGGGATTGGGATGGAGAGCAACTAAATTTCTTCATCTTGATATGAACTGGTCCACGGGCTCATCGAGATCTTGAGTCAAGGTGAGATGCTCGATGGTTTGAACCGCTTTCTCGACCTCTTAGAAACGCTGGGGGAACATCTTATCCATTTCCTCCCAAGTATGCATTGAGTTTGGGGGAAGTCGAGCATACCACTGAAACGCTGGGTCGTCAAGGGTTTCAACAAACGGACGGAGAAGGAGTCTCCCATCAGCCATGGTTTCTCGACATGCTTCTTGAAAGTGAGTGATATGCTGATTCGGAGATGTGGTTCCATTTAATAGGGGAAAGTTCGTTTTCCTGTAATTTGGAAATGGGACGTAGTCAATGTATGTAGGGTACGGCCCTTGATAAAGCATTGCAACCTGCATCCCCATAATTTGTTTGTTCTTTAAGCTATGGTTTACCATAACATCAATGTCTTGTCCTGTGACGCAGAGGGAAGGGGTTGCCTTGGAGGTGCACCATCTGAGTGGTGGGAATTGACCTCATTGTTAGCTAATTATCGTGCGACGTTTATACAATCAATCTTCTCCATCATTGCACACACCATTTCTTAAAACTTGTTCTTGTTGTCTTCCTACGAGTCAAGTTCGTCTATAACCATCACGCTGATTGTTTCTTCAGGGAGATCAACCTTAGTTGCAGTTGAGGGCTTGCGAACTTGATGGGTCGCACGCGACAGATCGATCAGCAGGGGGCCAGCATGCTCTGACTGAACTAGACTTTTCTATGTTGATCGCATGAGGATTGGTTCTCAACGATCTTGGGACCGTGCCTACTAAGGGGTTGGGTCATCTTCTACGATGCTAACCACAATGCAAGGCTCATGGAGCTTTTCTTCAGGCTTCATCATCTGAAAGGGTCAGAGCTACTTACCCCGACCACCTTGGTCACTTACTTGGAGAGAATTTGCAGACCCCTATTACGTTTAGCTTTGAGGTCTTGATGGACCTCATGCCAAAACTGTGATCGGGCTTGCGGCTAGTCAACTCTTCTTGCAAAAGAGAGAGCTGTCTCCATCAGGTGCGGCAAAGGATAAGGGCCAGGGACTAGAGTCATCTTGGGCTAGGGAGGATGAAGGACTTGATCTTCCATAAGGTCTTTGCCTTGAGCTCTCTTGTGGGCTTCTGAGATGCGATCGAAGTGACCGGGCTAGTTCAAGATGGTGCTCTTGAGGAAGGTCTTCGAGTGCCATGGCTGAAGGTGCTTGCTCGAAGAAGGAGGTGCAGGCAAGAGCAGGGTTGACCCATGAGAATGCCTGAGTTGAGGGCGATGGGCTGTCTGAAATGGCGACACGTGTGAGCCCCTTGAAGAAGGATCACGGGTGACTTGGAGGTCAGCCCTTGCTCGAGTAAGTGGTCTTGCCATAGGAGACCGAGAACTATGAGCAAGTGCCCGTAAGAGAATAGGTGGAGGCTTGCTCCTTATAGGGTGCGCTTGTGTGTGCTGAGTAGGAGGATGAGAAGATCGTCATCTGTGTACTCGAGTTTGCGCACTGACGGTGTTGCCCCGAGCAGTGGGATTCATATGAGCAGCGTATGCAGGGCCTGGCCGTGAGAGGTCTGATCCTGGCCGCTGACTCGAGGTAATGTAAGGTTTGCCCTGAGGTGTGACTCGAGTGGGTGACCTGCGAGCCTTATTGTGTGTGTGAGGAGTGGAGGCCTCAGGGTGTCGGCCTCGATGTGTTGAGCCTCTAGGGATAGACACTCGTCGTGGTGCAGGAATGTGGGGGTTAGCCTTGCGATGACCCACAGGAGCACTTGCAACTTGTTTGCCTTTTGCATAGAGGGATTGGGCAGCCTTCTGGCATACCTCAGCATTACGATTGACAAGTGACTTGCCGGTGGCAGCGTGGACGCTATGTGCGGCAAGAGATGTGCTGTCCATGCAGGGCGCCT
Organism: Amborella trichopoda; assembly: GCF_000471905.2. Next base: position 1,103,646 of record NW_006498549.1, on the reverse strand, counting down.
TGGTGAAGGTTCCACCAGAGTGAGGAACTAGGGAGTTAGGGACTTTTAGATCCCTCCTCATGGCAATCTAAGTAAAGAACTGGGAACTAGACTTGGGGTCTTTGCTCAAAAGAAGGGTTGGAAACAAAGTTAGAAGAACTTGTTCCCTGCGGACACTCGCGAATGCGAGGATAAAAAAATCCCCAATCCGGATGAATGGGTAACAAAACCAAGCAGCCATAAGTGCATACACAAAAAATAAAAAGAGAAACTTAGCCAAAAAAGTACGATCCGACTAAGGGGTAGTATATCCCGAGTGGAGTGGCCAAGCTGGTTATGTTCCTCGATCTCACCCTCTGAATCAGGATGATCGGGCGGCACACGTCTCAGGTTTCAAAGAGACCCTGGACTTTGAGATTGCTTTCTCTAGAACCTCGTTGAGAACAAGGGCAGATATTACCAACCGATGAGAGAGGAATTTAATGTGGGTTCGAAACTTACTCAGGCATGCTCGCGTGGGTGCCTTCTTATATCACGAAGAAAGGCCCCCAGTGGTAAAACTGGTTTGGATTGGCCTCCCTTGGCTTGTATTCTCCTATTTTTCTGCAATCACACATATATGACAAATATTATAAGACAGGTGGTCAACATACCTCACCTTGCCTTCGAGTAAAAGTACAAAAGCGTGCATAATTCAAAAAGAAGATGAGAATAATGTGAGAAGAAAGATGGGGGAGAGAAGAATTTGATTAGGCGAGGAGATCAACACAATGACTAAGCTGGTAGGTAATTGGCTTGATGTGGCAGTAAAATTGGGTCTGTAACTCAGACAGGCTCACCAGAATTACTACTAGACGTTAATACCGATACTGACTAGCTAGACATTATGGTTAGTCTGTTGTGGCAATTAAGCGAGGACAGTAATTCTTGCACAACAACATTACGGCTAGACGACAATACTACTATAGAAGGTTAATCTCGTCCCCTCTTAATCAGCTGAAAGAATAACAAAAAGAATGGAGATAATAGAGAAAGAATAAGGAATAAGGAATAAGATAAGAGAAGAAGAAGAGAATAGAAAAAAAAAAGGGAGAGGAAGAGAGAAAAGAGGGGAAAAGCATGAGAGAAGAGCAAAGGAAGGAGCAAAGATACAGACGGCAACAAGAGGTGGAAAGAAAGCTTAGTCGATGATATGTCTCCATCGGCTATGACGAGTAAGGAGAAGAACGTGAAAGAACATGTAGTAATGTGCTCCCACCAATGTGACAAAAGAGAGAGACAGAAGGGAACACAGACGGAGCTTGACCTTTGCCGGTTGTGGTAGGAGAAGAGGTATGATAGGATGCAGGCAGTGCTGAGCTTCATCAGCTATGTTAAACAAAGAAGAAAGAGAGGACACAGACGGTGCTAATCATCACCGGCTATGTTACAAGAAGAGGGGAGATAAGACACAGGCAGTGCTGAGCTTCGTCAGCTGCGTTAAGAAGAGAGGAGAGAGAAGGATACAGGCGGCACTGAGCATCGCCAGCTGTGTTAGACAAAGAAGAACGAGACGACACAAACGGCGTTGAGCTTCACCAGCTGCGTTAAGAAGAGAGGAGAGAGAAGGATACAAGTGGCATTGAGCATCACCGGCTATGATAGATAAAGAAGAGAGAGAGGACACAAACGACACTAAGCATTGTCAACTGTGTTAGGAAGAGAGGAGAGAGAAGGATACAGGCGGCTTTGAGCATCATCGATTGTGTTAGGAAGAGAGGAGAGAGAAGGTTACAGGCGGCTTTAAGCATCATCGATTGTGTTAGGAAGAGAGGAGAGAGAAGGATACTGGCATTGTTGAGCATCTTTGAATGTGTTAAAAAGATAAGAGAGAGAAAGAGACATAGAGACGAGAAGGGAAAGATAGAGATGAGAAGGAGAGAGAAAGAAAGATAGAGATGAGAAGAAGAGAGAGAAATGATAGATATAGATGAGAAGAAGAGAGAGAAAAAGAGATAGAGATGAGAAGAAGAGAGAAAATGATGGGAGGAGAGAGAAAGAGGGGAGGAGAGAGGAAGAGAAAGAAGAGAGAGAAAGAGGGAAGGAGAGAGAAAGGAAAGAGGAAAGATAAAGAGGAGAGGAGAGAGGAAGTTACCTTATCAAAAGGTACCGACCCCTTTTCTTCTCTCTCCTCTCTCTCTCTCCAAGATGCACCCATGAATTCAAGAAAAAATTGACGTCTTTATTGAATATTGAAGAATGAATCCAAGGGGCTTTTACAATGAATCTTCGTAAGTTTATATAGAATTGGGCCCAAACATTGGTGGACGCCCAAAATCACCTAAAATTGAAGATAATTACAATTTAATAAAATTAAAAGAAATTTTAAAATGGGTGCAAAATGATTGTTTTGCCCCTGCCTAACAATGCATGGAATTTCAAAACAGTCACTGCTACCGCCCGAAAACTTATGTAATCTTTCATGACTGATCCAGGCTTACTCTGATGCCCGTTTGATCAAAAGATAATTGTTTTCTTGTGGGGCTTGGCATGGCGATCGATTTGCCACCAATTTCAAGCCATGAATCATGTTTTTGAGCCATGATCATGAGACTTGAATTTTGGATGAATCTTGAAAAATTTAGAAAGATAGTGTGCTCGTTCGTTAATGTTTTTCTTCTATTTTTTTGTTGATCCACACTAAGCTTGCTGTCACAATCATGTTGTAACAAGCGCGGCTCAATTTTGTGCCCGGATGAATATTTTGTCGTCTTGAGTTTTTTATCAGAATCTTGAAATCCGACAGCCGAAATTTATAGCAGTTTCAACGCCTACGTGTGTGAAATCCAACCGTTCATTATACACGAGGTTCGAACCAAAGATAGCCTTGGACCTTACGCACATAATGCAATTGGTTACTTGTCGATCGGATATGTAAACGTCATGATTTGGCCACTTGCATAAGGCGTGCTGCTGCTGAATTTTCTGCAATTTTCTTCACAGATTAGCAACTTCTTTCTAGTTTTTCTCCTTGCTCGGGCATCGTCACGGGGCATACCACATATCAAAACACTCATCTTGACGAGATGAACACGCTCACGAAATTTGAGCATGATCAGACTTAGATCGAGTGAGATAAAGGCCCTAAAAATAACTTCCCATGACTGTGAAAACAACCACCTTTAATGGTGTTTTGGTGCAGGGTGCTAACACGGGAATAGTGTGCGGCTACCCCATTTCGATATTTTGCCCATAACTTTGTCCTAGAGTGCCCGATTAAACTGAAACTTGACCCATGGGTGTTTTCAACAGTGTTGGATCTAATGGTAGTGTTCCCATAGTAATTTTACGTACGAAAAATTTCGCTCTAGTTATGGAGTCCATTTCAAGGTGCGAGAGACCAATTTTTCCGAAATTGTTTCTTTATGTTCATTACCTTAGATATGTCTGATTGTGATGAAACTTTGCAAGTGGTATTTTGGAGTGCTGATGAAGATCTTTACCAATTTTGGGGCCATTCTGAAACTGTCAAAATTTCCATTGTTTTTTGTCAAGCTTTACTGACCTGTTTCGTCTTTGTTTCGCATCAGGGATCAAGGTGTTGAAAAATGCATTCAAACACTTGCATCTGAGGAAAAGAAGGTGGTTGACCTCAAGCGTTGCCCTTAAATCTGAGGAAAAGAAGATGGTTGATCTCAAGCGTTGCTCTTGCTTCTAAGCTAAGGAAGAAAGTTGACCCTCAGTGTCGCTCTTACATTTGAGGAAAAGAGGATGGTTACAGGTAAAAAATTCTTCCTGCATCTGAAGAAATTAAGACTACTAACCCAGCACTGCTCTTGCATCTAGAGAGGAAAGGACGGTTACAGGCCAAAAGTTGCTCTCACAATAGGAAAAGGTGGAAGCACTTTGATCGTGTATATTAAACATACAAAGCAGACTTATCAGGCAAGGAACTGGCCTATGAGGGAGAGCATTCCATGTTCATAATGAGCATCCTTCAACAAAATGACATGGAGTTCACAATTCTGTTGGAAGACTTGGCTTCCAATAGGCTTTATCAGCCCGACCTTACCATTGATCATCACCCTTTGCCTACCCGAGTCATTGCCATGTATGACAAACGACGGGTGCAACTCATCACCAAGCATGACCACAGATGGGTATAACTTGTTGACATCGAGCGAACAATAACCTCCGTGCTTGACTACTGTCGTGCGCATTATGTTGTTGGCCATGCGTGACTAAGGCACTTACTAGCACTGGCTGTATCTTCCAAAGACTAACGACGACTGTGTTCTTAAGGCCCAGCGTCGGCTGTGTTTCCTGAGGGCTATGTTGACTGTGTCTTCAAGGACTAACGCTGGCTGTGACATCGAGGGGTAGCACCGGCTGTGTCTAACAAAGGGTTAATGCAAGCTGAAGCTAACTTCAACTGTGTTTTCTATCGCTGCAGGTGTTCGCTTGTGAGGCTTCGATTGCCAGCAAGTAACCTTTTAGCTTCATTAAGACCCTTCGTCTTCCTGCGACCCTTCGGTCCCCATGTCCCTTCGGCTGCAGGTGACCTTTCAACTCTTCAAGACCCTTCGACTCCTCGCGACTATCCGCCTTTTGTCACCCCAAGACTGCTGACCTCCCAGTGGCCTTTCACCCCCTGGGGTTGTTCGCCTTCCTGTGATTCACAGTTTCCCACTGAGGAACCCTTTAACTTGCTGGAAACCTACTGGTGGATCTCCCCCTCTCCTCTAAAACCACCGAAAAACTCTAAAAAACTAGCGGAAGTTCACCAGCAGCCTCCTGCTGTAACATCCGCCCCTTCTCCTTTTTCTCTGAAACACTCGAAATCACTGAGAGAATCTCCGTAGGCCTTGGTGAACTCCTTGATTTTTGCACTTTAGCGATAAATTTTGCCACAGATGCTCCAGTGCTCTCTCTTCCCAACCGGATCCTTCTCCTACTTGCTGGTAAATTCTTGCAAACCCCACCAGAGTACATTATGTTCCTTGCTGGAGTTCTAGCCGGAAGTTCCCCTCTCCCTCACTGCTAAATGTTTTACCTTCGATAACATGATAAAAATGGGGTTTACCCCCTTATATAGGTGAAGCTTCCTCAAAGTGCCCTTAACAAAAAAAAATGCCAGTCAGGTCTATGACGACCAAACGATGAAGGGCTGGACGGGATCACGCTGAAACCCAGGGCCCATGCAGAGTATTACCGCTGCTCACGAAACCCCATGCATAAGAAGCTAAGACCGCGTCAGGCCCGAGCCTTAAACACAAGTCACCACCGTCTGTGTAACTTGTGACCAGTGTTGCCTGTGTAATTTGTACCCAGCATCGGTTGTGTTCTCAATGGCCCAACGCTGGCTATATTCTTAAAGGCCTAGCACCGGCTGTGTTCTCAAAGGCCCAGAGCTGGCTGTTGTCTCAAAGGCAAGCATCGACTATGTTTTAAAGTCAACACCGCGAGTGTTTCAAGTGTGCACCTTAGTGCCTCATGTGTTACCGCTGCCCTTGCTGGCACCGTACGTGTCAATGCTACTAGCACTCAAGTGTTACGCTCCCCATGATAACACCACACATGTGTTAGCACCTGGTTATCGCATTGTGTGTTTTACCATTATCCCTAGTGGAGTTGCACCCAGGCCGTGACCGGTCATCCCCAATGGAGTCAAGAGCAGGCGACTGTCCCTCATCCTCAGTAGGAGTCACACCCAAACTGCAGCCCATTAACCCCAGTGGAGTTAGGGTCATTCTTACCTCTTCAATTCTCTGTGGGTCTGTTTCACACCTAGCCATCATTGCTTTGCAATCTTATCCCTAGGGAGTCGGCTTATCTATTCTCCATGGAGTCTAATTTTTCACCCCTTGGGACTCACATTCGCACCCTGATTCTCAGTTAAGTCCTGTTCAGTTTTGCCGCTCTTTGTAGGGACACTATCTCCTTCTAAGCCCTCCCCTGTGTATGGCCTTAACCACTTTATTGTTAGGGAGTTGGATTGCCATCCACAAACCCATTCCCCATGGAGCTTCACCTACATAGTGACCTACACAACGGTCTGTGTTGCATGACCTTAAACTACACGGCCTTGGTCTACGTGCACGACTCTAAATTGAATGGCCCAAACTATATGACCTTAAACTGTAGCGGAGGTTTAGTTGCACGACCTTAAACTGCATGGTCCTAGCTGCATGACTCTAAATTGCACAACCACGGTGCAAGTTCTATGGCCCTAAACTATAGTGCACATCCTGAGCACATGATGTTAAACTTCTTTGCACAGGTCCAAAAGGCATGTCCTTAAATACGCTCCTACACATGTGCACACGCCCTTTACATGTGTCTTCGTGCACATCTTCCCTAACCGAGCCAATCGTGTGCCCACTATCTTCATCAAACCTCATTAAATCAATCTTTCTTTATTACCATCATCATTCCTTAGTGAGTTTCACCTGTGCTCACAAAACGGTGAGCCATCCCGCCATGCATACTTGCCGTTAGCAAGTGGGTAACCACTTTCCACCTTCCATCCATACATTATCCATCTTTTACAGGTAACCTCATGCAATCCCCCCAACCATACTCACTCCATGGCCTCCACAGACTCCCATCCATCTCCGTAACGGTCGAAGTTGTATGACCTTAAACTGTAGTGCACATCCTGACCGCATGACGTTAAAATGATTCGTACAGGTCCCCAAGGCATGACCTTAAATATGCCCTCACAAAAAAACAAAAAGAAAAGACAAAAAAGAAAAAGAATAACAGCCATGGTGTAGTTCTGGACAAGTGAAAGCCATGAGTAAAAATGATGGACGGGCATAGTCACGAAACCATGAATAAGAGAGTTACGTGAATAAAAACCCTTGCTCGGTGAAAACCTGAAATGGCACCGTGAGTAAAAAAAGAAGATAAGGGTGGACATGGTCAAAAGTTCATGCGTAAAAGAGCCACAAATAAAAGGAGGTTGGTGAAAACCATTGCTACGGCGTCACTTCCCAAGTCCAAGTGAAAATCAATAAAGGACGCTTGGACCAATAAGCAGGTTAATGCAGCGTTCGCCTCTCTAGGCGGCTTCAGCCACATTCTAAAGAGAAAAATCCCTGGTTTTAGAATATCAGGACTCAAAACGACGAGCAACAAGAAAAATATTTCGACAGCCTGAGTCCCTTTACAAAAGGACTAGAAGGAAAGAAGACTCACCAAGAAGACAAGACAAGTCTCATGAAGAAGAGCACCATTCTCAAGAGGTCACTAACGCACTTCAAGATGCTGAAGATGCCCCAAGAAGGCTAAGTCAGCTAGACCTTGGACCTGTTATGCAACAACAAGGATTGAGCCCTCGGGGGTCACCTCGGACGAAGAAGAGAGGTCTCCTGTTTGCCAAAACTGCTCCATAGAAAGTGTGGTTGAGCTCAATCCTGGCCACCTCAAAAATGAGGTACCCTCCCCGGCAAGGACATTCTGGTGCATAAAGAAGACGACCGTCAATCGAAGGCCCTTCAGCAAACCATCAAGAACAATTACTAAAGCAAAGAAAGTCATAATGGCAATCAAAGACGCCCCCAAAGGCTAACTGTAAAGCTAGGAAAAGACTCCAGAGTGACGCATTTCCATGAGGCAACCTCGCCAAACCCCTCCTAGCCGACAGGCCCAGACCTTTGGGATAGGCCAACAAATAGCCCCCGATTGGACCTGGCAAGACAGAGACCATAAAGGTACCCATCTTGTCAAAGCAAACCTGAGTGTAGTAACACATACACCCACCAAGCGTTCTTTGGATGTCTATCCAAAATAAAACCTCGAAATGTGAACCACCACTAGTGGATACAAAAACCCAAACCAAATGGGAAGAAGTGCCCTTACGCATGGTAATTGGTCGTCAAACAGGCCTAATTCTGACCAATGAGGTCCGTACAAAATCCTCAGCTGTTAGAATCACAAACAATCCCTTGAGGGTGAGAACTTTGACAGGATCCCTCAAAAAAGTCTCTTCTGCCACAAAGTTTCCACGGATGGACATACACATTGCATCAAAACGTCTGAGCATCCTAGTTACAGCATTACGTGGATATCTCCTCGGCGTTCACGTGGTCCTGTGGTTTGGAAGAAAAAAGTAATAAAGCAGAGGAAATTTTCTGAATATTGTCCCTCTCGCTACTCTCAAAGTACAACATTCGGTGGGGCAAGCTATTTGAACACATTTTTCAGCACCTTGGGTAACTAATTGAGAAGAAAAGCAAAGCCAATCAATAAAGCCTTGACTTACAGTAGAATTTTTTACAGTCTCATAATTTCCCCCGGACGGGTGAAAATCATCCTAAGGACTCCAAAAGGCCACCTGCCATGTTTCATCACAATCTGACATGTCTAAGGTAGTAAAGACAAAGAAACAACTTCAGAAAAATTAACCTCTTCAACCCTAAAATTGACCCCATAACTAGAACCTCATTTTTGGTATGTCAAACAACTATGGGACCACTTCCATTGGATCCGACACGGCCGAAAACCCTTATGGATCATGTTTCGGCTTAATCAGAAGCTCCAAGACAAAGTTATGGGTAAAATACCAAAAAGGGGTAGGCTGCACACTATTCCTGTGCATCCTCCCACCACTAAATCACCATTAATGGTGACTGTTTTCACAGTTTTTAGCAGTAATTTCAGAGACCCTTATCTCACTCGTTTCGAGTTGGATCGTGCTCAAATTTTGTAAGCGTGTTCGTCTCTTCAAGTTGAGCGTTTGATATGTGCTATGCCCTGTGACGACCCTCGAGTAGGGAGAAAAACTAGAGAGAAGTTGGCGATTTGCAGCAAACGTTGCCGAAAATTCAACAGCGACACGTCTCGCTCGAGCAGCCATATCACGGTACTCGTGCATCTGTTCAACGCGAGAACAATTCCATCATGTGCGTAAGGTATCAGGCTATATATGGTCAGAAACCTGTGTATGATGAACGGTCGGACTTCACACACAAAGCCGATAAAGTTGCTGTAAATTCTGGCCGCCGGATTTCAAGATCCGACCAAAACTCAAAGATTGTAAAATCTTTGTCTCGGTACGAAATCGAGCTATGTTTGTTGCAATGTTATCATGACGGTTTGCTCAGTGCGACTCAACGAAGAAACCATGAAAACCATCAAGACATGAGCACACTATCGATCCAAAGTTTCCAAGATTCATGCAAATTTCGAGTCCTATAATCGTGGATTAAAACCGTGATTCATGCTTCAAAGTTGGTATCAAATCGATCGTCATACCGAGTCCAATCAATAAAGCATTCATCTTTTTGCCAAGTAGGCATCAGAGCAACCCTGAATCGGCCCTGGAAGATCACACACATTCTAGAGCAGCAGTAGGGACTGTTTTGGAATTCTATTTATTATTGGGCTGGGGCAAAACCATCATTTTGCACCTTATTTTTAGATTTTTCTTTAATTCAAATAAATGGTAATTATCATCAATTAGGCTAGATTTTTTCCATCCACCCATGTTTCGACGCAATTCTATAAATACATGTTAAACCTAATTGTAGAGGGTTTCATGTTGATCAATAAAATTTGAGAGTTTTCTTCGAGATTGTGGGCTCGTCTTGGAGAGAGAAAGTGGAGAGAGTAGAAAAAGTCTAGTACCCCTCGGTAAAGGTAACTTTCTCTCCCCTCCTCTCATCTCTCTCTTTCCCTCTTCTTTCTTCTCTCTCCTCCTTTCTTTCTCTCACCTCCTCTCATCTTTTTCTTTCATCTCTTCCTTTCATCTCTCTCTTTCTCTCTCCACTTCTTCTCTCTATCTTTCTCTCTCTTCTCTCAACATGCATGATAGTGGGCAATTATTGTGCGTGTCGTTCATCTTCTTCTTTCCTATTTTCCTTTATTCTCTTTCTTTATTAATCCTCATTCTTTCTTAATCCTTCTTCTCTCTTTCATAGTCTCTCTCTTCTTTCTTTCTCCCTGTTCTCGCCTCTCTCTCTTCTCCATTCATACACAGCGGAATCTATCACTAGGCATGATGTCCTCCTCTAGAACACATATAGTGAGTCGTGCCTTAATCCGAGTGGCGGGTCGGGACTGTGTCTGAGTTTCTTCCTTTTTCATGGGCGACGAAAGTCCATCGCAATCCATGTTCCTTCTCTCTCTCTCTCCCATGTCATGGATGGCAGAAGATCATTGTCATCCATGTTTCTTTCACCTTTCTCTCATGTCATGGACGGCGGAAGCTCATCGTTGTCCATGTTTTCTTTCTTCTCTCTCTCATGTCATTGATGGTGGAAGCTCATCGCAATCCATGTTCTCTTGCTCTCCCATGTCCTGGACGGCAGAAGCTCATTACCGTCCAAGCTCTCTCTCTTGTCTCTCTCCCCTTACATGGACGTCAGAAGCTCCTCACTGTTCATGTATCTTTCTCTTGTCTCTCTCCCAAGTCATGAACAGTGGAAGCCCAACACCATCTATGTTTCTTCGTCTACTCTCTCTCCTATCATGGACGTTGGAAACCCATCGCCGTCCATGCTTCTTCCTCTTCGCTCTCCCCTGGCATGGAGGGCGGAAGCCCGCCGCCATCCATTTTTCTTCCTCTTCTCTCTCGCCTGTCATGGACAACAGAAGCCCATCACTGTCCATGTTTCTTCCTCTTCTCTCTCTCCTGTCATGGACGGCGGAAGCTCATCGCCATCCTTGTTTCTTCCTCTTCCCTCTCTCCTGTCATGGATGACAGAAGTCCATCGCCGTCCAAGTTTCCCCTCTCCCTTCTCTTTATTCTTTCTCTTCTTTCTTTCTTTGTCTTTCTCTTTCTTTCCTCTCCCTTCTTTCTCTTCTTTCTCTTCTTTCTCTCTATATTTCTCTTAGTTCCCTCTCCCTTCTCTCTCTTCTTTTTCTTCTTTCTCCCTTTATCTTTTTCTCTCTTTTCTCTTCCTTCTCTCTCTTCGTCTTTCTGTTTATCCCTTCATCCCATTCTCTCTTCTCTCTTCTTTCTTTCTCTCTTCTTTTCCCTTTCTTTTTTCTTTCTTATTCATCGTTTTTTTTCTCGTTTTCTTATCTCTTCTCCCTTCTTCCTCTCTATTCTTCTCTTCTTCTCTTTTCACTCTCTTATTCTTTTCTTCTCTCTCCTTACTCTTTCTTCTTTTTTCTTCTCTTTCTCTCTTCTTCTATTTTCTTTTCCCTCTCTTTCTTTTCTCTAGTCTTTCTTCATCCTCTCTCTTTTGACCAAGAGAGGTTAAGATTAGCACTGTCATGGTAGTCTTGTCGTCTAGCAGTAATGTCGCTGTACCGGTTTGAGTTGTCGTGCCTATCTTACTGCCAAGATAGACTAGCCATTGTGTCAGGCTGGTCGGTATTGGTTATGTCGTCTAGTAGTAATGCTGTTGTGCCGGTCTGAGTTACCGTACCTGTCTTGCTACCACGCTGGGTCAATTACCTACTGGTCAAGCCACTATGTCAGTCTAGCAGCCTGGTCGAATTCTTCTCTCCCATTTCTTCAATTCTATCTCTTTCTCTTCCTTCTCTTCACCCCAATCTCTATCCTCTTATTCTTCCCTTCTTCTCTTGAATGTGCATGCTTGTGTACATTTGCTCAATGACAAGGTGGGGTCCCTTGACCCACTTGTCTTGTAAGATTAACCATGTTTGTGTGATTGCAAAAACAAAAGAGTGCAGGCCAAGGGAGGCGATTTCGAACTAGTTGTAGGACTGAAGGGCTTTCTTCTTGATCTAAGAGGGCGCCCATGCAAGCCAACCCAAGTAAGTCCTGAACCACATTAACTTCCTCTCGCATTGGTTGGTATACCTACCCTTGTTTTCTAACAAGGTTATCGAGAGAGCGATCTCAAGTTCCGGGTTCGCTTGAAACCCGAGACACGAGCCACCAGGTCGACCCGACCCGGAGGGTGAGATCGAGGCATCTAACCACTCTACTCCATGAATATCAAGTCTAGTACAAACCATTACATATATCAAACTACCCATTACAAAAGTATATGGAACATTCTTCATCTCACTTCTATCAACCTCATTCAATGGAGAGTCCCTTTTAGACAACTTGAAATGTACAGCTAATGGCATAAAAACAAGTTTACAGTCAATCATATTGAAGCGCTCAAGAATTTAGAAATTTGTTCATATTGACTTAACCAAAGCATATCTCGCTTTCTGTGCTATGGATGTGCATGCCCAAAATCTTCTTTGCTAGTCCAAGATCCTTGGTGGCAAAATGCTTGGACATATCAAGCTTTAAACGCTTGATTTCACTAGGACCATTGCTAGCAACAAGCATATCATCAACATAAAGCAACAAAACAATTAAAAGAATCATATGTTGAACCCTTGAAGTACACTCAATGATCAAAATCGTATCTAAAATAACCTTCACCGAGCATAAAACTGTCAAATTTCTTATACCATTGCATAGATGCTTGTTTCAAACCATATAATCCCTTTTTCAACTTGCAAACCAAGTTAGGATTGGTTTTGTTCTCAAAACCTTTAGGTTGACACATAAATTTCTTCATCAAGATTACCATGCAAGAAGGCAATTTTAATATCAAGTTGTTCTAGCTCCAAATTCAAATTAGCCACCAAAGATAAAACAAATCTAATAAAGATATGCTTAACAACAAGAGAAAATTTTTTATTAAAATTAACACCTGGATTTTGCCCAAAACCTTTCACCACAAGTCTGGCCTTATATCGCATAAGACCATTTGCCTCCCACTTAATAGCATATACCCACTTATTCTTCAATGCTTGATTCTCATGTTGAAGTTCTACCAACTCCCACATATCATTCTTATGCAAAGCATCAGTCTTCTCATCCATTTCCTTATGCCACCTTTCAACATTAGGGCAATAAATAGCCTCCTGAAAAGACTCAAGTTCACTACTATCAGTATACAAAGCATAATATAAAGAAGGAGAATACCTTTATGTGGGCTTGTGAGGGCATGTAGATCTTCTCAATTCTAGCTCAGGTATAACTGATAGTCCTTCTTAATCTAAAATTAGTTCACTGTCATCCTCGTAATTAGCATCACCTACATCAAAACTGTCTTGAGCTTTATCTTGACTCTCTTGCACTTGCCAAGTGAAAGGATGGGATTTGGTTCTTGTATATCCACAACAAGCCTTTCTTGTTTTGGCTCTTCTTGTTTCTTTTTAGCAAACACTACATTCTCATTAAAGAGAATATCTCGGCTTTTGATAGTCTTCTTTGCAATAGGATCCCAAATCCTATAACCTCTATCATCACCACCATACCCTAGAAAAGCACATCTTCTTGACTTGGCATCTAGCTTGACTCTATTTTCACTGGGCACTTGACAATAAGCTTCACACCCAAATGTTCTCAAGTATTCATTTGACACACTTTTACCTCTCCATAGAATTCAGGTATCTCACCATTCAAGGGTATACTAGGAGATCTATTAATCAAATATATAGTTTTATTAGCAGCTTCAACCAAAAATTGCTTACTAAGACCATATTATGATAACATACTTTCTACTCTTTCAATGATGATCCTATTCATCCTCTCAATGACATCATTTTGTTGCGGTGTCCCAAGAACAGTCCTTACTCTGTGAATTCCATTCTATTTACAAATAATATCAAAAGCATTCGAGCGATACTCACCACCATTATCAGTTTGCAAGCATTTTATAAATCTCTCTGTTTCTTTTTCAACCCTGGCTTTGAAAATCATGAAAACTTCAAAAACTTGATCCTTAGATGCCAACGTATACAACCAATACTTTCTAGAATAATCATCTAAAAAAGTGATAAAATAAAAAGCTCCACCAAGAGATTTAACAGTATCAGGCCACAAACATCAGAATAAATCATTTCTAGTGCTTTATTTTTTCTATCAGATTCATTTTATTTAAATCTAACTCTACGTTGCTTACCCATTGTACAATGATCACAAAAATCAAGAAAATAATTCTTAGAAATAGGAATAAGATTTTGAGTTTGCAATATCTTCCTACCATGCTCATTGAGATGACCCAAACGGCTATGCCAAGTCTGCATACCCTCATGCTTATTAGTTGCAGCAACAATCTTCTCTATAACATCATTCCTTTGAGTTGTGGCATGAAGAGTGTAAAGACTCCCATCTTTTTTCCTTTTTAACATTGTTATACAACCTCTTGAAATTTTCCATGACCCATTTTCAAAAGACACTATGAAACCAGAGTCATCCAACTGCCCGACTGAAATGAGATTTTTGTTCAACTCATGAACATGTCTCACATTTCACAATGTGTGCTTCTTTTCATCTGATTGCTTGATAACAACATTTCCAATTCCCAATAATTTGTAAGCTCGATCATCACCAAGATAAACCAAGCCACCATCCACATCTGTGTAGGATGAAAAATATGACCTTTCTAGGCAAACATGAAATGAAGCATCTGAGTCTAAACCCAAGTATCTGTAATAGACAATGTTGTGCACGCAACACTAAAAGTTACCCCATGCTCACCATTTGAAACTGTAGTTGCTTTGGTATGGCTATCCTTGCCCTTGGCCTTTTGCTTATTCTTCAAAGCATAAAAATTTTTCCTTGTCTGACCAGGTGTCTTACAATACCAGCAAGTAACCTTCTTGTCCTATGACTTGTACCTGCCTCTATTATGAGATTTGCCCCTATTAAATTCATAGTGTTAGTCTCTATATTATGCTCTTCCTCTATCTCTTATTGCCAATGCTTGATTTGATTCGACAAGTATTTGTGTGGATGCCTTTCTATTCTTTTCATTTAACAATGAAGTTACAACATCTTTTAAATTAAACTTGTTACCCATTGTATGAGTCACAGTGGTAACCAAGGTATTCCAACTAGCAGGCAACAAACTCAACAAAAGCAAAGACAATACTCTTTCATCCAAATTCACTTTCAAAGACCTCAATTGTGCAGAAATTGAATTAAAAACACTCACACGCGACCTAGTTGTAGCACCTTCTTTCATCTCCAAAAGAAATACTTTTTTCATTGCATGCATTTTGTTTGTACAAGAAGGTTGCTCAAAAGATTGCTTCAAAGATTGCCAATGCTCTGCAGATGTTTTACAATGACAAACATCAAATAAATATGATGGTGAAATACATGGTATAATAGTTGCCAAACAGTTTCGATCAAGAACATCCTGGTTAGATGCCTCGATCTAGCACCCGGGCAGAATGACCTAGTGCCACGTCTCTCAGGTTTCAAGGAGAACTCAGGACTTGAGACTGCTCTCTCAAAAACCTTGATAGAAAACAAGGGCAGGTACACCAACCGATGAGAGAGGAATTTGATGTGAGGGGGGACACACCTCACCTAGCTCACTCGAACTAACTTGCGTGGCACCCTCTTAGATCACGACAGAAAACCCCCCAATCTTACAACTGGTTCCAAATCTCCTCCCTTGACCTGTACTCTCTTGTTTTTGTGATCACACACACATGGTTAATTTATAAGACATGTGGGCCAAGCTACCGCACCTTGTCTTTGGATGATTGCGCACGAGCATGCTCATTCAAAAGAAGAATGAAAGAATGAGAGGATAGAGATTGTTGTGAATAAGAGAAAAAGAAGGAAGAAATAGAAGGTGGAAAGGGATAAGAAGAAAGAAGAGTTTGACCGAGTAGCTAGACTAACACACTGGCTAGACTAATACAGTGACTGATTTTGCATGGTAGTAAGACGGGCATGGTAGCTTAGACCGGCATAACAGCAATACTACTCGACAACAAAATTAACACCTACAAGTCTAGCACGATGGCTAGTCTAATGTGGCTACAAAACGGGCACGATAACTCAGACTGGCACAGTGGCAATACTGCTCGACGACAAGACTACCATGACAGTGCTAGACTTAGCCTGCCTCTTGATCAAACGAGAGAGGGAGACCGAAGAAAGAGAGAGAGCGAGAGAGAAGAGAAGAGAGGAAGGAGCAAGAAAATGATAGTGAGAGAGAAGAAGGAAGAAAATCGGAAAGAGAAAGAAAGAGAGGAGAAGAAAGATAGAAAAAGAGAGAAGAAGAAGGGAACAAGAATAAGAGAGAAGAAGAGAAGAGAAAAGAGGTGAGAAGAAGAGAAGAAGAGGAAGAGAAGAGAAGAGAGAAGAAGAGAAGAAGAGAGGAGAGGAGAGAGAAGCAAAAGAAGAGAAGGAGAGAAGATAAGAAGACGAAGAGAAGAGAAGAGAGAGGAGAGAAGAAGAGAAGAAGGAATGAGAAGAGAAGAGAAAGGAGAGAAGAAGAGAAGAAGGAATGAGAAGAGAAGAGAGAGGAGAGAAGAAGAGAAGAAGGGACGAGACAGAGAAGAGAGGGGAGTGAAGAGAGAAGAAAGAGATGAGAGAAGAAAACAAAGAGAAAAGAAAAGAAAGAGAAGAAAGACGAGAGGAGATGGAATGAAGAAAAGAGAGTGAAGAGAGATGAGAGAGGAAGAGAAGAGAAGAGAGAGAAGAGAGATGAGAGAAGATGGAGAAGAAAAGAGAGAAGAAAAGAAAGAGGAAGGAGAAGAGAAAAGAGAAGAAAGCAATGAGAGAAGAGAGAAGGAAGAAATGAGAGAGAAGGAAGAAGAGACAGAAGAGAGAAGAAAGTAGAGAGAAAAGAGAGAAGAAAGTAGGAAGAGAACAGAGAAGAAAGAAGAGACAAGAAAGAAGAAAAAAGAAAGGATAAGACAAAATAAACATGAAAGGTGATGGGGTTTTGCTGTTCATAGGATAGAGAGAGGAGGAAGAAACATGGACAGCGATGGGGTTCCACCGTCCATGGAAAAGGAGCGAGACATGAGAATGAAGCATGGACGGTGATGGGGTTACGTCGTCCATGACAAAAGAGAGAGAAAGGGGGAAGAAATCTTGAACAATGATAGGTTCCACCATCCATGAAAGAAAGGAGAGAAAGGTTCCACCGTCCATGACAGAAGAAAGAGAGAAGAAAGAAGCATGGACGGTAATAGGGTTCCACTGTCCATAACAGAGGAGAGGAAGAAGACAGACGGAATGAACATGGACGACAGGGTTCCATCATCCATGACAGGGGAGGAAGAGACAGGAAAGAGAAAAGATGGGACACATTTAGCTTTATGCACTGTCGTTTGTGTTAGAAGAGACTCATGCATGAGCCAAGCCGTCACTCGGGAATGGGCTTGGTTCTGTGCCTTTGTCAAAGGATAGGGGAAGAAATGTCGTACGTGACGATAAACATCACCGTCCAAAAAATGGGAAGGGAGAATTCAGACAGAGGCCCGGCCCGCCATTCGGGTTAAGGTCCAACTCATTATGTTCATTCCTGGAGGTCATAAGAGAAGGCGAATGTCATGCTCGACGATAGATATCGTCGTGCATGAATGAGGAGGAGAGAGAAATGAAAGATTGGAGAAGAAAAAGAAAGAGAGGGAAGAGAGGAAAGTGCAGAGAGATTAGGAAAGAGAGCAGAGAAAGAAGAAGGGAAAGTAGAGAGAAAGAAAGAAAAGATTAGGAAAGCGAGAAAGGATTAAGAAAGGAAGGGGGATGAGAGAGGAAAGAGAACAGAGACACAAGAGGAAAGAAAGGAAAAGGGTGACATACACGGCAGTCCCTACTGCAGTGCATGTTGAGAGAAACAGAAGAAAAGAGAGAGAGAAAGAAAGAAGAGACATGCACGACGATGCTTATTACCGTGCACATTTGAGGTAGAGAAGAGATATACAGAGAGAAGAAGAATAGGAGAGAGAAAGAAAGAAGAAAAAAGAGGAAGAAAGCGAAAGAGGGAAAGAAAGAAAGAAGAGAGATAAAAAAGAAGAGGAGAGAGAAATAAAAAAGAGGAGTGAGAAAGAAAGAAGAGGGGAGAGAAGAGAGGAGGAGAGAGAATTGCCTTCACCTAGGGGTATTGAACCTCTTTTTCTCTCTCCTAGATGTGGCCCTCAATCTCAAAGCTTAACTTTGAATTTTATTAATCCAATTGAAGGTCCTTTACAATGAGGTATAGTGTGGTATATATAGAGTAGGTCCTAAAATATGGGTGGATGCTCAAAATCTAATTGATGATAATTACAATTTATTTGAATTAAAATAAAAGTTAAAAATGGAAGAAAATTTATGGTTTTGCCATATTTCATAGATGATTTGGGGTTGCTCCGGTGCCTGTTTAGCAAAACGATGATTACTTTACCATTGGGCTTGGCATGATGATCAATTTGATACTAGCTTTAAGCTACGGATCATGTTTTTAGGCCACGATCATGCGACTTGAAATTTGCATGAGACTTAAAAACTTTCGATCGATTGTATGCTTATTTCTTAATGTATTTCCGTCATTTCCTCACTAATTGCATTGATCATGCTGTCACGATCACTTTGCAATAAACACAGCTCAAGTTTGTGTCCGAAGATTCTACCATCTTGGGTTTTTTGTCAGAACTTGGATTTTGGCGGCCGAAATCTTGCTGCAATTTTAACACCTTTGTACACCAAATCTAATTATTCATCGTGTGAAAGGTTCAGCCTAAACGTAGCCCTGAACCTTATGCACACAATGCAATTGGTTTCACGTTGATCGGGTATGCGAGCGTCGTGATATGGCCGCTCGAGTGGGTCGTGCTACTGCTGATTTTCCCATAACCTTGATCTCGAATCACCAATTTCTCTCTAGCTTTTCTCTCTACTCGGACATCATTACAGGATGTGCAACATAATCAAGCGTTTTTATTAACGAGATGAACACGCTCACAAAATTTGAGCGTGATCCGATTCGAAATGAAAGAGATATGGCTCCTGAAAGTCACTGCCTAAAACTGTGAAAAATAGTCTTCATTAATGAAGACTGGTGCAGGGAGGGCGCACGGGAATAGCGTGCGGCCTACCCATTTCCAGCCTTTTACCCATAACAATGTCCTAGAGTGTCTATTTAAGTTAAAACTTGATCCCTAGGGCTTTTCAACCTTGTCGGATCTAATGGTGATGGTCTCGCAGCCATTAATGCACTGAAAATAGGGTTCCATTTATAGGGGCCATTTTAGGGTGCTTGAGGCTAATTTTTTTGAAACTATTTTTTTTGTCTGTATCACCGTACACATGTTAGATTGTGACAAAACTTGGCATGTGGCCTTTTGATAACCTCAAGAATATTATCACAAGTTCTGGAGTGATTATGAGACTGTAAAAAATTCCATTATAAATCAAGGCTTTATTGACCAGCTTCTCTTTTATTTCGCATTGGGAACTCAAGGTGCTTAATAATGTCTTCATACAGCTTTTCCCACTGACTATTGTGATTCAATCAAAGCTAAGGAAAACATTCATAAAATTTCCTTCAGCTTTATTACTTTTTTCTTACTAGCCACAAGACGATTTTGAAGCCGAGGAGATATCCACATAATGTTGTAACTAGGATGCGTAGACATTTGGATGTATTTGTCACAGGTCCATTCGTGGAGACTTTGGGGTAGAAGTGATGAAGGGATGCTTTTAATGTCTTCATCATGTAAGATGTATTGTGGTTCCAACAGCTGGGGGCCTTACTTAAGGACATGTAGACCCAGTCGGTCAGAATCCAGACTTGTCTAGTAGTCGGGGGCCTTGCTTAAGGGCTTTCTTCTCAATCAGTCTGATTTTTTTTAGTGTCTTCTGATGGGGGACATCTCATGGAATGCCCATCATCCATGTTAGGAACTTTGCTTTGAATAGACAGTCAAGGAGCCCTTTATGAGTGTCTTTGGTGTGCCAAAAAGGATTGACTTCTTAGGGATGCAGTTATTTAGAATGGGACCCTGACCTGCCGTCTTGGTAATTCTTCTGACTCCTGTGTCCTTTCGTGAATGGACTCAGATTGTCGGATTCTTCTAGAAGCTCTTGTTTTTTTGTCCCGATAACAGGACATTTTGCTATCAAGAATTTTCCTTTGAAATTTGGCTGAAGCCGCCTGTGGAGGCGAGCTCTGCATCAACCTGCTTATTAGTCCAAGTGCCTGTTCGGGTTTTCACCTAGACTGGGGGAAGTGGTATCGTAAAGACGGTTTTAACCAACTTCCTTTTATTAAGGGCTCTTTTACCCATGACCTTGCAACCATGTCTGTCCTTATTCTTCCATTTTACCGAGATTCACCATGGTGTTTAGATAGACCCTCAATATGAACTGCTTTAGAGTTGAACTCTGACATGAAGAGTGGATTGGAGGCCTCGACATGCTGGACGATCTCAAGAAGCATATTTCATGTGCAAGTCTGGATAGCTTCTTTTTTACTCATGGGAGTGGCATGAAAGGTTACCAGCTCTCTCCATCGGGTGATGAACTTGTCAATTGACTCACCAGGGTCTTGAGTTAGAGTCAGGAGCTCGATGGTTTCCATGTTCCTTTGGACGTCGTAGAAGCATTAGTAAAACAACAACTACATTTTCTGCCAGGTGTGCATCGAGTTTGAAGGCAGCCGAGCATACCACTGGAAGGCTAACCCTTCGAGAGTCTCGACAAACTGACGAAGGAGGAGTCACCCGTCAGTTGCCATCTCTCGACAAGCCGCTTGGAAGTGAGCAGTTTGCTGGCAGGGGGACATAGTACCGTTGAACAGGGGGAGCTTCCCTTTTTGATTGTTTGGGGGAAACGACAGCTAGTCGATGTACGAGGGGTACGGATTTTGGTTAAGCAGTGCCTCTTTCATGCCATGGGCCTTGTCCTTGAGACTGTTGGCCACCATGGCATATATGTCGGTTTGGGAAACCCCACGGGAAGCAGAGCTGTCCTGGGAGACCGGTGGGGGAGTTTGCCAACGATATGTGTCCTCTCCAGACGGAGAATCGGTCTCATGGTGAGAAGAAGGGGACCTGAAGGTTTCTAGACGCTCCATCTTTTCGAGGATGGACTACATCATTACCTCGATCCAGTTCATCCACTCTTCTTGGGCATCGTCCGGCTTGTTGATCATCATGACGCTGACCTTTTCTTCTGGAAGGTCAGCACCAGGTTGAGTAGTGAACTGTTGGGTTGGTGAGTCGTGTGTGGCAAGTAGGTCTGCAGGGGCTCAACATGCCCGGACTGGACTCCAGCCTCGTATGTCGACCGTGTGAGGACTGGTTCTTGACGGTCTTAGGATCGTGGCTTCTGGTAATGACACCGAGTAATACTCTGGGACCGGCTTGGGCTCTAGGATCCGTAGAGGGAAGAATGGACAATGAGGTAGAAGGTCACCAAAGGTGGTAACCTCAACTGCCTTAGAGGCTTCTTTGGTTAGGATCTGCATACCTTTCTTTTGCTTAATCTTGAGGCTGTTAAGGACCTCACTGCAGAACCAAACCTGCAATTTGGACTGCCCCACTTTTCTTGAGTAGACGAGGGTCATGTCTATTAATTGGACCAAAGAGTGGGGTCCAAGGACAGAAGGCAACCTAGGTTTCTGCTATGGAAGCTACAGGCTCCTGTTTGACATCAAGCCATGGCCCCAAATTGCATTGTGGGGTCCGGGTGCATGTCTGACCTGGGGTGGCTGAGTCAAGATGGTACTCTTAGGGAAAACCTTTGAGTACCAGGTCTCGAGGTGTTTGCCTAGTGAAAGAGGAGTGACAAAAGAAAGAGCTAGTTCATGACTTTGCCTGAGTTGGGATCGGGGAGGAGCCTACAAAGCTGGTGTGCGTGCACCTTTAGGGTTAGCCATCAGGGTGACTTGGGGGTCAACGCGGGCTCGATCAACTGGTTCGACCTTGAGAGGTCGAGACCCACGAGCTTGTGTCTGTGAGGGACCGGGCAGGATTCTGTCTCTCACAGGATGAAGCTGTGTGTGGTGGAAGGGAGAACGAAGCGGTCGACCCTCATGTGCTCGAGCTTACGTAGAACTGGCGCTGCCCCGAGCTGTGGGATGCATTGCGCATGCAGGGTTTAGCCCAAGAAGGCCTAGCCTTGGATCCGAGTTCGAGGCAGCATGAAACTTGCCCCGAGATGTGGCTCGAATAGTAAGACCACGAGCCTTTAAGTGTGTGCGAGAGGTGGGTCTCCACCTCTTTGTGCCAAGCCTCCAAGTGTAGACGTTCGGGGAAGTAAAAGATTTCGGGGGGGTAGCCAAGCAACGATCCTAAATAGTGATGGCAACTTGCTTGCCTTTCATGAGAGTGGACATGGCAGCTTTATAACAAACCTCAGCAATATGGCTAGCAAGGGACTTGTCAGTAGCAGGGTGCATGCTGTGTGCCGTAGCAGATGTGCTACCAATGAAAGGGGCCTTGGTTGAGGGTCCACCAGGGCGAGGAAGCCGGGAGTCATGGATGGTGATGGCGTTATATCGTCCATGGCAGAGGAGAGAGAAATGAGAAAGAATCATGGACGGCAATTTCGTCATCCACGATGGAAGAGAGAGAAAGGGAGAAGAAGTTATGGACGGCGATAGGTTCTACTGTCCATGACAAAAAAGAGAGAATGGAGGAAGGGGAGAGGGAACATGGACAGCGATAGGGTTCCGCAATCCATGACTAAAGAGAGGGAGAAGAATAAAGCATGGAACACGATACGGTTCCGCCGTCCATGATAGAGGAGATGAAGAGGACAGGGGGAAGGAACATGGATGGCGATAGGTTCCGCTGTACCTGACAAAAAAGAGAGAAAGCAAGAGAGAACATGGACTGCAATGGGTTCCGTCGTCCATGACAGGGAAGGAAGAGACATGAGAGAAAAACGAAGGAACACGCCAAGCTTTATGCATCGCCGTTTGTGTCAGAAGAGACTCAGGCATGACCCAACCTGCCACTTGGGAAAGGGCCTGGTTCTGTGCCTTTGTTAAGGGATATGGGAAGAAATGTCATGCGACGTGATGAGCATCATTGTGCATAACATGGGAAGGAGGAATTCAGACAGAGGCCTGATCCGCCACTTGGGTTAAGGCTCGGCTCACTGTGTTCATTCCCGAGCATCAGAAAAGAAAGAGAATGTCTTGCTCAACAATAGATATTGTCGTGCATGACTAAGGAGGAGAGAGAAAGGAAAGAATGGAGAAGAAAGAAAACGAGAGGGAAGAGAGGAAAGTGCAGAGAGAGATCAGGAAATAGAGTAGAGAAAGAAGAAGGGAAAGTAGAGAGAGAGAAAGAAAGAGAAGTTTAGGAAAGAGAGAAAGGATTAGGAAAGAAGGGGGATGAGAGATGAAAGAAAACAAAGAGAAAATAGGATAGGAGGGAATAGGGTGACATGCACGGCATTGCCTACTGCCATACATGTTGAGAGAGAAAAGAGAGATGAAAAGGAGGGAGAGAGACAGAAGAAAAGAGAGAGAAAGAAAGAAGAGACATGCACGACGATGCTCACTGCCATGCATGTTTGGGATAGAGAAAATAGATATAGAGAGAAGAAAATGAGAGAGAAATAAAAAATAAGAAAGAGGAAGAGAGAGGAAGAGAGAAAGAAAGAAGAGGAGAGAGAAAGAAAGAAGAGGAGAGAGAAGAGAGGAGGAGAGAGAATTACTTTGACCTAGGGGTACTAGACCTTTTCTTCTCTTTCCTCTCACTCTCTCCTGGATGTGACCCTCAATCTCATAGCTTAACTCTGAATTTTGTTAATCTAATAGAAGGTCCTTTACAATAAGGTATAGCGTGATATATATGAAGTAGGGCCCAAAACATGGGTGGATGCCCAGAATTTAACCTAATTAATGATAATTACAGTTTATTTGAATTAAAATAAAAGGTAAAAATGGGTACAAAATTACGGTTTTGCCCCTGTTCAACAATCAACAGAATTTCAGAACAGTCCCTGTTGTAGCCCTAGAATGTGCGTGATCTTCCATGGATCATTCGGGGTTGCTCCGACACCCGTTGGTAAGATGATGAATAATTTTTCTTTGGGCTCAGCATGACGATCAATTTGATACTAACTTCAGGCCACTAATCATGTTTTTAGGCCAAGATCATGAGACTTGAAATTTGCATAAGACTTCAAAAATTTCGATCCATAGTGTGCTCATTTATTAATGTATTTTCGTGATTTCCTCGTTGAATTGCATGGAGCATGCCGTCACGATCTCATTGCAACAAACGCAAGTCGATTTCATGCTCGGATGAAGATTCTACCAACTTGGGTTATTGGCTAGAACTTGGATTCTGACGGCTGGAATCTTACAAAAACTTTAACACCTTCGTACACCAAATCTAACCATTCATCGTGCATGGGGTTTGGATAAGACATAGCCCTGGACCTTACGCATGCAATGCAACTAGTTTCATGTCGATCGGGTATGCGAGCGCCTTGATATGGCTGCTCGAGTGGGTCGTGCTACTGTTGCATTTCCCGCAACCTTACTCTTGAATCACTAACTTCTCTCTAGCTTTTCTCCTTGCTCGGACATCATTACGGGACGTGCTATATATCCAAGCGTTCACCTTGACGAGACAAACACGCTAGCAATATTTGAACGCGATCCGACTCGGAACGAAAGAGATATAGCTCTCAAAACTCACTGTCCAAAACTATGAAAACCATTCTTCATTAACGGACACTGGTGCAGGAAGGGCACACGGGAATAGCGTGCGGCCTACCCCTTTTTAATCTTTTACTCATAACTTTGTCCTGGAGTGTATGTTTAAGCAGAAACTTGATCCTTGAGGGTTTCGACCTTGCTGGATCTAATGGCAGTGGTCACACAGTTATTTAACGCTTCGAAAATAGGGTTTCAGTTATAGGGTCCGTTTTAGGGTGCTAGAGGCTGATTTTTTTGAAACTGTTTCTTTGTCTGTACTGCCTTAGACATGAGGGATTGAGACAAAAATTGGCAGGTGCCCTTTTGAGGTCCTTAGGAATATTCACACCCATTCTGGAGCGATTATGAGAATGTTGAAAATTCCAAATCAAGGCTTTATTGATCGGCTTCTCTTTTATTCCGCATCGGGGAGCCAAGGTGTTGAAAAATGTCTTCAAACACATCCCATTCCCAATCTTCCATTCCATCAGGCATGGCCTCCTTACCTCAAAGTGGCCGATCCAATTCTTTTCCAACAAGATAATCTTCTATCATCATTTTCCATATTGGCCAATTACTTTGATTTAATTTTTCAAATTCATTGCCCTTTCCATTTTCAAGAAAAATACGACAAATAACCACAATAGCAAAAAATCCCTTTCTTCACAAACACAATGAAGAACAAACCCTAGGCTCTGATACCAGTTGTTGAGATCAATTGGTGAAAAATCAACAAGGATTTATAACATTCACAGCTATTGTGCATTCATATCAATATAAACAAGTAATGAAAACTACACAATATCAAAGAAAGAACAAATAATAAAAATCCCGCAATATTCAATCCACAGAGCACAAAGATTTAATGTGGTTTGGTCACAAATCATGACCTACATCCACGGGAGAATGACGCGAGACTTTACTTACTGATTTGAAAAGATTACACGGTGAAATCGAGCTCAAAATATCAATTTCCAGCAGCCCTTTCTCACTCGAAATAGAGCCCAAAAATAAGGCTTTAAGAACACCTAAAAATGGGTTCTCTTTAACACTTTCTATCACTAAAATATGTCACACAGCAAACCCACAATGGAGTTCAAGCCTTTTTGCTCATTTTCTTTCTCTAAAATAGAACATACTAAGCCATCAAGAGAAAACCCAATTGAAGCCCTAATCGCTATATCTTTTTTTCACTCTAAACAAAAGGGTTTTAATCGTTTTAAAAGAGTAAAGTTCCTACAACATCATAACCATTAGATTAAATGCAATCCAATGACCGAAAAAAAAAAAAGAAAAAAATTAAATAAAACTCCCACATGTGTGATTTATTTTCATACATGTAACAATCATCGTTGCTTTTTCATTAATGATCAATCTTCTCTCTTCATTATTAATTCATTATTAAAGGCTAAGGCATGAAAGGATGAACATAACCTAGACTGATTTTCTTCACTTCCTAAAATGTTAAGAGTCACAAGACTCACCTTCACAAATTGACAAAAACAATTAGAAGAAAAGAAATGCAAACGTGATGAAGGTTATTAAGTTAGAAGATCGAATCCTACCACTAAATTAACCCCCAAAAAATAATGTTGAAGAGAAAAGAGCCTTTGTTTTTTTTATTTTTTTTTTATTTTTTTTATTTATTTTTTTATTTTTTATTTTTTATTTTTATTTTTTAATGAAAGTTACAAAATAATATTTATAGAAAAGAATTACAAGGTCAAGAAAAAGTCAAAATTAAATCGAACCAGAGACCACCAATAATCATGAAAGCGAACCCTCCCCCATTAGGTTTTACGAAGTAGATATCTACCCTTGTTAGCTTCTCCATAAACATGATTGAAGGATACCAAATCTAGAACTTGCATCCATAGCGTTCTAAGCCTTAGCTCATTACGGCACAAACAAACTATATTTTGCGGGTCTCCTTTTGTTAACAATTTGTTGCCTACGTGTAGATCAGTGAAAAGCCTAAACCCTTGTAATATCACACTCAGCAAAGCCTCATTGGAAATAACACATGATCACATGAACCCGAATAAGACATAATAATATGCCTCGAATTAAACTCTTCAACTCCAGTTGGACCAGGGTTTCTTAAAGAATTGCCATCAAAGTTCAATTTCAGCATTCCATTAGGGGATAACACCCAAGAGTACAGACATCTAGTCTTCTTTATAGCCATCTTCATACCATTCTCCAAATTTAGAAATGGATCGATCTTAGAGATTCCAAAGTATTCCTTATTGACCGCCGTCCAATTAAATAAAGCTTCCATACTTCTATATTTACTGGTACCCTCTATCAAGGTCTTTTTTTGTAGGTAATTTTATGGGGAAGACAGGCCCTACCCATTGTTTAAAATAGATTAGGAGTTAGCTTTTTTAAAAAGTATTAGTGGGGTGGTGTTAGTGGTGGGAATAAAAACCACAACATGTTATGGGAAATTCGAAAAGAAAGGAGTAGAAGAATTTTGAGGGGAAGATCTTACTCTTTCTGAATTTCCCATAACACTACGGTTGGTGAAAGCGTTCCAAATAATTTTTCCAATTTTTAAAATTGACACTTCATGTGATTATAGTCATATATATATATATATATATATATAACTCGTACATTGTACGTGGCCGAA
>NW_006498549.1:1051971-1075931 GCF_000471905.2 Amborella trichopoda | reverse complement strand
AAAATTGACACTTCATGTGATTATAGTCATATATATATATATATATATATATAAACTCGGTACATTGTACGTGGCCGAATCCGAGTCTCCTTGATTGAGTCCAAAAACACTGCTGAAGACCCATAGAAAAGCTTGAATTTTGTAGTGATTTAGCGATCTCAGATTTTTATTCTTCTAGGTTCGGACCATCTCAAACAATCATAAAACGATAAAAAATGGAGATTTCACTTAAAAAAACACCATCTGCTTCTTGCTCCTAGATAACTTTGTCGCCAAACTCAGGAGACAGATTATATTCTTGCGTTCTTGCAATAAAGGTCTCATATGATCAATCTTTACATCCTGAAATCTATTGTATCTGCGGCAAACACTCCAAATGTCCCGAAAACCAGATCCCGAAGCAACATCATAAACCTTAATAAACTTGTTGTTGGAAACATTAAAGACATCCGAGTAGCACACTCTCAATGGAGCATCACCCACCTATATGTGAAACCAAAACAAGGTTTTATCAAAGGGGGCCTCTTTGATCTATCTATCAGGCCTATGACGTATTTGCTGTGGAAAGCTGGGACACAAATAAGGGTTTTGATTGATATCCAAGTTGCTATGTTTACCATGAGAAGTAGGACATTCTCGACTCGTTTCATAGTTGACAAATCGCAGATCTAGATCGGATATTTGTTGGTTTCCCAACGATGCGGGTTAGTATATGGGTGGGAAAGCAAATGCAATATCAGGATTTAAAATACTGTTTGATAGTATCATACAAATTTATATAGAAAATATACGATAAGACTATTTACCTTTGCTAGAAGGTGGTCATAATGAAACTTGATAATTGTGGGCTAAAACAGTAAATATTTATTGGAACTATATTTCAATAAATAAATATTTAAACACTCTAAAATAAATAAATTTCATTGAGACTAACTGGATTTTCATGCAACCATCCATCAACTTGTCACAAATAACAACTCATTCTAAGAAAAAGCCTACAATAACATACCAATCAATCCATAATATAGATAAATAAAAATAAACAAACATCTCCCATCAACACTGAAATCACGCAGGTAGTTTTCTCAACATGCCTACTTTAAATAAATAAATATTTGAGACTATCATCCAAGGAACAGGAAACACTGCAAAGGATTCCATCGCCCCACCCATTTCCATTACTCTGAGGCCTTTGTATCCTCTTCCTTGTCTTCCTGTGCTGGGGCTTCCTCAACAACTTTTACCTCCTCCTCTGCTGTCTCACTTGATGGGGTTGCTGCCTCTGAGGCCACTTCTTCTGCTGCTAGTTTTTCTTCGACGGCTGCTGCCTCGGGTTCTTTTTCTTCAACAGCCGGTGCTTCCGGTTCTGCCTCTGTTGCTGCTGCTGCTGCTGGCGCTTCCACGGCTGGTGCGGCCTCTTCTACCTTCTCAACCTGTTCTGTTTCTTCCTCCTTGGCTGCCTCAGACTCCGAAGCTTCTGTTGCGACTTCCTCTGGTGTCTCCTCGCTAGCAACCGACTCGACCGCAGCAACTTCTACCACCTTCTCCACAACGACTTCCTCCGCAGCATTGCTCAACTCTGCGACTGGTGCAACAGGAGCCTCAACCTGCAAAACCCCATTCAACGAAACAATCACTACACAAATTCTTGCATATAACCTCCATAACTCTTCAAAAGAAAGAATTTAAAAAACAAAACTCTGTCCAGAACTCCATTGATTTGGCTTAGAAAGAAAGGAAACAAAACAGAATGAATACCTCAGCAGTGGCCATGGGATGAAATGGATCGTGGATTCTTAAAAACTAGTGAATATATGTAACTAATGAAGTGGGGAGAGAGAGAGAAAGAGGAGCTATTCAAAGGTGGGGTGAAGGGCTTAATGCGGAGGTGTCTATTTATATGTGCCTTCTCCTCTCCTCATTGCAATGCTAGTGATGGTTGGCGCCCACAGATTTTGTAATTGCCCAGGGCAGGCAGTTTGTCCTTTCTTTAATTAAATTTTACGCATGCTCCCTCGCAAGCGTAGTTTATTGAAAGATCTGCATGGAAGATTTTTTTTAATATGGAGTTTTGGAAACCACCTGAGATTAATAGATGGTTATTCTAATAAAACAATCAAATTTAAATTTTGTAATATTTAGATCTCACCATCCAAAAATTGTGTGGTCTTTATTTAATCTCAAGACAATATTCTCTTTAAGTGCATAAAAGGTACAATTAGAAACATTTTTTTATTGAAGTTGAAGATGTTACAATTATTGAAGTTAATCTATGGAGTTAAAAATGTTACAACCCCAGAATTTGGATCCTTAAAATTAATTTTAAGTGGAATTTTATAAAAGAGAGTAAAGAAATACCCTACTCCCGCAGGAATAGACCCTCCTTTGGCTTAAATTCTTTTTTAGTAAAAATGAAAAACTTAAAAAAAGGCTAACGATCAGTAGTAGTACTATTGCGGTCCCAGCCCATCCACTACGATTGTGAATCAGGTCTTCACGTCTCTCAATCCCTGCTGTCATCCACGTGTTCTTAATTGATTGGCGAGGTTCTTGCTTGTGGGTCATAAGTGGCTTTACTGCCTGTAAAGAGGGAGCGCGATAGGTCCGCAGCACCGCCACGGGGCCACATAGGCGTAAAGTTCTTACAAAAATGACGGAAATACCCCTAGTAACCCACGTCACCACAGTGCAAGGGGACCTGTTTTAGTAGGGAGCTCCTTCGGGGAATGGGCACATTGGTAAATGGGCATTGCTTTTGTTTGGGCTTTTGACGTAATTATTGTGTTCCCCCTATAAAGATTCTAAAGACTAATAGAGGCCCCAGGACACTCAATTTTGGGGTCAAAAGGTCTTATGCCCTAACCACGGCATCTTTTTTTTTTGGGACAAAATTATATCCGTACACGAAAAGAAAGAGGAAAACTACCGAAAGCTTCATTTGTTTCTCTAAAAATGACGGGCGTCCGCGCGTTTTTGTTTTTTTTGTTTTTCTTTATTTTTTATTTTTTATGACTTTTTAAGTTTGCTCTTCAGTCCGATCCGATATTATCGATATCAGATTGTTTTTAATTTTTTTTTCTCAAAAGTTGGGCTGTGACGCCTGTTTAAAGCATTGCGGAACTAGTCTGATGTCCTATGTGTTAGATTATACTAAAGTAAAGTCAGTATGATGTTGGAAACATCTGTTCTTCCTCCTATAAGATTATAAGTGGCATATAGGTCTGATGTTACCAATATTGGATTGACTAAACTTTAGGAAACTCGAATAACTAGAACGTCGGGCATGTCAAGAAGTGCCCTAACACACCAAACACCACCTTACTTAAGAGAAAATTTTAAGAAATTTAAAATTGGTCCTACATTAGTTACATCGGACCAAAGGATAAACTTGAAAAATAAAAAAACCGCGAGGGGACCGACCTTTTGTGTAATATTTAGGAAACATGAATCTTTCCATTTTTTCCCATTGGAAAAAATTTATATAAGGTTGCAACCTTAAACTATAGAATTAAGGTGCACCTCAAAAATCCATGGAAAAATATTGTTTTGATATTGGAAAACCCTCTAATTGATTGTCTCGAGATTGATATATATGGGAAAAAATAAAAATGAGAAGAAGAATATTTTCAATCCAAAAATTTATTAACTTGCAACACATTATTTTGACCGTCCATTTTCAAGATTTTCATATGTTTATAGATCTACTTGATTTGAACCCTTTCTGGAGTCTAAAATTTTATAAATAAAGATGAAATGAGATTCTCATGTCATTCTAAGAATTTTTAACACCAACATTACATCTTATGATAAAATTTGGAGGTGCATCTTACTTTGATTGTTTAAGGATTCAACCTTATGCAAACCACACCCTTTTCCCATTAGTTTTGGTGAGTGTACATAATTTTTCCCTCTTTATTTTACTCCCTCAAGCGAAAATCGAAATTCCATTCTCGTACTACTTTTAGGGTGAAATTGAAGATGTAAACCCTAACCTAGCAACTAACCTTAAAATAGAAAATTCGAAGTCGCATTATTCATGTGGTTCAAAAGATTGAACAACGACCGCCCAATTTTCTGGTCAAGATTCTAGTGCTAAAATCTTCTTCCTAAAATAATTCTATGGTGATTGTAAAATTCGAGATCTAACCAATCCTAAATAAATGGTTCCTTCACCGGGGAGTAAGTCACACTGAAGATCATAAGAATGGTCTCAAGACTAGGTGATTAGGTTAGTGGGTTGCTATAACATGGCGTCTTCATTCTTATCACCGGTATCTGTATTGAACTATCCAAAAGAAAAAAAAACATATATAAAGTAGTTTTATTACAAATTATAGTGAAAAAAAACTTTTTGATTTTGAGCTTAACGTACTAGCATTTGTTATTTGTCGAAGGCAATTGTCATTGCAGGTTAGACACTCCAAGGAGAGGGGGCCCCTTGGAGGCAAAGTTATTGCCGTTTGAGCGATGCCAACCAATATCGAGGTTCCTCATGTACCAACGGTCAGGATTCGTAGTGCAAGATTAGAGAAGATCAAGGTTGGACTCGAGGGCCATATTCATGCACTTCACAGAGATGAAACATGGGACGGTCCGGATGTGTCTTACAACGCACATGCATGAGCGTCGGCAATCCGTACCGCTCATTCAGAAACATTGAAACAAGTACAAATGTGATCTTAGTCCGAAGGGAGTGAGATACATACATAGAAGTGATATAATGAAAGTTCAAATAAAGTCGACATTTGGTGCTCCCCTAGGAGCGTTTCTTCGATTCACTCCCAGTTTTTAATTAAATGAACCGGGCTTCGAACTCAGATATGGGCTCGTCTGAGTAACTTGGAACCGGTTCCGGGCAATTCGAAAAACCAGGCAAGTCTTGGCCTGGACAAAACTTTATTAAGAAATAAAAATATATAATATAAATCCAAACAATATGAAAATTTTTTTTCTAGTAAATTTAAACAAAACACATCTGAATAAAGTTAAAAAAATAGAGAAAAATGGATTTTGCAAAAAGCAATTTGTGAATGGCGGTATTTTTAAAAGGGCGAGTGCGGTTTGTATAGAGACTAGGGTCTAAACGATCAAATTAGAGCCTACCTTCAAATAGTATCGAGAAATGTGGTTTAAATACAAGAAATATTTGTGATAGCCTTAAAATATATTTTTATTTTTATTTATAGAGTTTAAAGCTTCAATAATAATTTAGATCGACAGATCTATGAAAACTTTAAAATCTTGAAAATTGATGCTCAAAAAATGCGTTACAAAATACGTTATTTCTAAAACTTGAAATCTATTTTTTCTATGTCCATGCATCTTGATGTCGAGATGATCACATTGAGGATATTCGATCACCAAAACAACCTGTTCTAGTGAAATTTTTGAGGTGAGCTCTAATTTGATTGTTTAGAGCCTTAGCTCTATATAAACTTCTTCCTTTTTAAAATAATCCTGAGGTACTTTAGAAATAATCTAAAACATAAAGGAAAATGTAGAAATAAGTACAAGGGATCAAATACTTTCTAACCTTAACCAAAATGATAGAAAACATTAGAAAGCACATTACAAATAAATTTCTTATTTTTTTGGGATTTTTTAAAAGAAATTTCAATTTTTTCCATCATCTTGGAACTTGACCACAAGCCAGCTAAAACCAGACTGGCAAGAGGCTGGTACTCGGCTGGTTCTAGCTTAACCCAGCCGGGTTGTCAAACATTGTTCACTCCGTTGGCGAACACTCTAGTACCCTTAGAACGAATAAATTTTGGAGATGTAATTACATCAACCAAGTCACAGTCTCACTAAAAATGAAAAAATTTCCAGAGCTATTTGTAGTTAGCGTCCTAAAATTGAACATAGACCATCCAATTTTTAGGTTAAGTATTCAAGAAATCTAAATCCAGTTTCTTCTTTTGAAGATAACATATATTGAGTCTTTAGGCATATCCAAAAAATTCAGATCTAAAGGGTCCTTCTTAAAGAGGTCTTCCACAAAAAGATTCACATGCTGCCAACCTAAAGGGCAGGTTCCCTCATGTATTGTCTCTCTCTCTCCTCTCGCTTTTTAAAGCACGATTCCCTTGTATTTCAGTCGGTTGTTTTTGTCTAGAACTCTTTGTATGGACATGAATTATTATTGTTATTATTGAAGGTTTCCTCTTTTTCATCTTTATGATCAATATTTAAAGGACATTCTTTACATTGCGCACTATTATCGTGATCTGTGTGAATCTCAAATCAGAGGTTGATAAATAAAAAAATACATTTCCTCTGGGACTTTTAGGCATCTTCTGTTTGTTATGTCAACAAGAGGCATGTGCTTTTGTTGAATAAATAAATAAAAGAAAATAAAAGAAAAAGAAGAGGTGATGGACCTCACATGTAGCCATGCATATACCCGACATTATTTGTATCCTCTCACAAACTTGTTTAATCATTTTTCCATATCCATTTATTATAAAAATTATTAAAATTTTGTTGTGAGAAAGCAATACAAGTATGGTGCTGCTAAGTGAAGCGGTTGAGTACTGCACAAAGATAGCGAAAGTCTAATATAGTTGCACCATATCAAACTGATAAACAAACACCATTGTTTATTTATTAGAAGACTTTTAATACGAATTATTCAGTTGTGGGAGGGTCTTTTAGTTGTCCACCACGAAAAGGTGAGGTGTAGACACTAATGGCTCTTGCGTGGCAATATCATCAAAATTTTGATATCAAAAAAATACTCAAAATTTTAGACCAACACTCTGGATTTGATCCAAGGTTGCAGCTACTACATGGGAAAATAAGATTGAAAATCACTCTCATCTACGGATCACTAACTTGATATTTACTTAGCGAGTCTAAAAGTTAGGTCACTTTGCAATTTTTTTGGGCGGAAAGTTCTTCAAATACGAAATAGCAAGGATATAGAAAATTTTATAGAGAGACCATTTACTTTTAGTACAAGAGGATCAGAATCTCTCTAGTACATCATATCTTAAATCGAATAGTTGTAAGTGTGTCATTACCAAGACTTAAAATTTCAAAAAAACTTCTTGAATTTTGTGACATACCCCAAGCCATCTAATTTGGCATATAATAGACTAAGAGTGATTGATAACCAACTAGAACACTTGCATTGGTCATTTACAATTAATTCAACTCAAAGAAATAAATAAATAAATAAAACAACTCTCATTGCTGCCACTAAGAACAATTAATTTCATTTAATAATAAAAGAGAACACAAAACTGAAGGGAAAAGAATATAAGAGACAATGGTCTGCATAAATAAAAAAGAAGAATGCCGGAAGATTATATCAAACGTTTTTTAAAACACCCCACACTGGGTCTCCTCCTCCAATAGCGCGTACCCCATACCGGATCTCATCCCCTAATGGCGCATGGGATTAAAAGGTCAATCTCGGATCTCAATATGAAAACCTTTAGCTATCTCTTTAGTAATGAGAGAAGTGGAACTATGGGCTAATCTAAAACTATGTGGGGTGTGCCCAACTTCTCTACTATAGGTGGGTTTTAAGAGTAATTAGGAGAGAGAGAGAGAGAGAGAGAGAATATTTTAGAGAGAAAAGAGAGAAGCCATGACTGGGGCATACCCCCTTGAGGGAGAATAGAAAGAGAGAAGAGAGAGAGGTCCGTAGAGAATAGGAGAGGAGACCCCTATTTATAGGGTCTCTTAGAGGGGATAGGGCTCTTTAGAGATATCCATCACAAAATCTGATCTTGATATTTCAATATTGGAGACCTATGCTGTGAGATCGGAGCCATCCTGTCACGACCCTGCCCCCTACCAGCCCCGTCTGGCCCACAAAGGCCAGCGCTGAGCCCGCAGGGTGTGGGATCAGATACGAAAGTCGAAACAAAGCCTGTATCAAACAAGTGCTCAACAATTCGAAAATGAATAATAAGAACTACTCATTCAAAAGATTTGAGCATTTACCTGGAACAAAGATAAACATAAGCATTCCTATAATAAGCAAGAACATTTACAAAAGACATCATGGCCATGCTGAGGACCATACATTCTATACATAGAAACAAAATTAATTACATCCCAAGTCATAGCATAATCAAAAGGGGTCCACGGCTCAAAGCCAAACTATCATAAAAAAAAAAATAGGTCTAGGGTCTCGATAGGGTCGGCATCCACCATGATGGTCTCCTGGAGCAAGCTCTCCATTAGTGCTGATTACTATCTACATGGTGAAAGTAAGGAATGAGCTTCATATCTCAGTAAGTAGAAATTCGACGTATTGATTTGACGCATATACCACTTCATTCATGCCACAGACACACACATACACACACACACACATATATATATATATATATACATATATCATACTTCAGTTTGCAAGTCCCACCATTCATTTAAGCATTTATCACAATTGACATTATAATCATCCTGGTTCTAACTTATTAACGTTAATTTAAGCATGAACGTAATCAAGGGCCATCAAAGCAAATATAACATAATTCGTGATAGATACATCAACTATTGATTAAGATATTCAGCCATAAAAATTGATCAAAGCATTCAACATAAAAATATAGCAAACAAGCAATCACAACAACAGAAGTCTTGCAGTAGAAGCACTAACCTCGGGTCCAAGGATAGAACTTCTACCATCCCATAGGAGAAGCACCACCAATAGGTAAATCCGTTACGTAGTGCCTCACACACGCATACAATCCCATCGCGCTTTGGGGCTTTTGATAGGCTATGACTATGCAATACACTGCTCCCTCTATCACCTTGGCTAGGATTTTGTACTGTCTAGGTGCTAATCACTATGAATGGGAGCGCGACCACCTAAACATCTCCTGCCCCTATTCCCTTCCTATCATTGGGAGTCAGGGATGTCTCAACAGCCGGCACAATCTGGTAACAAGTCAGGCCTTGCAAAATGCTCAAAGCATGCCTAGAAATCACATATCACATCACGCAGACCACACTGGTGCCATCATGGCCATGCAATACACCCAAAGCATGCCAAGAATCACAATATCACAACATGCGCACCCCATGGCTGCCAATCATATCATCACCAGAGACGTCAACATGTCTAGAGCATGCTATACAAAAAATCACAAGAGACATCACCCTGTTATATTATCATGAATATCAATTTAAGAGACATTATCATGTCATATTATCATGCATATCATTTCAAGAGACATTATCATGCAATATTATCATGCATATCAATTCAAGAGACATTATCATGTTAATAGCATGTCCTATATCGATGTAATTGACATCACTATGTCAATAGCATATACTCACATATTATCATGGATATCAAATAACATACAATCACATGAGATATCACCATGTCAATAACATGTAATCACATATTGTCATGCTTATCCGATCATATATAATCATATGAGACATCACCATGTCAATAGCCTACTGAATATCTATGTCATAAACAGCATTAGGTCATATTATCATGCTTATCAATTCAAAAGACATTATCATGACAATATCATGTTACTTATTAAAGTAATATAACAAGAAACAAATTGCATAACAAGCAGTGGAATAACAATCATGAACTTGTTTCATAATAGGACGTGTGTCCTCAAGTTCTCAAGTTACACTCATGACTGATTAAGTGATCAGAGTAGATAAATAAAATATAGGCCATTGCTCAGCAATAAAAGTTCACAGATCCAGTTCGAGAGCTTTTGCTCAAGACGGGACAAGTTCACGGTCAGAAAATACTATTTTTATGGTTTTTCAAGGCGATCGTTTCCTGCTAAAATGAACTCAACTTAAAAAATAAACAACATTAGGTCATGAGACTTATTTTTATAGAAACTAGACCTAGAAATGAGTAAATTTCATTTAGAAAGTGGAGTAAAATAAAAGGCCCAAGTTTGTCGAACTGCTTAATTCTCTCAGGGGGAACTTTTGTTTTATGTAGCAGAAAATATAGATAGACACTCCATTAGAAAAACGATTATAAATTTCAAACTATAGGAAATTGTAAAATGAGGCGAAAACCAAAATTTAATTAGATGCATTTTTCTGAAATTATAAAGTGGTTTCATCTCGTTCCAATGAGTTTCGGTTAGCCAAAAGCACCACGTAAACATATGTAAAATCCCTGAAATTCAATTCTCAGATCCATCATACTCTTATACAGGGTAAAAGATGCTCTAATAATTTATTCCAATTACTAAAGACTTCTATAAATTCTCAGTTAATAATGTAATGTTTTTAACACTATCAATCATCAAATCAAGGTCGATATTTCTACTTACTTATGAAAGAGACCGTTGAACACTACCACGCGAGAACACCATTCTAAGGAGAGGAGAAGCGAGTCAAGAGGGTGTGAGGGGCAGCCCAAGACAAGGAAGGGAAGATCACCTAGTGCACTAAGGAGGACAGAATGAGCTAGCCAAAGCTCAAGAGATGAGACTAGATGAACGGGTTTAAATACAAATGAGGATGAACATGCCCATTTTTTTAAGGGAGAAATTGACACATGTCAATCATGCATATGAGGTAGTGTTTACGTACATGCATGTGCCCATAGCCTGAATGTATGAGAGTTTATGTAGATATTCATGAAATGGGTATGAGGGTGCCTCATGGCACACATGCACATAGTGTAGAGATTTCATTATGTATGCATGCATGTGCCCATGGGTATGTATACATATGAACATCATAGTGCACGTGGGTGTGTGTGCGTACCACATGGCACTCATACATGTCTGTAATCATCATTAAGCATGGGTGTGTGTGTGCATGTGTGTAATGCTGGTCCATGCGTATGTGCATGCATGTCTGTAATGATGGTGCATGGGTGTATATGTGCATGTGTGTAATGATGGTGCATGGGTGTGTGTATGCATGAGTATGATGATGGTGCATGGGTGATGATTGCCTAATTATAAACATTGGAATGTGTTCCGCATGCTTAGGGATGCGTGCTTGTGCTACGTGGGTGCTCGAATTTCCAGTCCGTAAGGCTGGTGAACTGGTCGGACTACACAGACCAAACTTTCTAACGGTAGATTCGAATTAAGCATGCCATGTACCACTGAAAAGTTTGAGGTGTCCTCTAAGACAAAGACCCTAAGCGGTTCCAAAACGGCGAGTTCTACACCAGCCTAGATTTCTTGGCCCTTACAGTGACCAACAAGGTCCGAAATCGAGATTGGGAAAAAATTTTAATTAGTACAAAAAACATGAGGACAAAATACATAAATAAAACACGATAAAAAAATCTCAATCCTTACATCATCCCCCCTTGAAAAGGATTTAGTCCTCTAAATCGCATACTTGATCATTAAATAAATGGGGGTTTGAAAGTGACACTCTTCTCAAAACAATCTACGAGGCATGATGAGTATCCAACCAATCCATGCCCAGGATGACGTCAAAATCTTGAACATCCAAGAGAATCAAATCTATCATCAGGACTCTATCTCCCAACAGTACTGCACACTGCCTAAACTCTATATTAGTCACTAGAGAGTGTTATATGTCATTTTTGACGCACCTCAGGCCTTCAATCAAGTAAAGGAAGAAATCCAGCTGCAGCTTGGTCACTGCGTGCACAAGACATAGCCGCGTGGAAAACAATAGTCGTAGAGCAATTAAACCTTGAAATAAGGATAACCGAAGGAAAACGATGCCTACAAAGACAAGAGTTGAAAGCTTTATCCCTGCCACCATGTGTATAGGAGTTGGATGGGCATGTCAAACGACCACGGTCACCTACCCAGAGACTTTATGCCCAAACCATCACGAAGTAGGGCAGAGGCATGCTTTTTGTCGTACGGTCTCACCAAACCAGTCGATGGCCATGGCAATTCCTCAGCCACCCCTCGACGAACTTGCAACTTCTTCCCCGCAACAAAAGAGTGGCCGAAAGCCTCAAACACGCACAAAAAGCTTCAACGATATCCGTCCCTATTACGAACAAGCACGAAAGACAAGCCTCCTCCACGAAAGAGAAGAAGGGAGGCATGAGACCATGGATGTCAGAATATTCATAAGGATGTCTTAGCCCTTCGGAGAAAAGGACTCGGCTGCGCGAAACTGATATCAAGAAAAGAATACTCCTAAGAAGAAAACCCAAGTCAAACACGACACGTAGCATTCAATGCAAAATAGAGAAAGGCATGAAACCCAAGGTCACAACAATAAAAACAAGAAGATCCCCATCGTCAGAAAATCCCTTTCACGACGGCCCACCAAAAGTCAAAGGAACAATGCAAAACCAAATCAAACCTCTGGCAAAAGCACTCAAAGAAAAACCTTCTCCGGGCTCTCAATCGACTCAGAAATGCCACAAAGACCATCAAAGAGTTCATAAAAATCAATCGAGTACCTCCACTCACGAAGGAGATTGCCACAGAACGATCATGAGGAAACAAACGTCAAGAATATAACAATAGATCAATTGATCTCAAACTGCAAGAACCTTTGAAGCACTCTCAGTGTTTTGACAATGGCGGTGGGCTCCTCAGAGTAGGACGGGTTTGTCATATGTGTAAAAGAGTTCTAGGGACATTTTGTCATTGTACCCAATTTCGAGACTTTATTTTAATATCTTTTACTAGCATTTAGGTTTACTTTTTAAGTATCCACCCCTATTTGAGAACTCTATATAAACATGCTTAACCCAATTGTAAAAGGGGGATTACAATTCAATAAAGAAGAGGCATTACACTTGATTCTGCTTGTCTTTTCTCTAAGCCCTAGCATCCCAAGGAAAGGAGAGAGAAAACTTTTGCAAGAAAGAGAAATACCCCTACTGCGTGGGTATGTACTTTCCTCTTCTTGAAGATGTTTATCGCTTCCGAAACATTCTCTCTTCTTCTCCCACACACGTAATCCCACACACGTGCAAGACTGTGTGGACCCCGAGAAAATCGAAAAGGGTTCGAACCAACACGTGTCCATGTCTAATCCCTCTTCCTCGCTTTGATAGGCTGATAAGAACGACAAAGTTCCCCACTAGCTGGTTTGATTAATGAAAAGAAAGCCAACCCCGAAACAAAGAATCAAGACATCCATCGAAACCTAGACTTGAGAGGAGAGAAGAGGGTCGTAGCACTTGAAGAGAGTCCCTGACCAAACCGCGCTGGTGAATAGCCAGAGGGCTTTTGTAATTGATCTAAGAGGGTGAGCCGCCTGAACATGTTCCACGAACCTGCACCGACGAGGTAAGCAAATCGACCATTCCTCGTTATAATATCTCTCTCTTTGTTGGTAGCCTATCTACACTCTAAAAAGCTAGCGCGACCGCGTCACCCGACGCGCCATACGCGTGAGCCTTCAGCTGTTGTTTGAGAGAGGATCTTCTCCTTGCACCCCCAAGTGAGGGAACAAGTTGGGGTAGGGGGCAACCCTTCTCAATCCCTTCATCCACTTCGGGTCCCTCCACACCCGAATTCATCACACGCGGTCCACTGCCCTCCATTCCACATAATGAACTCGTCGCTCTGGGTGATCCACATGGCAGGCCCATGCAAACACATAGCCTTCAGATAAACCGAAGGTCACCAATACCCCTGCACATATATGTCAAAAGCCATAAGGCTCACCAAACCAGACAGGCAGGCATCCCAAGTGTCGAGTCGTGTGCAGCATGAAGGGATGTACCTAGGCCCATCCTAAACACTCTGATAGCTCACACACACCCGTGCAGGGGTGAACGTCCAGCTAGCATGAAGAGGGGGTTACCAAAAATCCAAGATGGCGACCAAGTTCCAACCACCTCTTGGCCTTCGAAGAAGTTCCCCGCAAGCACTGTCCTTTTGATCTTGCTTGCACTATACTCCCAAGAACCCCCCTTAGAACAGAGCACGGGGCAAGCCACATCCAAAAATGACTGGCTGGATTGTCCCTTATTTGAAAACACAACCGTCACAAAAGGGGAGTATAGGACCATCCATCGAGGAGACCAACTCATCCCCTCGACAAGAACAAGCAAGGCAAACCCAGGCAGCCTCGCAAAGGGTACGAGCTGAACATTCAATCATAGAGGGTCTACTGAAGAGTAACCAATTCTACCTGCTGCAAGAAACATATCCTCTCACGATGGACGACATCGTTGAATGTCATGTCGTTGAGATATGCGAAGTTGACTCCATCCTGCTCGACTCGCAAAGCTCAGCTGAACTCCATCAAGTTAAAGAGATATGCCCCCAGGATTGTCACATGGCCATCAAGGGCGGGTAATGGCTCCAAAGCCTCAAAGCCCCACGCTCGAAAAAACCTCATTCTCCAAGCCGCCTGGAACTCGTGCTCACCCGGGCTGCGAGGTAATTTCTGGCTCAGGGAGGACAATCTCAGCCACTTCTAATCGGTGTCCCAAATCGAGGCACTAAGACGCCTAGGATCGCCTAGCTAAATCATCGAGCCCCAACGAACGAGTCGAAGTAATGGTGGTGAACCATGAGGAAAGAGATAAGGAGATTCCATCTCCACGCATTGAAAGCATCTTAAAGATATCCTCGATAGGATCAAAAGATTGGAGGACATTCGCACCATGGTGTCTCTCCAACAGGAGGTGAATTCTCCCCGTTGACCCCAAAATGATGAGAGGAGCCAAACATAGCCACCTCCCGTGGGCCAAGCATCAATACATGGCGATCCACTCGTCTCCTTCTAAGACCAACATAACGCAGTCTCATAGACCGCCTCAATAATCTTCACCCAAGAGGAAGTCCAAGCGATGATTAACAAGAGCATCTAAGGCCTTCATGTGTTGAAAGCGCCCGAGAATCGCCAATATAAAAAGCCTTACTCGCCTTCAATTGACTAAGTCCCCTTCCCGATTGGATACTGGGGTTAGGTGCATCGATCTCGCCTCCTCGGATCTAGGTGATCGGGTGACAATGTCTCCTGTTCGGAAAACCCAAGACTCTCGATTGCTTTCTCAGAAACTTTGTTTAAGAGCAAGGGCAGGTATCCAACTAATGAGAGAGGAATTTTTATGTGAGGTGGGGACCAACCTCACTTGGATATGCGACTTACTCGGGCTGACTCGGGTGGGCACCCCCTTAGATCACGACGGAAAGCCCCCCAGCTACTTTAACTAGTTCGTAATCACCTCCGTTGACATGCAATCTTCTTGTTTTTGTGCACAATACTACTATGGTTAATTTGCAAGAAAAGTGGACCGAAAGGCCCACCCTTGTCTTAGGGCAATGCACATTTGTGTGGGTAGGAATGTGAGGGGTTAGAGTGATAAAGTGGAAGGCTCGAACAAAGGTCCAAGAGAGAAGAAAACTTAATGAAGGGACAAGACTAGCTTGACAACCTAACAATGACCGACTTGGAGTGGTAGCAAGATGGGCATGATACTCAAGACCAGCACGATGACAACACTACTCGAAACCGAGGCCGATATGGCGGTGCTAAGCTAGGCCAACCCTCGATCTGGTGAGAAGAGGAGAGAATGGAGAGAAGGAATGAGACAACGAAGGGATAGGGTCTTGTCAATGCTTAACATTGCCACCCCACGACTATGGAGTAGCAGTATCACGGCCATTGGACAGCGCTACACACTACTGCTCATGGCTTGTGTGGGAACAGGGAATTACAGACGGTGCTAGGCATCACTGTTGGCAACACAAGAAGGCTGTGTGCCTCTGTATGGGTGGCGATAGCTTCTCGTGAAGCACGCTACGATAACCATTTATGAAGTGTGCGACGATAGTTCTCATGAGGTGAATGACGATAGTTCTCATGAGGTGAATGACGATAGGCGTGGGACAAAGGAGGGACGACGATGAGCACCAAACCCACAAAGGAGGCTCGCGGACGGCCATGGGCAACAAGCACACGAAGGAGGCTCACGGACAGTGATAGGCACCACGCATGCAAAGGAAACTCGCGGACGGTAATATGCACCAAGCATGCAAAGAAGGCTCATGGACAACGATAGGCACCGCGCATGCAAAGGAAACTCGTGGATGGAGATAAGCACCATGCACGCAAAGGAAACTTGCGAACGACGATAGGTATCACACACGCACAAGAAGCTCACGGGCGACGATAGGTATTACCGAGACCTCTTGTGAGCGGTGATAGGTATTGTCGAGACCTCACGTCGACGGCGATAGGCATCATCGTCTATGATAGCTCGCAGCAGGGGGAGACCCCTTCAGGCGGCAATGAGTTTCACTGTCTGCGCTCTTCACTGAGGTGTCAAGGATACGTTTGCGGACGACAATGAATAGTGCCATCTGCAAACCTCGCTAGGGAACAAAGATGGACAAACATAAGGATAAGCAAGCTCGTGCATGGTGCTGCCACCGCCATGTGCGACCAATGAGACCACAGGAGAGGCATGCATGGCACTGCCACTGCCATGCAGGGCTTCTGAGTGGAACTCATATGGAGAAGAGGAAGAAGAAGGAGAGGAAGAGAGAGAAGAAGAAAAGAAAAAGAAGAGAGAGAAGATTTACCTTAAGCTTAGGGGTGCCAGTCCAATAGTTTCTCTCTCCTTACTCAATCTCTCTCAACGTGACCCAACAATGAGAAACTCTATTGAGTAAAAACTCTCTCTTTTGTGAAGAGTTCAAGCCCTTTTACGTATAATGATGATACAGTATATATAGAATTGTTCCCAAACATGGGGTAGATGATGAAATGTAACCCTAATTACGTGAAATT
The DNA here is from genome assembly GCF_000471905.2 of Amborella trichopoda. The sequence goes on along the minus strand of NW_006498549.1, from coordinate 1,059,263 downwards.
AATATTAAAATGAATTAAAAGAAATTAGAAAATAAGGTACAAAATGACAAATTTGCCCCTTCCTAATAAGTTGTCGAATTCCAAAACAGTTCCTGTGTAACCCTAGAACGTGCATGATTATTCATAGATGATCCAGGGTCGTTCGGATGCTCGATTGATTGAAAGATGATTGTTTTCTTGTGGGGCATAACATGAAGATCGATTTGATACCAACTTCGAGTCATGGATCTTGTTTTTAGGGCATGATCATGTGACTTGAAATTTGGATGAATCTTGATACTTTGGATCGATTGTGTGCTCGTTCCTTGATTTTTGTTGTAATTTCTTCATTGGATCATACTGGGCATGCCGTCTTGATGACGGCGCAACAACCGTACCTCAATTCCGTGCCCGAACGAAGATTTTGTAACTTTGGAATTTTTGCCGAAATCTGGAATTTCGGCAATGGAATTTGAAGTCACTTCATTGGCTACATGTGAAAAATCCAACCGTTCATCATGTACGAGGATCGGATTAGAGATAACCCTAGACCTTACGCCCACGATGGAATTTGTTTCACGTCGATCGGGCTTGCGAGCTGCGTGATTTAGCTGCCTGAGCGAGGCACGACGCTGTTGATTTTCCTGCAATTTCTTCACGGATAAGTAAATTCTCTTTAGCTTTTCTTCGCGCTCGAGCGTCGTCATGGGGCGTGCCACATATCAAAACACTCGTCTTAATGAGACAAACACGCTTCAACAAGTTTGAGAGAAACCCAATCTTGGACGAGGGAGATATAAGAGTTGCAAGTCACTATTCGTTACTGTCCCTTTAACGGAGTTGAGTTGTGGGGTGGGCGCACTGGAATACTGTGTGGCTCCTCCTGTTTCACTCTTTTACATATAACTTCTTCTTGGAGTATCCGTTTAAGATGAAATTTGACCCTTGGGAGTTTTCAACCATACCGGATCGAATGGCAGTGGTCCCATAGCATATTGGGATACGAAAAATATAGCTCTATTTATAAGGGTCCACTTTAGGGTGCTAGAGGTTTATTCTGCCGAAATTGTTTCTCAGTCTGCGCTACCTTAAACATGTCCGATTGCAACGAAAGTTGGCAGGATAATTTTTAGAGTCCTCATGAATACCGTAAAATGTTTTTGGGTCATTCTGAGACTATCAAAATTTCCACTGTTTGCTAGGCTTTTATTCAGCGGGGGCCCTAGGATGATGGAAAATATCTTCCAACAGCATTCCCTATCTAATGTTGTGCTTCGAGAGAATAGAGAAGTACAATTCTTTGGGAAACTTCTCCAGGCTAGTCACAAGACTACATGAATGCTGAGCAGATCCACGCAATGTTGCAACTAGAATGCTTGGATGTTTGAAGGCAATATACGGGTCCACCTATGGAGACTTGTAGGAGGAAGAAGAGATGTTTGAGGTATCCTATCGAAGTCCTCACCCTCAAGGGACTATTCATGATTCTAATAGCTTGAGGATTTGGTATGGACCTCATTGGCTTGGAGGCCGAGTGCTATGAACCTTCGGTCGGCATTGTTCACTGCTACACCAGGTTTACTTTTTATGATCATGGTATCTCTATAAGTCCTGTCTAGCAGGGTCCAGTCGTGCGCTTCTGACCTATCCAAAATTCCGGACTTGTCAGCTAGGATGATTTTGGAGAGGCGACCTCGTGGGTCCCATCATGTCGGGTCCAGTAGAGGTCATGTCCCGAAGCTCTGAGCTTGTCGGCTAAGGAATGTTTTAAACCAGTCGATCTCATGGCGAGGAATAACCCTAAAGTCTTTGGCAATTCAGGCCCTAGCTTCACCATTTTCTTGCCTTTGTGTTAGTCTTTTAGCATATTGGAGGGATCTTTCGATCATCGCCTTCACCCCCAAGGACTCTTGTTGTCTGTGAAGGTGAAACGTGGGAGATCTTATGCAGCTCTCACTCCCGAGTGAGACATTTTGTTTTGTGATTGAATGCTGGCAACTAAGGATCTTAGGTAGACCTCATAGAATCATGTCAGTTTGGCAATTGGGTGTTGGTTGAGGCTGTGGTAGTGCATCAACCTGCTTTGTCGGTCCAAGCGCCCTTTTCAGGTTTTCACTCCATCAAGGGAAGTGGTACTGTAAAGAGAGTTTTCACAAACTTGCTTCATTTTTGGGATCTTTTACCCATGACCTGGCGCCCATGTCCACCCTTTTCATCTGTTTTTGCTTACAATGCCCTTTTGGGGTTTTCACTATGTCGAGGTTCTTATTTTTACTGAACTCTCTTACTCATGATTTCGTGACCATGCCCGTCTGCCATTTTTACTCATGGCATTCCCTTGTCTAGGTGTACACCATGCCCTTTTTTTTTGTGAACACATGTTTAGGGTCTTGCCTTCGAGACCTGTGCGAAGCCTTTTACCGTCATGTAGCTAGGACGTGCACTATAGTTTAGAGTCATACAGGTGGACTGTAGTGGTGATGAATGGCAGTCTATGGAGGCCATGGAGTGCGTATGGTAATGGTTTTGACTCACTTTGGGGAAATAACATTAGGCTACCCTATGAAGGAAGAATGGTGGGAGAAGAGTGGTGGCCCACTAGCTGACGGTGAGTATGAGTGGCGAGATGACTCACCATTTTGTGAGCATGGGTAAGACTCACTGGGGAATGATGGATGGAGTGCGCACACGAACGCATTAGTTTGGGAAGACGTGGGTGAAGATGCACGTAAAGGGCGTGTGCGCGTATGTGGATTCACTAGAGAGGTAATGAATGTGGTGTTCACACACGAATGGGTCAGTTTGGGAAGACGCGCACGAAGATGCACGGAAAGGGCATGTGTGCATATGTGGACTCACTGAGGAGGTTATGAAGGTGGTGTGCACGTACGAACGGGTTCGTTTGGGAAGACGTGCATGAAGATACACGGAAAGGACGTGTGCAAGTATCGGGAGCATGTTTAAGGTCATCCCTCCTAGACCTGAGCAAAGCAATTTAATGTCATGTGGCCAGGACATGCGCTATGGTTTAAGGTCATATAGCTTGGACCATGGTTATGCAGTTTAAAGTCATGCAACTAAGACTGGACAGTTTAAGGTCGTGCAATTAGACCTCCAATACAGTTTAAGGTCATATAGTTTGAACCATGGCTATGTAGTTTAAAGTCATGCAGCTAGAACTAGGCCGTTTAAGGTCGTGCAACTAGACCTCCGCTATAGTTTAAGGTCATATAGTTTGGACCATGGCTATGTATTTTAAAGTGATGCAACTAGGACTATGGCTGTGCAGTTTAAGGTCATGTAGCACGGACCGTGTCTATAAAGTTTAGGGTCATGCAGCATGGACCATTTTGTGGGTCACCATGTAGGTGAAGTTGCATGCAAAATAGGTCTGTGGATAGCAATCTGACTCCCTATAGATAAAGATAGTTGAGGCTATACACAAGCAGAGAGATTTGGATGAAGATGGTGGCCCTATAAGGAGTGGCGAGCAGAAGCGGACATCATAGGGGATTAAGAGGGTAAGTGTGACTCCACAAGGTTGACGAGTAATGGTGTGCGTGTAACTCTACTGAGAAAGATCGGTTAGAGTACAGATGCAATACCACTGGGGGTAATGGGTCGCTATAGGGTGTGACTCTTACTGAGGTGTTGGTGTGAAACAGACCCACAAGGGATTAAAGGGGTAAGTATGATTCCCTTTTTCTTTTGCAGATGCCTAACTCCACTGGGGATGTTGATGGAATACAACTGACAAAGGGGTGAGTCCAACTCACAATTTTAAGTCATGTGTGTGGACTATTTGTCATGTTGTTCATCGTTTTACTACAGGGATGTGTGCTACAGTTTTAAGGTCTTGTAGCTTGAAGCATGGCTACGCAGTTTAAAGTCATGCAGCTAGGACCATGCAGTTTAAGGTCATGCAACTAGACCTCTGCTATAATTTAAGGCCGTATAGTTCATACCATGTAGTTTAGGGTCATGCATCAAGATCGTGGCTGTGCAGTTTAAGGTCATGTAGTGCAGACCATGTCTGTGCAGTTTAAGGTCATGTTGTGCGGACCATGGTTGTGCAGTTTAAGGTAATGCAGTAGTGACCATGGCAATGCAGTTTAAGGTCATGCAGTGCGAAACATGGCTATGTAGTTTAAGGTCATGCAGTGCGGACCACAACTATGCAGTTTAAGGTCATGCAGTGCGGATCATTACTATGCAATTTAAGGTCATGCAACACGGACCATGGCGGTGTAGTTTAAGGTCATGCAGTGTGGACCATGGCTGTGCAGTTTAAGGTCATGCAGTGCGGACCATGGCTGTGCAGTATAAGGTCATGCAACATGGTTTAAGGTCATGCAGTGTGCCATCGCTGTGCAGTTTAAGGTCATGCAGCATAGACCATGGTTGTGCAGTTTAAGGTCATGCAGTGCAGACCATGGCTGGTGAAGGAATGCGACTCCATGTGGAAAGGAGCCGTCACAAAAACTGGACTCCTTGAGGAGTGAGACTGTGGTGCAGTGAATGAACCTCCTGAGGCGGTAGGACAATGCCCTAGATGGGAGTGTCGTGACGTGATCATGATACCAAGCGTTAGATGGCACACGCAGCATTAGAATTAGATGCTATGTGCACGACGTTAGGCAACTTGGTGAGGCGCACGATGATAGCCTTTTGACGAGGCACCCGGCGACAACTTCCCTGACGAAGGGCACAGTGACGACTTCTTCGACGAAGGGTGCAACAACGGCTTCTTTGACGAAGGGCATGACGACAAGTTCTTTGACGAAGGGCATGACGATGGCTTCTTTGACGAAGGGCACAGCGACAACTTCTTTGATGCAGAGTGCGACAACAGCTTCTTTGACAAAGGGCGCGACGACGGCTTCTTTGATGAAGAGCACAACGATATCCTTTTCGGGTCTCGGGCTTGACCCAACTTAGCCCGATCTTATTGCCGTCAGGAGTTGAGGACGGAAGTGTCATTTTAGATTTGTCAAGGGGCAATTTGTGGCACCGTTAAGTATAAAAGGGGAAAAACCCCATTCGACTGTTTTACCAAACAGTTAAAGAGTGAGATAGCCTGGGCCTTTGGCAAGAGACTTTCGGCAGGAGTTTTTCAGCTAGAATTTGCAGCAAATAGGTTTTTAGGAGTTTTTCAAGCGAGCTTGAGTAGGTCGTGAGCTTCGTACCGTGCTTACAAATGCTTTGGGAGAATGCCAAGGCTTTTTGAGGGGAAAAAGGGCTTCTCAAAGCCTTAGCAAGATTTGTAGTGGTGCTTCTACCTAGGTTTTGGGTGTTCGTTTGATAGTCTTTTGGCGAAAACTCAGTGGAACTCCGATGAGTTCGTGGCAAGCTGCTGAAGTGTAAAAACAAGGAGAAGGGAGACCTGCAGGGCCATTGGGAGACATTCTGTGGATTTTGGTGCTTTTTTCGATTTCCCCAGCTGTTGGCAAGGGGAAAGAAAGGGTTAGAGGGAATTTCAGGCGGACGAAGAGGTTTTTCCGATGAAGCCTGAAGGGTTGCGGGGAAGGCAAACGGTCATGAGAAGGTTGAAGGCAAGGAGTGATGGCTAGGGAAACCGAAAGGCGTGGGAGTCAATGCCCCTCAGAAATTGGGAACAATGGGAACTGGGGCACTTCAAGGGCATGGATGACATTAAGCCGATGCAGAGTTGCCTTCACGTGTCTCTAGGCCACACGCAGCGATAGCCATGCTAAGGAGCATGCTGCTCACAACAATGGTCTCACACGATGTTGGCCTACCCGTGGTGATGGTAGAATGAGACATTATGTTGTGCACGAAGATGGGTGCGTGTTGAGTCGTGCACAATGATGAGCTTGTGCGACATTGAGTTGTACGTGGAGATGACCATGGGCGGGAATGCCTTGTGGGGGCCAAGAGTGATGGAAAATGGGGAGGCTTTGCCGCTGTGGTATGTTGGAAGCCAAGTCCTCTAGCAGAACATTGAAGTCCATGTTATTTTTGAGGAAGGGAATCCATCATGGGCCAGCTCCTTGGAAGCTAGCCATGCCTTGTCAAATGAATTGAAGCTGACTCGGGAATGTTTGGCTTCTTCCTTTTGGCCTGTAACCATCTTCCTTAGTAGTTTTGCTTCTTCGTCATGAGGAGAGCATTTCTTTGGTGGTTTTGCTTCTTCCTCATGAGACGGGCGTTTCCTTTTAGCCTGTAACTGTCCTCTTGTCCTTAAATGCAAGCGCTTTGTTCTGTGGGCTTGTAATCGTCTCTTATCCTCAGATGGAAGAGCATTGTAACTTCCCTAGTAATGGGCTTTTGATTGTGGATTGTAACTCTCTTTAATGCAATGAAAGAAATGAACTTCTTTTGAGCTAGCTTAATATTCTTCTTTTCCATTTTCTTCTTTTTACTGCACGTACCGCATTTTAGGGATACATCGGGGATAATGCTTCTTTAGGTATTGTCCATTGATAGGGGGCATTGCCTCTCCTCCGTCCGAGTTTGCCAGTATATCGGCCCCATTTGGTGGGACCTTTTAACTATGAATGGGCCTTTCCACTTGGGTTCAATCTTTCCTTTGCGGTGCCCATGCATGACAATCAGTCTCTTGACTGCTAAGACTAGGTCTCCATAGACAAAGGAGCGAACCTTGACCAATTTGTCAAAGGATCTCTTCACTCTCCCCTGGTTGAGCTTGAGGTTCTACTAGGCCTCTAGTCTCTTTTCGTAAAGGGCATCCAACTCCAGATATCGGAGCTTGGCCATTTCATCTTCGGTTAGTCCCTGATGTATAGAGACACAGAGTGAAGGTATTTGAACTTTGAGGGGTAAAACCACCTCACCTTCGTAGACTAAGGAATAAAGGGTAGATTTTGTAGCATTACGGGTGGCGGTGAGATAGGCCCACAGAGCTTCAAGTAGCTTTTCGTGCCAAATCTTCCTTGACTTTGAAACTGAATTCCGGAGCACCCAACATAGGTTTTTATTGAATGCCTTAGCTAACCCATTGGGTCGAGGATAGTACATGGTCGAGTATTTCCACTCAAAGCCGAACTAGTTGACTAGGAGATCAATGAAATGGCTTCTGAACTGAGGGCCATTATCAGAGATTATTCGATCTGGAACCCCGAACCAGTATATAATGTGGGGACGCATGAAGTTGGCCACAGTGGTCCGGGGAACCTGCTTGTGAGGGGCCGCCTCGGCTATAACAATCCTAAACTTTAATATATATATATATATATATATATATATATATATATATGTATATATAAATAAATAAATAAATAATTCTTTATAGTGTGATGGTCCATATAAGTATTATGGTCCTTAGGGACCAT
>NW_006498549.1:1036178-1051951 GCF_000471905.2 Amborella trichopoda | reverse complement strand
TTTTAGGCGAGCTAAAATTTATGCCCAAGCGACCTCATTATTTTGAAAAATAATCTTTTTAATAAAATTGTGATATTTTATCTATGTTAGAAATTTTAAATGCTGTAAATTCTTAAAAATAAATTTATTTATTTTTCTTGTCTATTGTTAGAAAATTTTAGATACTATAAAATAATTGGAAATAAATGTGATATTTCTGCTTTTAGTAAAATTGTGAGATTTCTTACTACTGTTTTTGAATATTTAGACATTATAAATTTCATGTACAAATGACTGCCTTATTATTTGAAAACTGATATTTTTGCAATTCATTATAGCATTGTCTGTGAAATGTTTATTTACGAATTGACATCCCATAATATGTGATAATTCCGTATTCTTGAATTTCTATAAGAGTTTTTCTATACATATTAGATCAGCAATTATACTAAAATGTCTTTACGAACTGCTACCTTTCTAAATCTTAGCCCGAAATATTTGACTGATTATTATTGAAATGTTATTGAAAGTGACTGTTATTAATGGTTTCAGTGAAATTCATATTAGTAATTTCGGTGATATGTTGAATACATGATATTGCTCCTTTCGAATGTTTAAAGAAATTAGAAATACTTTAAGTATGCAAGTGGACTCATCCGGTTCGCCGGTGAGGTATGAGTGGACCTATCCGGTACGCCGGTAGGGATTAAGTGGACTCATCCGGTATGCCGGTGAGGTATAAGTGGACCTGCAGGGATTAAGTGAACCTATCTGGGACGCCGATAGGGATTAAGTGGACCTATCAGGACGCTGATGGGGTACATAGGTGACCTACTTGGGATGCCAGTAAGGTAATTTGTGAAATCCTTTGAATTATGCACTACCGTTAAAACGTTATATGCATTTCACTTATTCAAATTATACTTAATTAGGCAATTTTGAAAGTGAAACTGTTATTGTGTTTCTATTAATAGATCTCCTTTTTTAAAATATTGATATCTTTCAACCATGATTATTTTTAGGATTATGATGATCACTTACTGAGTAGCCAAACTTATCAAATTATGGTAAACATTTTTTTTCAGAATAACTGCGGTTTCATTTTGAGTGCTCGTCAGAATCAACTCTGGAAGATATTGTAGTTGTTCTTAAACTTTCTTTTGTTACTTTGTAAGAATTCGCCAATGTAAATTTGTTCTCTCAAGAGATGTATATATGTTTTGACTGTCACATCTCAGGAATATCAGTATTGTAAATTCTTGGGGCGTGACATCAGCCCACTTGAAAAAGTAATCTGTCATTGCTAGAATGAAGGCATGACCCATGGAAGAAGGAGGGTCGATGGTACCCCATTGGGAAAAGGGCCATGATGTTACTGTAGGATGGAGAGGCTCTAGGGTTGATGAATGAGGCTTGAGTGTATCTGGCACACCTGACATCTTTTAGCATAGTTTTAGGTGTCAGCAACCATTGAAGGCCAGTAATAGCTGAGTCTACGTATGCGTTCATAAAGCTTGGGGTCGGACTGATGCAGCCCACAGATACCTGAATGCACTTCTTCGAGTACTTTGCTTGCTTCTTGTGTGTCGACACATCTGAGGAGAATTTTGTCAAATGATCGACGAAAGAGAACATCCCCATCAAGCAGGTGTACATGGTAGACATTCGTCGTATGCCGTTGCGTTCTACTCGATCCTCAGGCAGTCTTTCATGCTTTATGACATTCATGATAAGCTCCCTCCAGTCTTCTACTTGTTCTACCTCTACGCACATCGGGTCGAAGAATTCAAGGTTTTACTACTCAGCTTTGGATTCTTTGCTTCGAAGATGTTTAGCTGCTCTAGGTCTAGCTTCTGAGCGATCTCCAACCCGATTATGAAGGCCTGATATTCAGCTTCGTTATGGGAGGATCCCTATGGCAGTGAGAAGGATAAAAGAATCATCCCACCATTGGGGGTCAAGAATATGACTCTGATGCCTCCTCTATTAGACTGGAATGCTCTGCCGAAGCACATCTCCCATGGCTGAGTTACTTCCGTACAGAAAACTTCTTCATCTGGTAGATCACTTGATAGGGGAGATTCTGAAGGGACTGGGTGAGCTACGAGAAAGTCTGCTAAGGCTTGACCTTTGACTCCGTTCTGTGGCATATACATGATCTGGAACTCCATCAACAATAATGCCCACTTGGCCAAACGTCTTGACAGGCATGGCCGAGTCATAAGGAACTTGACCAGGTTAGCCTTTGAGATTAACCCGACCTCGTGACCGAGCAAATAATGGCGGAGCTTCTGTACTGTGAAGATTCTGATCGAGCAACTAATGGCTAGGCACATCTGTTCGATGGGAGGGTAATTCTTTTTGGCTCCCAGCATCATGCGGCTGAGATAATAGAGTGTTGTCTCTTTCCCTCCATCATTGTTCTCCATAGTACACGTCATGGCTGCATGATGTTAAAAGGGTCAACACCACGGTCCAAACTATTTGACCGTAAAATGTAGCTGAGGTCTAGTTGCAGGACCTTAAACTGCATGGTCTTAGTTACATGACTTTAAACTCCATAACCACGGTCCAAGCTATATGACCCTAAACCATAGTGCACGTTCTTGCCGCATGACGATAAACTTCTCTGCATAGGTCTCGATGGTATGACCATAAACGCGCCCCAACATATGCACACACAACTTTTACGTGAATCTTCATGCACGTCTTCCCTAACCGACCCATTCGTGCGCGTGCACCACTTTCACTACCTCCCCAGTGAGTCCATTCATTTCACCATCCTCCACCATTCCCCAGTGAGTCTCATCTGCGCTCACAAAATGGCGAACTATCCCACCACCTATACTCGTCGTAAGCTAGTGGGTCTCCATTTTTCACCCAACTTTCATACATCATCCATCTTTCATATATAATCGTGCCATCTCCCCAAAAGTGATCTAAAACCACTCCCATACTCACTCCATGGCCTCTACAGACTGTCATCCATCTCCACAACGGTCTAGATATATGACCTTAAATTGTAGTGGATATTCTTGCTGCATGATGTGAAAAGGCTTTGCACAGGTCCCGTAGGCATGACCTTAAACACGCCTTCACAAAAAAAAAAAGAAGTAACAGGCATGGTGTATACCTGGTCAAGGGAATGCCATGAGTAAAAATGAAGGACGGGCATGGTCACTAAACCATGACTAAAAGAGTTTTGAAAATAAGAACTTGAGTGTGGTGAAAACCGAAAGGGCATTGTGAGTAAAAATGGAAGAATAAGGGTGATATGGTTGAAAGGCCATGGGTAAAAGAGCCCCAAATAAAAAGAGGTTGGTGAAAATATTCTCTACGACACTGCTTCCCAAGTTGAAGCAAAAATCTGCAAAGGATAAGTTGATACAACACTTGCCTCAATAGGCAACCTCACCCCATACTCAGAAAAAGAAAAATCCTTGACGTCACCATATTAGGACTCAAAAAATACGAGCTTCAAAGAAACGATTTCGACAATCTAAGTCCAGTTGCCAAAAAGACTCGAAAGATAGAATACTCGCCCAGACAACAAGACAAGTCTCATGAGGAAGAACACTATTCCCACGAGCTCACAAACACAATCTACAAATGCTAAAGACCACTACGAAGGCAAGAAACTGACAAAGCAAGGGAGAACCTGCCAAAGACTTCAGTCGGCCTCGCCACAATTCCCTCTAGTCAACAGGCCCAGACTTTCGGGATCGGCTAATAAAAATGCCCCCGACTTGACCCAGCAGATGGGGCCCACAGAGGTATTCTGACTGTCAAAATCAAACGTGGTGTAGAAGCAAATAACACCAACCAAAGGTTCTTCAACAAACCATCAAGGAAATCATTCCGACAAACCGACTGACGCCTCAAGAAGGTCCAAAGTCAGCCATGACTTTGGACCTTTTATGCAACGACCTGCTAGCGGTGGTTAGGGGTTATACCCAAAGCTAGTCACCTCGATAAACTGAGGTACCCTACTCACCATGGAACCAGCCATGACTTTGGACCTTCTATGTAACGATCTGCTATCAGTGAGTAGGGGCTGTACCCAAAGATGGTCACCTTGAGAAACGGAGCTACCCTACCCGTCAAAGAATAACTGGTGCACGACGCAGATGAGAACCAATGAAAGGCTCTTTTGTTGTCTATCCAAGATAAAGAAACCCAGACTAAATGGGAACAATGCCCTTCGACATGGCACTGAATTGCCAGACGGGCCTGATTCTAACTGACAAGGTCCATACAAAATCCTCTGCTCCAGAATCGTAAATATTCCACACAAGGGTGAGGACATCGATAAGATCCCTTCAAAAAGTCTCTTCTCCCACTAAAGTCTCCACGGACGGAATCTCCTCGGTTGCACCATTGCGTGAATCTCCTCGGTGTTCACGTGGTCTTGTGGCTAGGAAGAAAAAAAGTAATAAAGCCATAAGAAATTTTTCGAATGTCGTCCTTCTCACTTTTCTCGCAGCACAACATTCGGCGGAGCAAGATTTTTTAATACATTTTTCAGCACCTTGGTCCCTGATGCGGAATAAAGAGGAAGCAGGTCAATAAAGCCTACAAAACAGTGAAAATTTTTACAGTCGCAGAATGGTTCCAAAACTGGTCAACATATTCATAACCACTCCGAAAGTCCACTTGCCAATTTTTATCGCGATAATATATGTCTAAGGTAGTGAACACAAAGAAACAATTTCAAAAAAATTGACCGCTTGCACCCTGAAATGGACCCTGTAACTAAAACTATATTTTTGGTACATCAAACAGCTTCGAGACCATCGCCATTGAATCTGACACGGCTGAAAATTCCTATGAGTCAAAATTCGGCTTAATCAGTCACTCTTGGACAAAGTTATGGGTAAAATACAGAAAAGGGGTAGGCCGCACATTATTTCCGTGTAGCCACCCTGCACGAAAACACCATTAAAAGTGACTGTTTCACAGTCACGGGCAGTGACTTTCAGGGCATATATCTCACTCGTTACGAATCGGATCGCGCTCAAATTTTGTGAGCATGTTCGTCTCATGCAGACGAGCGTTTTGATAGATGGTACGCCCCATGACGATGCCCGAGCAGAGAGAAAAACTAGAAATAAGTTGTTGATCCATGAAGAAGATTGCAGAAAATTCAGCAACAGCACACCTCAGTTGAGCGGCCAAATCATGGCACTCACAAATCCGATTGACACAAAACCAATTGCATTATGTGTGTAAGGTGTGAGGCTATCTTTGGTCCAAACCTCCCATACAATGAATAGTTGGATTTCACACACATAGGTGTCAAAGCTATTGTAAATTCTGGTTGTCGGATTTCAAGATTTTGGCCAAAAACTCAAGACGACAAAATCTTCATCTGGACACGAAATCGAGCCACACTTGTTGCAACGTGATCTTGACGGTATGCTCAGTGTGATTTAGCTAAGAAACAGAAGAAAAACATCAAGGAACAAACACAAAATCGATCCAAAGGTTTCAAGATTCATCCCAAATTTAAGTCTCATGACGTGGCTTAAAATTGGTATCAAATCGATCATCATGCCAAGCCCTTTAAGAAAACAATCATCTTTTGATCAAACGGGCATCCGAGCAACCCCAGATCAATCTTGGAAGACCACGTAAGTTCTCGGGAAGCAGCAGGGACTGTTTTGAAATTTCACATATTGTTAGGCAAGGGCAAAACAATCATTTTGCACCCACTTTTAGAATCTAATTTAATTCAACTAAATTGTAATTATCTTCAATTTTAGGTAGTATTTGGGCGTCCACCCATGTTTGGGCCCAATTCTATATAAACATGCAAAGCTTCATTGTAAAAAAAAAAAAACCTCGGGTTCGACTTTCATTCATTCAATAAAAATTTCGCTTATTACTTGAGTTTGTAAGTGCGTCTTGGAGATAGACAGCAGAGATAAGAAAAGGGTCGATACGCTTCAGTAAAGTAATTTTCTCTCTCCTCCTCTTTTATCTCTATCTCTCTCCTCCCCTCTTTCTCTCTCCTCTTTTCTCATCTCTATCTTTCTCTCTCTCCTCTTTTCTCATCTCTATCTTTCTCTCTCTCCTCTTTTCTCATCTCTATCTTTCTCTCTCTCCTCTTTTCTCATCTTTATCTTTCTCTCTCTCCTCTTTTCTCATCTTTATCCTTCTCTCTCCTCTTTATTCATCTCTATCTTTCTTTCTCTCTCTTCTTTTCATCTTTATCTCTTTCTCTCTCTTACTCATCTAGTCTGTCATGTCTCTCATTCCCTTCTTCTCTTTCTCCATTCACGCATGGTGGACCTATCGCCTGGTGTTATGTCTTCCTGCTCTTGAGACATGAACAGTGAGCAAGTCCTTAGCCCAACCGGCGCAAGCCTAGCATCGGTTGGGTTTCTCTCTCTTTCTTCTCTTCTCTTATGTTCTGTCACAACCGGTGCAAGCTTCGCGTCGACTGGGTTCCTCTCTTTTTCTTCTCCTTTAGCACAACCGACGCAAGCCTATCGTCGGCTAGGTGTTCTCTCTCTTTCTTCTCGTTTGTCACAACCTGCACAAGCATAGCGCTGGCTGGGCTTTCTCTCTCTTCCTTCTCTTCTTTCACAACTAGCGTAAGCCTAACGTCGGCTGGGTTTTCTCTCTCTTACTTCTCTTTTGTCGCAACCGGTGCAAGCCTAACGCTGGCTAGGTTTCTCTCCCTTGCTTCTCTTTTCTTCGATTATATCACAATTGGCGCAAGCCTAGCACTGGCTAAGTTTGTCCCTTTTTCTTCTCCTTTGTCACAACCGGCACAAGCCTATTGCCTACTAGGCTTTCTCCCTCTTTCTTTTCTTATTTCACAGCCGGCGAACGCCATCGCCAACTGAGCTTTCCCTCTCCTCTTTTTTATTTCACAACAGACGGAAGCCATTGTTGTAAGAGTTTTCCCTCTCCTCTGATTCTCGTATGTGTCCTCCTCCTCCTTTCCTTCCCTTCTCTCTCTTCTTCTCTCATGGTTTTCTATCCTACTTTGTTTCTTCTTCTCTTTTATTTTCTTCTTTTCATTCTTCTTGTTTCCCTCTCTGATTTTCTTTCTCTCTCTAATCTCTCTTCTTTCTTTTACTCTCTCCATTGATCAAAAATGATTGAGATTGACCTTCAATGGTAGTCATGTCGTTTAGCTACAATGTTGTTGTGTCGATCATAGTTAATGTGCCTGCTTTATTGTCACGACAGACAAGTCATTGTGTTTAGCTAGTCGATATTGGTACAATCGTCTAGTAGTAACTCTGTTGAGCCGGTCTAAGTTATCGAGCCCATTTTACTACCACGACAGGTCAATTACCTACTTGTCAGGTTATTGTGTCGGTCTCACCACTTGATCTAATTCTTCTTACCCCAATCTTCATTTTCCCATTCTTCTCATCCTTTGAATGTGCATGCCTGTGTACATTCACTTGAAGGCAAGGTGTGCTCCCTTGACCCACCTGTCGTGTAACATTTTCCATATGTGTGTGAATGCAGAAATAGGAGAATACAAGACACACGTGGTGATTCTGAACCAGTTTTACTATTGGAGGGCTTTCTTCGTGATTTAAGAGGGTGTCCACGCTAGCTCACACGCATAAGTCCCGACCACACCTTAAATTCCTGTCTCATTGGTTGGTAATACCTGCCCTTGTTCACGAATGAGGCTGTCGAGAGAGAGATCTCAAAAGTCCTGGGTCTCACCGAAACTCGAGACCAGTGCCGCCCGATCATTCTGATCCGGAGGGCGAGATCGAGGCACCTAACCATCCGTCTCTCGGCAGACTGCTTGGTAGTGGGCAGTATGTTAGTGAGGAGAAGTAGTATCATTAAACAGGTCGAGCTTCCCTTTTTGATAGTTTGGGGGAAACGACACTTTGTCAACGTACGAAGGGTACGGCTTCTGGTAGAGCGGCTCCTCTTGCATGCCTGAGACCTTGTTCTTGAGGCTATGAGCAACCATTAAATCTATATCGGTCTGGGAAACCCCTCGAGAGGCAGAGTTGTCATGGCATGCTGGTGGGGGAGTTTTCTTAGAAACTATGTCCTCACCTGTTAGGGAATCGGTCTCATGGTGAGAAGAAGGGGAGCCGGAGGCTTCTAGGCTTTCCATCTTCTCGAGGATCGATTGAGCCAATACCTAGAACTGGTTCATCCGCTTTTCTTAGGCGTCATCTGGATCATTGATCACCATGACACTGACCGTCTCTTATGGAAAGTCAGAGCCAGGTGGCGTAGTGGTCTGCCGATGGTGGTGAGTATTGCGTGGCCAATCAATCTGCAAAGGCTTAGCATCCCCCAACTGGACTTGAGCCTTGTATGCCGATCTTGTGAGGACCGGTTCTCGACAATCTTAGGATCCTGGCTGCTTGGAAATGCTCTTAGACTCGCTTAGGCTCTGAAGTTTGGAGAAAGAAAAAGGACTAACAAGAAAGGAGGTCTCTGAGAGTAGTGACCTCAGCTGCCTTCGAAGCCTATCTGGTCAGCATATGCAAGCCTCTCTTCTGCTTAATCCTGAGGCTGCTGTGGACTTCACCCATGAACTGGGCCTGAGGTTTAGACTGCCCCACTTTTCTTGAACATGCCAAGGCTGTGTCTATTAATTTGAGTAGGGAGTGAGGCCCAAAGAAAGAAGGCAACCTCGGCTTCTTCTTTGGAGGCTGGAGGCTTCTGTCAGACATTAGGTCACTGCTTCGAGTCCCATTGTGAGGCCCGAATGCGCAGTTGAGTTGAGGCTGGCTAAAGATGGTACTCTTACAAAAAACCTTTGAGTGCCAGGTCTCGAGGTGCTTGCGCGGTGAAGGAAGAGTATCATAAGAAGGAGCTGGTTCATGAATTTGTCTGAGTCGAGAGAGAGGAGGAACCTGCAAAGTTGGTTCTTGCGCACCTTTAAGGTAGCCGTCTGAGTGACTTAGGAGTCAGCCCGAGCTCAATCAATGCATTTGACCCTAGAAGGTCGAGATCTATGAGCTTGTGTCTGTGAAGGATGGGGTAGGAACCTATCTCTCATAGGGTCAAGCTGTGGGTGGTGAGAGGAAGGACGAAGCCTTGAGCGCGAGTTGGAGGCAGCATGAAAGTTTCCTTAGGTGTGGCTCAATCGGATGGACCACGAGCCTTTAGGTGTGTGCATGGGGTGGAGACCTCAAGATCTTCACTTTGTGTGCCGAGCCTCTAGGTGTAGAGATTCAGGGTAGTAAATGAGTTCGGGGTGTAGCCTTGCAGCTACCCTCGGAAGCGATGGCAACTTGTTTACCTCTCACGAAAGTGGATATGGAAGCCTTTCAACGTACCTCAGCAATATGACTGGCAAGATATTTGCCAGTTGCATGGTGGGTGCTGTGTGCGATAGCAGAAGCGCTACCAATGCAAGGGACCTTGGTGGGGAGTCCACTAGGATAAGAAAGCGGGGAGGCAGGGACCTTTAAGTCTCCTGTCACACCGATCGAGGAGAGAACCTGGGAGACAAACTAAAAGTTCTGACTCAGAAGGAGTGCAGGGAAGGAAGCTTGAGCAGCCCACTTCCCTGGGATAGTCACGAGTGCACGGACAAGAAAGCCCCCGATTTGGATGAAAGGATTGAAAACCCAAGAGCCATAGAAAGTAGTGCAGAAAGTGAAAGAAGATACTGATAAAACAAGAGCGAACCGGCAAAGGGGTAATAAGTCCCCAGTGGAATCACCAAGCTGGTTAGGTGCCTCGATCTCTCCTCCAAGAATCTAGGTGATATTAAGTTCGAAAAACCCGGGACTTGAGATCACTCTCTCAGGAACCTTGTTTAAGAACAAGGGTAGGTATCTAACTAATGAGAGAGGAATTTTGGATGTGTTGTGGGGACCAGCCTTACCTGGGTCTGTGACTTACTCGGGCTGACTAGTGTGGGCACCGTCTTAGATCATGACGGAAAGCCCCCCAACTGCTTAGTTGGTTCGGAATCTCCTCTCATGACTTGCAATCGTCTTATATTTCTGCACAACACTACTATGATTAATTTACAAGACAAGTGGGCCGAAGTGCTCACCCTTGTCTTAGGCCAATGCACATTCGTGTGGCTAGGAATGTGAGGGGTTAGAGTGATAAAGTGGAAGGCACGAACAAAGGTCGAAGAGAGAAGAAAACTTAATGAAAGGACGAGAATAGCTCGATAGCAGAGTGGTACCAAAACGAGCATGGTACAACCAGCATGACGACAATACTACACGAAACTAAAGCTGATATGGTGGTGCTAAGCTAGGTCAACCTTGATCAGGTGAGAAGAGGAGAGAATGGAGAGAAGGTACAAGACGACAAAGGGATAGGCTCTCGTCGGCGCTTAGCATCTCCCCCCTGCCCCCCGCCCCCCCACGACTGTGGAGGAGTAGTGTCATGGCCCTTGGACAGTTCTAGACACTACTGCTCATGGCTCGAGTGGGAACAGAAAACTACAGATGGCGCTAGGCATCGCCATTGGCAACACAAGAAGGCAATGCGCCTCTGTACGGGCAGTGATAGCTTCTTGTTAAGAATGCGGCGATAACCATTTACGAAGCGTGCTGTGATAGTTCTCATGAGGCGCACGACAATGAGTGTGGAATGCAGGAGGGATGACGATGAGCACTGAATGCATGAAGGAGGCTCACGGACGACTATGGGCACCGAGCACGTGAAGGAGGCTCGTGAACGACAATAGGCATGGTGCATGCAAATGAAACTCACAGACGACGATAGGCATGGAGTAGGCAAAGGAAACTCGTGGACGATGATAGGTACCGCCCACGTAAAGGAAACTCACAGACGGTGATAGGTATCATGCATGCAAAGGAAGCTCCTGGACGGCGATAGGTATTGTTGAGACCTCTCGGGCTCGACGATAGGTATTGCCGAGACCTCTCGCTAGTGGTGAAAGGCATCACCATTTGCGATAGGCACGCAACAGGAGGAGACCCATGTGGGCGAAAATGAGTTTCACCGTCTGTGCTCTTCACTGAAGTGTCAAGGATACGTCTGCAGACGGCGATGAGCAGCGCTGTCTGTAAACCTCACTAGGGAATATAGATGGAAGAACAGAAGGAGAAGGAGGCTCGCGCATGGCGCTGCCATCTCCATGTGCGACCAGTGAGACTACAAGAGAAGCATGCACGGCACTGCAACTTCTGTGCATGGCCTCTTAGGGGAACTCAGATGGAGAAGAGGATGAAGAAGGAGAGGAAAAGTGAGAAGAAGAAAAGAAAAAGAAGAGAAAGAAGATTTACCTTGAGCTTAGGGGTATCGGTCCAATTGTTTCTCTCTCCTTACTCTCTCTCTCAACATGGCCCAACAATGAGACGAAAGAGAAACTCTATTAAGTAAAAACTTTCTCTTTTGTGAAGAGTTCAGGCCCTCTTGTGTACAATGATGGTACAATATATATAGAAATTGTGCCAAAAAATGGGTGGATGATCAAAAGTAACCCTAATTGCTGGAAATTAAGATTAAAAATAAACTAAAAGGAATTAGAAAATAGGGTGCAAAATGATAGATTTGTCTCTTCCTAACAAGTTGTGAAATTCCAGAACAGTCCCTATGTTGCCCTAGAACGTGCACGATTTTTCATGGATGATCTGGGGTAGTTCCGATGCATGGTTGATCAAGAGATGATTGTTTTATTGTAAGGCTCAACATGATGATCAATTTGATACTAACTTCGAGCCATGGATCGTGTTTTTAGGAAACGATCATTTGACTTGAAATTTGAATGAATCTTGAAACTTTGGATCGATTGTGTGCTCGTTCCTTGATATTTTTCTGTGATTTCTTCATTGGATCACACTGGGAATGACGTCATGATCACGAGACAACAAGCACATCTTGATTTTGTGCCCGGATGAATATTTTGCAACTTGGGAATTTTTACCGAAATTTGGAATTCTAGCGACAAAATTTGCAGTCACTTCGTCGGCTTCATGTGTGGAATCCAACCGTTCATCATGGAATTGGTTTCATGTCGATCGGGCTTGTGAGTAGTGTGATTTGGCTGCTTGAGCGAGGCATAATGCTGTTGATTTTTCTGCACTCAACAATTTCTCTCTAGCTTTTCTTCATGCTCGGGCGTCGCAACGGGGCGTGCCACATATTGAAACGCTCTTCTCAATGAGACGAACACAGTCCAATAAGTTTGAGCATGATCTGATATTGGATGAGGGATATATAAGTGTCACAAGTTACTGTTCATGACTATCCCCTTAATGGAGTTGAGTTGCAGGGTGGCAGCACGGGAATAGTGTGCGGCTCCTCCTGTTTCACTCTTTTGCTTATAACTTCTTTCTAGAGTGTCCGTTTAAGCTGAAATATGACCCTTGTGGTTTTCCACCATGCCGGATCTAATGGTAGTAGTTCCGCAGCAAATTGAGAGATCAAAAATATAGTTCTAGTTATAGGGGTATGTTTTAGGGTACTAGATGTTGATTCTACCGGAACTGTTTCTCAGTCTGCCTACCTTAGACATATTGGATTGTGATGAAACTTGGCAAGAGACTTTTTAGAGTCCTCATGAAAATCTTGACGAGTTTTGAGGCCATTCTGAGACTGTCAGAATTTCCACTGTTTGCTAGGCTTTTATTGAGCGAGGGCCCCATGATGATGAAAATGTCTTCGAACAGATACCAAAAAGGGAAACTGCCGGCCTTCAACAGCACAGGGTCCCTAAAACAACACATAGCCCACTTCACATCCCCATGCAAGGAGTCAGCCGTAGACACCAAACTACTCTTACAACAGTTCATCGAAACACTCGAAGGACCCACATCCAAACGGTATGCACGTCTGCCACCAAACTCAATCCACTCGTGGGAAGAAATTGAACAGCTCTTCCACAAACGCTTCTTTGAAGCCAAATTGGAATTCCAAACCATAGAGCACCTCACCATGATGCAATAACCAGATGAGTCAGTAGGAAAATATATCCAGAGATGGTGTGACCTCGCCATGTGCTTGAGCAGTCCTATGAGTGAGATAGAATCCGTACAAACATCCGTGAGAAATATGAAACAAGAGATTGCCCTACACGTCAAGGCGTCTAACCCTACCACAACATGATCAGAAAGGATGCCAAGATCGAAAGCCTATTAAAACACCATGGAGGAGATCGAGCCCAAAGTTCAGGCACAAATCAGGCTCGTAACGCCGGGGGTAATAGGTCGAACCCCTGCACTAATCAATTCATGAACATAATCAATGCAGCCGTCACAACTTCACCCTCAGTGCTAAACCTGTAGCCAATACAGCCCCTCTACCGACCGTAGACATGTCACAAGAGATCCCAACTAAGCCAAGATGGATGCATAGCTTAGAAGCAGAATTACAAT
Source organism: Amborella trichopoda (assembly GCF_000471905.2). Next base: position 1,038,662 of record NW_006498549.1, on the reverse strand, counting down.
AACGTGCCACCGCCTCAAAAATACCATCAAACTGAGGAATTCTTGCACAAACTAAATAAAAAATATAGCTTCAATAAGGAGTGGGTCACCACCCTCCTGGAAGTGCGCCCTAACCAAGAGATGTTGGTACTCCCTGACCCCAAGAAGCCAGAGCAAGCAAAGCTCCTTGATGACCCTAAATAATGTGCCTACCATTGGAGCGAGGGACACCCATTCCAAGATTGCATCTCATTAAAAGAACACATTGAAGCCTTGATCTGAATGGATAGATCGATCTTGAAGGCCTCAAAAAAGCATCAGAGACCCCAGTCAGGTCATGGTCCACGAGGGATCTGTCAGCGACTCTTCTCCAGTTAGGGTAGCTCCCTAGCAACTTTCTATCCTATTCGACATGGTGTCCTAGCATGAGATGACAGTGCTCTGCGTTCCCAAAAGACAAGAATTAAGTATGCAAAAAGGCCAAACTACAGGGTGTTCCACTATATCTTGAAGAACTACATCTAAATCGATCAGATAGTTCTAACGAATGGATGACCTTTATCACCACAAGGGAACTAAGAGGAACAAGCTTCCTCTTAGCAAGGATCCCAATCAACTTAATCCCTGCTCTCTACGAGCGAGGATAATCTAAAGACTTTAGAAGAACCCAATTGGTCCCGAAGGCAAGATCTTAAATTTTCCTTTAAAAAAAAAAAAATCATCACCATCAAATAGAAGAAAACAACTCCTCATTCAATTACATACTAGAAGTGTTACAAAAGGAGGGCTCGAGCAAAAAAAACTCAAAGAAAAGTCCACAAAAAAGAAGAAGGAGAAAAGTCCTCACGCCGTCAGAAACGGTCAAGAGAATCCTCAATCATCGCTTTTAACTCCTTCGCGCCGCAATAGGGCTTGCTCTCTTCTTGGAGGTGAAAAATCTCCTAAGCAGTCGAATTGGCTAAGGAGGTGACTACCATGGAGTCAGAATCCGGTTGCTCTAACTCACGCAACCGCTGATTGTAGACACCCAATTTTAAATCTAGAGAATTCTATGGTTTTATGAACCCTTAGGACCACGTTATCACAGTAAACCAACATCCATAGTTCACACAACCATGTCACCCAGAACCATTCTGCCTGTCCGGAACCTTGCAGAAACCCTATTTTGACCCAGATTTCTATAAATGCCCTATTTTACCAAAAAACTCATTAAAAATAGTAAAAAAATCCGTTTTGACCCAAATGTTTTCTGAGAGCTTCACAGGAGACCAAGGAACACACTATAATTGGAATTTTTCAATTTGGCTACTTTTTGGCTTGGGAAAGACTAGTAGTGTTGCCCGGCATAGATTGGGCGACACGCTCAGTGTCGCACAGATCCAAGACCCCCAAAACATGTATTTTTTAATAGATACATGTTGGTTACATGAGTATATCCTTCCCAGCCAATTTCGACCCCTATAAAACCTCTTTTTATAGTCATTTTAAGGGGGAACGATTAAGGACAGAGAATAAAAACCTGAGAAAAAAAATCAAAAGATAGCTTTAGGAAACTCTAGCATCCTTAAACGCTAACCCCTAAGCCAGAGAAAACTTAGACCTAGGGCACAATAGCCCTAGATAAGAACTAAGCCTAGGGCACAACAAAAGTAGAACTAACCCATTATACTAGAGACTGGCTGATCGACAACGGAATCGGAGGGGGAAAAGGGGACCGGGTCTGATACGAGTGAGCCCTAGAAGGCTCGGGAGTCCCAGGCCATCCGGTCGGTTCTGTTTCACTTTCTTCCAGCTTATTTCTGCTACTTTATTATTTTTTCACTTTATTCTGATCTATTTATTTACTTAAAAATGATATTTTCTAATGCCTTGGATCATACTGATGCTGCCACATATCTGAGGTAGATCTGCTCGTTTTCGGGCATATCTGGCTTCAAATCTGAATTCGAGTTGTCCCACTTTATTTACCGCTTTATTTACTGTATTTTCATAACTTTAAGGTTTCAAGATCCCCCAGATCTTCATCGGAGGTCTATCATATTTTGCATTGTAGACAGTTTGGCGCCCACCCTGGGGCCGTTCCAAGCTTGATCCAGGCACCAAAATACAAATTTTATTCACCATTTTCAGTCAACCAAAGTCCCAAAAGTCGATAGCAACTAGGATCCAGGGTTTTGGTGCTACGAAACTCTGATTTTTTTGGGTGACACCAGCAATGTCCCCTAGGCGACAGCACCAGTGGCGTCCAGAGCTCAGGCGACAATCCCCATGTTGCCCAAATTCAAAAGTTTCAGAATTTTCTGAAACTTTGTATATTTGTTCTATGGTTTCTTTTGTGATTGTTCACAAAATTTCAGAAACAAATAAAATTTTAAAAAATATCAAAAAAATATTTTACTGTTTTGCCTGCACCATTATGTTTTGCTCTGCTTTAATTTATTTCATCATAAATTTTTTTTTTTCCTGCTTCGTTCAAGTTTAAAGTAGTCTTATTTCGTCAATGTT
>NW_006498549.1:1006314-1036001 GCF_000471905.2 Amborella trichopoda | reverse complement strand
AGGGTCTAGGTTCAGACTTGGGTGTAAACCCGGTTCAGACCTGGGCTAGGCTATGTATAAGCTTGAACTTGGATACAAAAGCTTCAACTTGGACCCAAAACTAATCCGGACTGGAATCTAAGATTAACCAATCAGAAGAAAGCACACGAAAATGTTTTACCTAGTCTGATTATAGGTAGACTTGGCTTGAGAGTGGGTTCTTAACTATTGAAATATGGCCAAGCTATCCCCACATAGGTCATGGCCTTCTGTTATAGGATGTTCACCAGGTCCTACTATACACATATCTACTTTGAGGCAAAGGACTACGTAGAGGCGCTCAAAGTTAAAGTTACGCGAATCCCAACCGCCTCGGCTCTCAATGCAAGGTTCCCCTCACACTGTTAACACGGATTTTGGGGGTTTTCGAAAACAAAATTTCTAGTTTTCCAAGATTCTCAATCGGTGTGTACTAGAGTGTGTAAAGAAGAACACAAATGAAAATAAATTCAAGCACACAGGCACACAGTAAGAAAGAAAACAAGTGAGCGTTGGCGGTGATCGCACCTAAGGATGCATGCTTCCAGGCGAAATTCGCTCGAGGCACAATATAGATGGTGGGGTGAGGTACCCCTAATAAGGTATGGTCATAACAATGAGACCAGGCACAGTTTATGGCAATTTGACTGTGGCCCGAGTCAGGGTGACTCAAACGAGACACGGTTCAGGGTGCAAGCAGCCCCTGATGTAAATATATATATATATATCTTTCTTTTTTTAATTTTTTTTTTAAAAATTTTGATCAAAATAGTTAAACTAAGCATGATTAAATTAGGGAAAACATGGTTTCAATCAAACTTAACCAACTAAAAATAACATAAAAGAAGTTAGAAATAGTATAGACTTATCTAGATAAAAATATTTTGTTATATTTTTCTTAAATTAGGGCGGCACGGGTCGTGTCGCCTAGGAGGCCCGGGTCGTGTCGCATCTATAGATTGGGCGACACGAGTCATATAGCCCAAAACAAAATATTTTTATTTATTTATTATTTATTATTTTTCAACCTTGAAGAAGTAAGGCTACAGAAACTTGTAAAAGTAGAAAAATCAAAGCTTTTGATGAAATAAAATTAAAACAAAGTGAAACAGATGAACAACAGATAGAACAAACATATTTCAAGCAAGATATATAAAAAAAAAAATATTTTGCTCTGAAATTTTGTGAGCAGTCAAGAAAGAGACTCATGATCCAGCGTACAAAATTTCAAAAACTTGACTTGGATGACCGGGGCATCAGTGGGCTTGTCGTCCTGGACCTGGGCGGTACGTCTCGTGTCATCTGGGCGGTATGTCTCACGTCACAGAAGGTAAAAAGGGTTTCAGAGCATCGAAACCTTGGGGCCTTATCACAGCTGGGTTTTGGAGCTTTTTTTGGACTGAAAAAAGTGAAAAATGGTGAACATAAATCGTAATTTGGTGCTTGTATCAAGCTTGAAATGCCCCATAGTGGGCACAAAACTATTTACAGCGTAAAATTGAAGCGATATATCAGTGAAGATCGCTCGAATCTGACACTTTAAACTGATAAAATGAAATGAAAGCAATGGTAGAGAAAGTGGGAACAATCGAAATCAGATATGAGATCAGATCTGCCCAGAAAGAGCAGATCTACTCTCAGATCTATGGGGAAGCCAGCATGATCCAAGACATTTCAAAATACGATTTTAAAGAAAATTAACCAAAATAATAGTCAAAATAAAATGAAACAGTAAGATAAGAAGAAGGAAAAGTGAAGAAAGTGATACCTAACGGGGCAGGATGGCCCGGGACTCCCGAGCCTTCTAGAGCTCATCCATATCAGAACTGGTCCTCTTTTGTCTCTCTGATCCGGATATTAGCCAGCCAATCTTTTCGATTAGGGTTTTGTCCTACCGATGGATCTGGGTTTCAATCAGGAGGCTAAGGTTTCCTCACATAAATTATAAGGTTTTCTCTCTCTATAGTTCCCTCAGGTTTTGTCCCTATTTGTCTTGTCTCTTTCTTTCTGCCAGGTTTCTCATCTCTCTCAGGTTTCTATCTCTTTCACCTGTATTTTCTTTCTCTATCTCAGGTTTTCTCCCCATCTACCCTCCAGGCTCTCCCAGTCTCTCTCGGTCTCCTCTTAAATAATCCCCCCAAGAGATGCTAAAAAGGGGGAAATTATCTTGGGGAGAAGATCTCCCACAACCAATGTATTTACCCAATCAAAACGTGTTTTGGAGACTCACGGATTTGGGCGGCACAAGTCATGTCGCCTAAGTAAATTGAAACAGAAAAAACTCAAAACTGGGTGGCACTGTGTGTGTCGCTTAAGCAGCAAGTTTCATGTCACCTAGGTGGCACAAGTCGTGTCCCCTGTGCGGCACAACTCGTGTCGCCTGGGCGGCACAAATCGTGTCACCTGGGCGGAACAACTCTGGTCGTACAAATTATATTTTGTCAAAATCGATATTTTTGGCTTCTGATGTATTTGTTAGCCTCTCATACAGCTCTCAGAGAAAATTTGGGTCAAAACAGGTTTTTTTACTATTTTTAATGATTGTTTTGGTAAAACAGGGCTTTTATAGGAGTCTGGGCTGAAACAGGGTTCCGGGCAAGCAGACTAGTTCTGAGTCACAGGGTAGGTTATGTGAACTATGGATTTTAGGTTTATATGGATAATTTGGTCGAAAGGGTTTGGAAATTATAGAATTTGCCAGTTTTAAAATAAGGCGTCTACACTGCTCGGTAGACTCCCCCTCCGGTGTCCCAAGACAGTTCCTCTTCTCGTAGGGTCTCCCAAACCGACATAGAGGCTATGGTTGCCCAAAGCCTCAAGAACAAGGTCCTGAGCATGTACGAGACACCACTTTACCAAAAGTTGTATCCTTCGTATATTGATTAGCTGTCGTTTCCCATGAACTACCAAAAAGGGAAACTCCCCTTGCTCAATGGTACCACCTCTCCTCACCAGCATACAACCCACTTCCAAGCGGCCTGTCGGGAGAAGGCAACTGACAAATGTCTCTTCCTCTGCCAGTTCGTCAAGACTTTCAAAGGTCGGCTGCTGCTAAAATCGGTGCACACTTGGTAAGAAATGGAGCAGTTGTTCTACTAATGCTTCTACGAAGTCCAAAGGAATGTAGAAACCATCGAGCTCCTCCCCTTGATGCAAGACCTTGGTGAGCCGATTGACAAGTTCATCACCTTATGGAGAGAGTTAGCGACCTTTCACGCCACTCCCATGACCGTGAAGGAAGCAGTCCATCCCTGCATACGAAACATGTTTCCTGAGATCGCCCTACATGTTGAGGCATCCAATCCACCCTCCATGTCAGAGCTCTTCTCTAAGGTAGTTCGTATCGAGGGATTGTTCAAGAACCGCGGCAACCTTGTCAACAATCTTTTGGCTCAAACTCTTGCACCAGCAGTCAAGGCAATCAAATGGCAGTGATTAGCATGACCGTCACCATGACTGACACCAATAGCATGGCTCCCAAAACTCTCGACCTCTCTAAAGCATAGATGCCTCTGATCAGGGGCAAGCAGCAGTCCTACAATGCAGTCCCACTTCCTAAAAACAGTAAAAAAAACAACTACTGGACCCAACACTAGAATAAGGTTTACACCTTGGACACAGAGTGGACCCTTGCATTGCTCCAATTGCTGTTGGAACAGAATATGATCCAGCTGCCAGAGGTCACCACTGTAGAGTCGTTCGGGTAGGATTCGAATGAGAAGTACTACGCATATCATAGGAGATTAGCCTACCCCACTCACAACTGCTACAAACTCAACGACACTATCGAGGCCCTTATCAACAATTGCTAGACAAAGCTCGAAGAGTTGAAAAAGGAATTTGGGGTAGCTGAGGCATCTCACATAATCATGATCCAAGAGAACAACGGGGCACCCGCTATCCTTCGTGCATTTTTCTCTATGATGCTCGAAGAAGGGATCGCCACCTCAATGCCGACCAGGCTGCCCATGTTTCTGCCTCTAGGGACTGAGAACCTCTGGTGCACGTACCAGATAAAAGGCCATGACATCAGTGAGTGCATTGGCTTCCATAAACTCTTGGCATAAAAGATGCAGCAGTGACAAGAGGTTCAGAGCGACCCGTTAAGACGCCCTCAGGTCCCTCTTCTACGTGTGCAAGAAGGCCCCTGGACGCAAGCCCAGCAAAATACTGAGAAAGACCCTCTACAGGCCCTCTTTGAGGCAATGTTCTAGCAGGGTCTTGTCACCCCTAAGTCAGTCAGACAGCCTGAGCATCTTTCTTGGGGCATGAAAAAAATCTAGTGCCCTTATCACCAAGTGTGGGGTCACAAACTCAAGGAGAGCACTGGGTTCGAGGCCATAGTTGCGGAGAAAGTCCAGCAAGGCCACATTGTTTGTGTAGTTCTCTCAAGACACGTCCAAGCCCTCGCTCCTGTTTAAGAGGAACCCCACTACAAGCCCCTCACGAGCATGCACTGGACCTTTCAAAGCCCTCGACCTCTCGCCCCTAGGAAGTCTACCATGGGTGAAGTAAGCTCAAATCCCTAAAATGTGAGGCAGTCTGCCAAGCTATCGCCACTCATCAGCCTGATAGCGGGTTCCAAACACCCCCTTAGGGATCCTGAAAGAGACGGTGAGCACCTAGGTCAGCCCGCCAAAGGAATCATCTTCCTCAACCACTAGTCGAGGAAGAATTCCTCAGGCCCCTTCCTCCGTTGTTAACCTTACGGGACTTCATCCCAGATGCAGCTCGCCTCATGTTATTATCCCATCAAGCAGGCCTTGAGTTATCAATATCTCAGGAGTCGGCCAAAATGGGTGACGATGTTAAAAGTGCCCTACAACGGTCAAAGCTGGGGCATGACCTTAAATACCCCCTGCAAACATCCAATTCTGGCGACGACGTAAAAAGCTGCTCGAAACAATCTAACTCTTCTTTTCCTTCCCCCTCCTTTATTCCATATGCAAGTACAACTCGACAGTGCCAAAATTTTGACACTCTAAACAAAGCGTTCGGAGGCACCAGCCTCACCACGCTGCAGTAAGAATGCCTCAGAGAAATACTTGCCCAGGCAGCAGAATTCTCGACTGCCGTCGACGCCCTAACAACACAGGCCAAGGCCGAGTTATCCTTGACCTCCTCTTCTAAAGAAGACTCCCACATGGTGTAGATCTTGGAAGTACCAGCTTGCACGGGGTAAATGAACTTAAGATCGGGAAAGAAGCTATAATCCACACCTCAAAAGAGCAAGATCCTCAAATTTCTTGATCCTTCACTTTCCCCTAAGCTTAAACCTCAAACCTTTACATCCCTAATACTAATTCCTATTATGGGCCCATCAACCCGTACCGCACCGGCTGATCAAAGTCAGCAAGTGTCACAAACCAGAACTCAACCAAAGCCTATTCCTAAGCCTACCTTACCACCAACACCAGTGATTGGATCAGAACACAGAAGAGGAATGAGGATAAAGTAAAATATGATGTAATTTGGCACTGGAGAAAACCTCTAGCCCTTTCAAGTATCTATGATGTCCTCCTGCTATCTAGAGACTGTGGTATGGCTCTGGTCTAAGCTCTTTCTAACCCAGAGGTGCACGAGACTGAGTTGGAACCTATTGAGGTTGACCCATAAATTCTTAATGTCTCCTTTTCCGAAGATGACCTTCAGTTGGGAGGAAAATTCCACAATCACCCCTCTTCTTGAATGGTGAATTGCATGCCTACCCTCTCAATCGGATCATGCTGGATGGAGGGTCAGCAGTTAACCTGATCCTAGGAAGGATTCTCACCTAACTGGGATTAGGTTCTGATGACCTCACTCCTACCCACATCACTGTGCAAGGGTTCAACCAGTCAGGAGAAAAATCAGTCGGCACAGTGCGTCTTGGCCTCAAGATCTGTGATCTCAATAATTATGCTCAGTTCCATGTAATCGACACTGATACCTCTTACAACATCTTGATTGGTCGTCATTAGCTTCATGATCAGGGGGTGGTTCCATCCACGCTCCATCAATGTTTTAAGTACAACTGAGATGGAATGCAACACACAGTCTACGCTAACAAAAGACCGTACCCCGTAGTCGAAACTCACTACGCCTATGCCAAGTACTATTTCACAAACCTTCTAGCATAAAAAATGCCAAAATAGGATGATCGGAACTCTGTGAGAGAGACAAGACCTTTGTCTCATGACGACATTGAGGATCTGGGGCAAATGATCACGGATTTGTTCAAAGAAGAGGAAAGACATGGAAAGATCCTCCCTTTGACCCCCATTCACCCAAGTATATCTTGCCACCTCTCCGAGGTCCTGGTATCCTCTCCTGAAGATGAAGCTTCTCCATCTACTTCTAATTTGCTAGAACAAATCGACGAGTCAGAAGTAGCCCTTGAGCTTAAGGAAGCCCTAGAGGTGGACCTTCTAGCACCATGGGTCACCTATACATCAGATCAGCAAAAGGCTTTACACGTCCGCATCGCTCTCCTAGAGGCAGAACTGGTGCACCAACTGCCATGGAAGGTGCTCCAAATTCCGTCCTCCTTGAACAAGGAGATCACTGACAGCCAAAAGAAAGTCCTACACTTCTCCGAGGTTGTCGAGGAAGTACAAGCAAACAAGAGTCAACCCTCTGGCTCTCAGGAACAAGACCCCATGTTGGAGCTGAGAAGCGAGGTGCGTAATCTCCAGAATCAGCTAAAGGTTATGCATGTCTCTTCAAAGCACTTAAACGAGTTCGTCACTAAGACTAAGACTTATGATGAGCTCAAAAGCAAAGTACCTCGAATCAAAGACAAAGCTCCCCTAGACTGAAGCATTTACAGCGAGCAGACTCATCAAATCATGAGCCCCGTGAATTATGTGCCCCACTCCAATCAAACACTCAAGGGTGAGGTAGCAACTGGTCCCCCATTCGAGGTCATTGAAGCCACAGTTGGCTACCACAAGATGAAGCAAGGAGTGGGCTACTCTTTCTCGTCTCAAGCCAGGAAAGGGCAAAAGCGATGAAATGAAAAAGAAAAAGAGGGAACAAAAGACGTGCCATGCATAGGGAAGAGAAAAGTGTCATTTCATTCATCAAGAAAAAATATTACAAGTGTCTTTTCTTTACAAAAAGGAAATGGAAAGAAGGCACCATCAAAAGTGGTCAATAATCTCATTGATCGTCCCTCTACATTCTGCAGTTGAAGCCTTCACTTGCTCAATCTCGGCCCTCAATCCGGCCACCATGTTGGCCTCATGGTCCACTAAAGTCAGTTGCTCCATCAAAGGAGCTCTCAAGGTCCAATAACTTCCAGCCTAACTCCTTATTCATGGCTTCCCAGGCTGCTGTCTCCTTCTCCAACTCCTCAAGTGCTCGTGCCCAATTAGCGATTTTCGCGTTTAGGGCATGTACCTTGCCGTGGCACGTTGCACCCTCTTCTGCAAGGGAGGATCTCTTGGAGGCAGTAGGATATATTTCCCCAACCTAGGCATCAACTAACTCTCGGCCCTGTCTGAGGGAATTCTCCAACAACTCCAGCTTCGAATCCTCCAGTCGCTTAACATACTTCTCCACCTGCAGAGCCTCCATTCTCCACCCCTCTTGCTCGTTGGCAAGGCTATCAAAGTAAGGGAGCGACTCAGGCACATTTCCTATGACGATCCCCCTCAACCACAAAAGCGTTGCGCCAATCTCTTCAAGGGGCAGCTCATTCAGCATTTGGAAACCCGCCCGTAACATCTCAAAGAAGACCTCCGCATTCCTCTAAAATTTGGCATGGGCAAGGGGGGAAGAGTAACCACAAGAGAAGGACTCTCGGCTGCAGCTAGAGCCTCAGGTTCCCCTGATTCCAGAGCAACCTCATGCTTCTCTGGCACCTCGGCAAAGGCTCCCTCGCTCTGGCCCCCGATCATGACCACGTCAGGCTCGATCCCTTCGCACCCGGGCCCCATCTCCTTGTCCTCTGTGAGCACCGCAACCACAGCCATGGCAAGACTAACCTCTTCACCTAAATTTGCTACCTCAATCTCATGATGCACCTCATCAGCTCCCTCTTCTAGGGCAGCGACCTCTCCCCATGGTCCCTCTTCTCAGACCGTCCCCACCTCAAGAGGCTTGACACCCTCTCCCTCTCTTTCCTCGCCCGTTTCTTTCTTGGCGATCATTTCAGCAATAGGCTCCCCCAAGGTTCCTGCCTCCTCTACGGTCACGGGTGCCTCCTCTGGACCCTCTAATCCTAGTCTTTCAAGGCATCCTACCTCTGCTCTCCCTGCAGATGCATCACTTGAGGCAGCCACCTCTTATTGCTCGAATGTCCCCTCTTCCGTTCCTAGGGCCCCGACCTCTTCTATTATCAACAGCTCTATTGAGATTTCCCTTTCGTCGGTAGGCTCGACAACCATCAGCACTCCAGGGGCCCTCTCTTCCTCCGCCGCCTCATCAGCAGCAGCCCTATCACCCCCATCTACCACCATCAGGATGGAGCCCTCCCCTATAGCCTCAGGTCTCACTTCCCGATCTAAACAAATTTCAGTCGAGGAAGTAAGCTCTGAGGCATAAGATAAAGTCTCTGATAAGCCAGGAGAAGATTGGGGTGAAGAAGAAGGCAAAGCCTCAAGATTAGAGGGCGACGGGGAAATATTAAGAGACACACAGCCCTCCGAAGAAGTTGCAGACAAGGAGCCATCTTCTGACTCATGAACCACTAGAATCTTGTACCCTTTGCCCACTGACGATCTGGTTGACTTCTTGGCTGGAGCTCGAGGAAGCGCTGGGGTAGACTGCTCTTCCTTCATTCCCTTTGTTGGCTTGGGCTCAATAGCTTTCTCTTTCTTCTTTCCCTTCGTCAGCTCAAGTGCAGCAGCTTGCTTTTTCTTTTTCTTCAGTTAGGGCTCTGTAGCCTGCTTTTTCTTCTTTCCTTCCATTGGCTCAGGCACAAAAGCCTGCCTCTTCTTCTTCACCGGCTCGAGAGTAGCAACCAGCTTTCTCTTCTCCCCTTTCAGCTACTCAGGCACAGAAGCATTTGAAGTCCCTGACTTGGCAGAACTAGAGGCCAATTTTCTATGAGGGCCGCTCCCTATCAGTACATTTAAGTCCGGGACTGAATTCCCTTCATACCCCTGGACTTTATGACCTTCCTTCCATTTGAAGATCTCAGAGAGGTGGTAAAAAATACTCTGTGTCCTCTTCTTTAAACTAAGTAACCACAGCAAACACCTGTCCACGGTAAATCGATGAGGCCACCCGAGTATGTGCTAGTCATAAGGAAAGCCTAGGAAAAAGATTTCTCCTAAGGGAGAGGTCTTAACCAATTTTCATTGCCGATGTCTTAGCTCCATCGGCCATCCTCCCTTTTCTAGGGATGGTCCGCATCTCAGTACTCCTTGTTCGTGATTCTCCACCAATGATCGTGCCCTTTAGTTGCCTATGTCGTCCTGCCAAAATGGGGTAGTATGTACTTGTTGACCTTGGTTGCCTCCAGGCATGTGGCCCATGCAGTGCAAACGTGCCTCGGGTGCCAAGTCTCCCAGCGGGTTCCCAATTTGTCGTTCTTCCAGCGGGCTACCTTGCTATGTCGCTTCTCAAAGAGCACAGAGAATAGGCACCCCTGATCCAACCCATGCTGCCCGGTGAATCAGTGAGGAAAGTAGCTCTCAAGCTTCGCACCATGGACAGTGCGATGGCAAGAATGCCACCTCTAACACTTATCATGCACATCAATTCTTTTGGGCTGGTGAAGTCACCATCCAAGTGATGGCACATCTCATCGACGTATGGGAGGTCTGTGAGGCTTCAAATAGGAAACGTCACCCAGGTCATGTGGAGGTGGTCGTTGAAAAATAGGCTGCGCGCATGGCTCTAGGGATGGAAAATTGCCTTCTACTAGGCAATCTTCAGCAAAAATGGACACATGCTATCCTCTAGCTCCTTGGTTCTAAGGTATGTGTCCCAAAAGTAATCTTCGAGCTAGCCGTACACGTAATGAACTGGGAAAGGGGTCTTGAAATTCCCTGGGAGGGCCTCACCCTCTATTATGCCATTTTCCCCTCGTCACCCCGTGGTATGGGCTCCCCCAGCAAATGGCTCCCAAGCCAAAATAAATGTTGTATAGTGTGGGGTGTACGAGCACGTATTCCCTCCCTCACTCCATGTCACAGGCGAATGACGTCTGACCCTCCTTGTATGGCAAATTTGCCCAAGAAAAGTGCCAAGCCGCTAAGAAGACATGTCCATTCTTATTCTGTAGCTCGAAAACAGGTGGAGAGTCCTTCCCCTCTTTTCTCAACGACGAACCTGCTTCATCAGTATAATCACCATAAAAGAATGCTACCCACTTGGTGAAGGTAACCGACCCCTTCTTGGGCTCATCTTAGAGTTGTTAGTAGATCTTGAACAACTCATGAAGCTCAGCCTGTGGGGCTTCTTTGCTTACCTTTTCCCCCCCAAAAATGACTGAGTTTGGGGGAATAAACTCATCATACATGGCACCAAGGAGCAGCAGGCCACCAACGAAGTGCTGGTCCATCATCAAAATCCCTGCCTCTCCGTGACCAAGCATCCATGTGTTGCTAGCATGGTTCCAAGTCGAACAACAGTCCTAGTAGCCCACCAAGCACTAGAGGGCCGCTGGCAAAGAAGCCAGTCTCAAAATATCCCTGAAGTCCCTCAGCACTTTCAGGGTCCCGGAGGAATATCCCTTTAGGTATTGGTGCTCCCCTTACACCCGCAAACTAAAAGAGGACCATTGCATGCCCGGGGTTTCCACCATTCGCTTGCCTAGGGTTGAAAAGTTCACGTTCGAGGTTATGTTTTGGTGCAAGCAATGCAAGAGGCCTACCCCCTCCTCTATGCACACGGCTCCATCATTATTTTCCCTCGTCACCAACTGAACGGGGGCACTCACAAAGGTGACGCTCAGAGGCCACTTGGGTTCGCATAACGTGAGCCATATTGGTTCACCTCTCACCCAGCTCTCGCTGGTGAAAACGTCAATAGCAAGCTCCCCTTCTCGTGGGAGGTTCTTCACGTTTGGAATGGCCACAGAAGACTCGATCATTAAAACAAAAATGAAGGACGCTATGCGGCCATGAAGAAACTACGCTCACCAGGGCAAGACTATGGTCGTCTGCCCACTGAGATGGAATCGTCGTCTCGTAGTCAAAGGCAATACTATCGCCACCAGGAGGGACTCATCGTCTCGCGACCAGCCAAGGGATATCGATGTCCCGCGAACTAAGGCTTATTAATGCCTCGCTCTAGCTGTTAGCACGTGTTGCACGTGTGACCATCGAAATTCGGACACGCCGCTTGACACTTAAGGCGTGGTCTGTGGCCGCGTGTGTAGAGGGTGACCATTCGCTGCCCCACGACCCTTCGTCTTCGCGATCGTTATGATCCCCCAACCCTCCGGTTTCCTACCGGCGTTTCCCCGAATTCACTCTCGCGCACCAAGAAAATCTTCCCACTTTCTGCTCGCTGCTAGAGTTAGCGAAAAACCATCGAAAGTCCTCAGAAAAAGGTCTCCTAAGTCCCTACGACCTTGCGTATTTTCCCTCTCCCTAGTTTCCCACTTCAGCAGTTCACCAAAGCTCACCAGAATTTTGCTAAGTTTCTGGTGAACTCAGTGCAGCCCCTTCTCCCACTCCTTCAGCAACCAGAGAGCTAGCAAAGCCTTCTGAACTCTCTGTGACCTCCACTTAAGCAGCTGAACGACCGGAGCAGCACTCGAACCCTTGCATGGCACCTACAGGAGATACCTTGTGAATCAAAAGAAAACCCGGGGTAGCAGCAAACAATACTGATCGAAGGTTAGTAGCATTTAGCCATCAAAAAAGCCTGGTTCTGTACGAGGAGGTCCTAACAAAGGCCTCATGCTCTAGAACCACAGATTGTCTCTTGAGGCTGTAGACTTTGACAAAGATCCCTCAAACTTCCTGAATGATTGTACTTCTCGATTCTCTCAAAGCACAATATTCGGTGGGGCATGATGTTGGAACGTATTTTTCATCAACATGCGCCCCCACTCAATAAAGGCCTAGCAAGTAGTGGAAATTCTGACAATCTCAGAACAACCCTAGAACTGGTCAGAATCTTCATGAGGTCCCTCAAGACTCTCCTTCCTTTTTTTGTCACATTTTGACATTTCTAAGGCAATGCAAACTAAGAAACAGTTCCGGCAACATCGACCTTTAGCACCCTCAAATGGACTCCTATAACTAGAGCTACATTTTAAGTGTCTCAAATTGCTATGAGACACCACCATTAGATCTAGCATAGTTGAAAACTTCCAGGGGTCAAGTTTCAGCTCAAACGGACATTCCAGAAAGACGTTATAGGTAAAAGAGTGAAACAGGAGAAGCCGCACGCTATTCCTAGGTGGCCACCCTGTAACACTACACGATTGAAGGGACAATCATGACCAGTGATATTCAATGCTCATATCTCACTCGTCCTAAATTGGATCGTGCTCAAATTTGGTGAGCATGTTTCTTTTAGCCAAGACGAGCTATTCGAAATTTGGCATGCCCCATGACAATTCTCGAGCGCGAAGAAAAGCTAGAGAGAATTTGCAAATCCGTGAAAAAAGTGTAGGAAATTCAGCACCAATGTGCCTCGCTCATGTGGCCAAATCCTGTTGTTCGAGACCCCGATCGATGCTAAACCAAATCCTTTATGGGCAAAAGGTCTCGGGCCATCTCTGACCCGAATCCTGTACATTATTAACAGTTGCATTTTGCACATGAAGCCGAGGAACAAACTATAAATTATGTCGCCATAATCCTTCATTCCGGCCGAAATTCCAAACTTGCAAAATCTTCTTTTGGCTACGGAATAGAGCTGTGTTTGGTGCCCCGTGATAGTAGTGGAATGCTCAGTGTGATTCAAAAGAGAAAACACATAGAAAAGTCAAGGAACAAATACACTATCAATCCAAAATTTCAAGATCTACTCAAATTTTAATTCACATGATCGTGCACCAAAAACACAATCCATGGCTCGAAGTTGGTATCAAATCGATCGCCATGAGGAGCCCTACAAGAAAACAGTCATCCTACGATCAACTAGGCATTAGAACGACCCCTGATCAGCCATGCAAGATCAGGCAAGTCCTAGGGCAACACTAGAACTGCTTTGAATTTCCATAACTTGTTAGGAAGGGGAAAATCTATCATTTTGCACCCTATTTTCTAATTTTTTTTTAATTCAATTTAATCTTAATTTTCAGCAATTAAGGTTACTTTTGATCATCCACCCATATTTGGGGCACACTTCTATATCTACGTACCATCATTGTACAAAACAAAAAAGAGACAAAGGCATACAGACACAAGAGAGAGTTTTCACTTAATACAAGTTTCTCTTTCTTACCATTGTTGTGTCACGCTTGAGTGATGGAGTGAGCTGAGAGAAAGTTTTGACCAGTATCACTAGATTTGCAGTAAACTTTCTCTCTCTTCTTTTTCTTTTCCTCTTCTCTCCATCTTCTTCACTCTCTTCTCCTTCTTCTTCATCTGAGGTCCTCGCAAGGGTCATGCACGGTAGTGGTAGTGTCATGCATGCCTCGCCCTTCGTCTCATAGGTTGTGCGTGGTGCTGGCAGTGCCATGCATGAGTCCCCCCCACCTTCTCTTTGCCTGTCTCTTTCTTCCAGTGACATATGTAGACAGCACTGTCAATCACCACCTATAAACATAGCTATTAAGTCTCAGCAAAGAACACAGAGGCCGAAGTTTTTTGCTACCTCTGGGGGTCTTTCTCTACTGCACGTCTAGCGAAGTCGGTGATACATATTATCGCCCGCTAGAGGCTCTTGCAACACCCATCACCGTTCGCGACCCTCCTCCTTGTGCTGGATGCTCATCACTGTTCTCCCTGCGTCTCACGCCAATCACCGTGTGACATAAACTATCGTCGTGTGCCTCATTAGGAGCTAACGCCGTCCACAAGGATGTGTCGTCTCCTTGCATTGCCCACCACAATGCTTATTGACGTCCAGATTTCCCCTTCTCTTTACTGTCTCATTCTTTCCTCTTCACTTCTTTCTCCTCTCACTTGACTGAGGGTAGACCTAGCATATCACCGACATGCCAACCTAGGTTTTGAGTAGTATTGCCGCCATGCTGGTCTTGAGAACCATGCCCATCTTGCTACCACGCCGAGTCGGTAATTTTTGGTTGTCATGCTAGTCTTACCCCTACGTCAAGCTCTCTTCTCTTTGCTATATGTCACCAAACCCTGCACGTCATCGCCTTCTCATGTGAACGTTCATTGCCCTAAGACAAGAGTGGGTCCCTTCGCCTTACTTGTCTTACAAATTAACCATAGAAGTGTTGTGCAAAAAAACAAGAGGATTACAGGTCAAGGGAGGTGATTTCGAACCAACTCAAGCAGCTGAGGGCCTTTCTTCATGATCTAAGAGGGTGCCACGCAAGCCAGCCTGAGTGAGTCCCCAACCCACCTGAAATTCCTCTCACATTGGTTGGTATACCTGCCCTTTCGCTCGAGCAACGTTTCGAGAGAGCAATCTCAATTCTCGAGTTCACCATAAACCCGAGACACGTGTTGTCAGATCACCTAGATCTAGAAGGCAAAATCGAGACACCTAACTAGGCTCGTCAGGGAGTGAGAGCGGCATAAGATCTCCCGAGAGCATGGCTTATCAGGGAGTGAGAGATGCATAGGATCTCCCAAGAACATGCCTCATCAGGGGGTGAGAGCCGCATAAGATCCCCCATGTTTCAACATGTCTCATCAAGGAGTGGGAGCCGCATAAGATCTCCCAAGAATATGGCTCATCAGGGAGTGAGTGTTAGAAGGTATTTTTCATGAACATGGGGCCCACTCTCAATAAATGACTAGCAAGTAATTGAAATTCTGACAGTCTCGAAATAGCCCCAGAACAAGCCAAAATCTTTATGAGGTCTCTCAAGAGTCCCCTGCTATGTTTCCTCTCATTTTGATATGTCTAAGGTACTACAGACTGAGAAACAGTTTCGGCTGAAGCGGCCTTTAGCACCCAAAAACAGACCCTAATAACCAGAACTACATTTTCAGCATCGCAAATTGTTGTGGGACCACCATTATTGGATTCAAAACCATTGAAAACCATGAGGGGTCTAGTTTCAGCTCAAACGGACATTCCAGGAAGAAGTTATAGGCGAAAGGGTGAAACAGGGGAACCCGCACGCTACTCCCGTGCAGCCACCCTGTAACACTATAGCATTGAAGGGACAGTCATGACCAGTGACTTTCGACGCTCATATCTCACTCGTCCTAAGTTGGACTGTGCTCAAATTTAGTGTGCATGTTCGTCTAGTCAAGACAAATGATTCAATATGTGGCACGTCTCATGACGATACCCGAGCTCGAAGAATAGCTAAAGACAAGTTGCTGCTCAGTGTAGGAAATGCAAGAAATTCAGCAGTGTCGTGTCTCGCTCGAGTTGCCAAATCAAGCCACTCGCGAGCCCGATCGACTCGAGACCAATTCTATTATGAGTGTAAGATCTCGGGCCATCTCTGACCTGAACGTCATACATGATTACCTGTCGAATTCTGCACATAAAGCTGACAAACCGACTGCAAATTTTGTCGCCGAAATTCTTGATTCCGACCAAAATTCCAAACTTGCAAAAACTTCGTTTGGCCATAGAATCGAGCTGTGTTTGGTGCCCCGTGATCGTAGTGGCATTCTTAGTGTGATCCAGTGAAGAAAACACAGAAAAACATCAAGGAGCGAACGCACTATCGATCCTCTCCCTTGGTCTCACGAGTTGTGCATGGCGACGTAAGTGCCATGCATGAGTCCCCCTCCCCTTCTCTTCGCATGTCTCTTTCTTCTAGTGAAGTTTGTAGATGACACTATCTACCGGCCCCTACAGACGTAGTTGTAACGTCTCGACGAAGTTTGTTGCCGCCTGTAGGGGTCTTCCTCTACTGCGAGTCTAGCAAAGACAACGATACCTATCGCCACTCGCTAGAGGCTCTGGCAACACCCGTCCCTGTTCGTGAGCCTCCTCCTCGTGCCCGATGCTCATCACCATTCTCCTTTGTCCCGTACCTATCTACGTGCGACCTAGGAGAAATGATCATCATGTGCCTCGTCAGGAGATAGCGCCGTCCACATGGGATGCATCGTCTCCTTGCATTGCCCCACCACGATGCCTATTGACGTTCAAATGTCTCTTCTCTTTGCCATCTCTCTTCTCACTTGACTAAGGATAGACTTAGGTTAGCACCGCCGCGCCGACCTCGGTTTCGAGTAGTATTGTGACCGTGCTGGTCCTGAGAACCATGCCCATCTTGATACTACTCCATGTCAGTAATTTATGTTTATCATCTTAGTCTCACCCCTACGTCAAGCTCTCTTCTCATTTTTATCTTTCACTGAACCTTGCACTTCATCGCCTTCTCATGTGAACGTGCATTGCCCTAAGACAAGGGTGGGTCCCTTCGACCAACTTGTCTTACAAATTAACCATAGCAGTGTTGTGTAGAAAAACAAGAGGATTACAGACCAAGAGAGGCGATTCCGAACCAGCTCAAGTAGTTGAGGGGCATTCTTTGTGATCTAAGAAGGCACTCACACATGCTTGCCCAAGTAAGTCCCGAACCCACCTAAAATTCCTCTCTTAGTATGCCTGCTCTTGCCCTTGAGCAAGGTTTCAAGAGAACGATCTCAAAGCCCGCGTTCACCAAAGACTCGAGACACGTGCCATCAGATGACCTTGATCCGGAGGGCAAGATCGAGGATCCTAACCAGCTTGACGACTCCACTGGGGACTTACTACCTCTTAGTGGGTTCGCTCTTATTTGATCAATTTCCTTTTTACTTGTTGCACCTATTTCTATGGCACCTGGGTTGTTCAACCTATTCATCCAGGTCAGGGACTTCGTTATCCTTGCACTTGTGGCTGTCCCAGGGAAGCGAGTCGCTCAAGCCTCCTTCCCTACTCTCCTTCTGAGTCAGGACTCACGATATGGCTCCCATGTTCTCACTTAGATAGGTGCGAGAGGGGACTTAAAGGTCCCTACCTCCTCACTTTATAGCCCTGGTGCACTCCCCACCAAGTCCCCTCACATGGGCAACACTCCTTCTGCTGCACACCCTACTACTGGCAAATCTTCTGTCAGTCATACTATTGTGGTACACTGGAAGGCTGCCCCGTCCATCCCTGCAAAAGGCAAGCAAATTGCCATCGCACTTAAGGTTCGTCGGAAGGCAACCCCCTATGCTCCTCCACTACTTCAAACCTCCACACCTAGAGGGAGGGTACACAGAGGCGAAGGTCCTGAGGTCTTCACCCCTCGCACACACTCAAAGGCTCATGGTCTATCCACTTGAGCCACAACTCGGGGCAACCCTCATGTTGCCTTGAGTTTTCTTCCAAGGGTAGGCTTCTTGGGCCGAACCCTACATGCGCCATGCATTCGCTTTCCACAGCTTGGGGCAGCGCTTGCTTTATGCCACCTCGAGCATAGGAGGGTCGACCGTTCTGTCTTCCCTCCTGGCACACACAGCTTCACCTTGTGAGAGACAAGCCCTAGCCTCATCCCTCACAACCACAATCTTGTGGGTCGTGGCCTCCTCAGGTCAAACCCATTAATCGAGCCCAGGCTGACCCCCAAGTGACCTAGATGGTTAACCCTAAATGTGCAGACGCGGCATCATTGTAGGTCCCTCTCGGTTCTAAACTTAGTCAGAGTCACAAACCAGCTTCTTCCTTTGTCACTTCCCAGATGCCAGGCAAGCACCTCAAGCCCTGATACTCAAAGGTCTTCCCTAAGAGGACCATCTTAAGCTAGTCCCTAGTCAATCGAACATCCGCGTTTCACAATGGAATTCGGGGCAACTGCTTGATGTCGGACAGGGCCTCCAACCTCCAAGACAAGAACCAAACCTGCCCTCCATCCTTGGGCCCCACTCCCTGCTCTAGCTCATAGACATGGCCCTTGCTTATTCGAAGAAAACGGGGCAGTCCCGGTCTCAGGCACGGTTCTAGAATTAGGTCCACAGCCACCTCAAGATCAAGCAGGAAAGAGGCCTGTAGATCCTGACCAGGGAAACCTCCAAGGCAGTCGAGGTCACCACCCCTGACGACCTCTTTCCTTGTAATTTGTTCTTCCCTCTTCAAACTCCGGAGCCAGAGAAAGTCCAGGAATACTGTTCGGTGATCACCACCCATAAGTCACGGTCTCAAGGCCGTTAAGAACCGGTCATCCCAAGATCGGCATATAAAGCCCGAGTCCAGTCAGGGCATGCTGATCCCCTTTAGACTGACTTGCCAGCCTCGGCAGTCCGCTGCATCATCTGACTCTGACCTCCCAGAAGAAACGGTCAGTGTCATGGTGCTTAATATCCGAACGACACTCAGGAGGAGTGGATGAACAAGTTCGAGGAAATGATGCAAGCCATCCTCGGAAAGATGGAGTGCATAGAGGCCTCCAGGTCCCCTTCGTCGTCTGATTCCCAAATGCTAAGGAAACAACTCCTTGGCAGACTCCCCCTCTAGTCTCCCAAGATAGTTCCTCTTCTCGCACGGTCTCCCAAAACGACATTGATGCTATTGGGGTCCATAGCCTCAAGAACAAGGTCCCGAGCATGCAGGAGACGCCACTCAGCCAAACGTCGTATCTTTCGTACATTGAGCAGGTGTCATTTCCCCCAAACTACCAAAAAGGGAAACTCCACCGGTTTAATGGTACCACGTCTCCGCATTAGCATACGGCCCACTTCCAAGTGGCCTGGGATATGGCAACTAATAGATGTCTTCTCCTCCCCCAATTTGTCGAGACTCTCAAAGGACCAGCCTTCTAGTGGTATGCTCCACTGCTACCAAACTCGAAGTACACTTGGCAAGAAATGGAGCAGTTGTTCTACTAATGCTTCTATGTAGCCTAAAGAAACATGGAAACCATCAAGCTCCTCACATTGATGCAAAACCCTGGTGAGCCAGTTGACAAATTCATCACCCGATGGAGAGAGTTGGTGACCTTTCATGCCACCCTCATGATCGAGAAGGAAGCAGTTCAGACCTGCATATGAAACATGCTTCCCGATATTTCCCTACATGTCGAGGCATCCAATCCACCCTCCATGTCAGAGCTCATCTCTAAAGCAGTTCATATCCAACGATTGTTCAAGCACCATGGCACCCCTTATCAGTAATCCTCCTGCTCAAACTCTCTCTCCAACAGGCGAGGCAATCAAAAGGCAGTGATCAACGTGGCCGTCACTGTGACTGACACCAATGTGGCTCCCCAAACTCTCAACCTCTCTAAAGTGCAAATTCCTCAAACCGGGGGGAAGCAACAGTCCTACAATGCGGTCCTGCCTCATAAAAATAGTAAGCAGAATGATTACTGAACCCGGCACCAGAATAAGGTTTACCCCTTTGATACGGAATGGACCCTTGCACTGCTACAACTACTGCTAGAACAGAACATGATCCAGCTGCCAGAGGTCACCATTGTAGATTCACTGGGGCATCAGTCGAATGAGAAGTACTGTGCCTATCATAGGAGAGTAGCCCACCCCACTAACAACTGCTACATGTTCAACGACACTATCGAGGCCCTTATCAACAATAGCTAGATAAAGCTTGAAGAGTTGAAAAAGGTATTCGCAGTAGCTGAGGCATCTTACATAGTCACGACCCAAGAGGACGACGGGGCATGAGCTACCCTTCGTGCATTTTTCTCTATGATGCTTGAAGAAGGGATCGCGATCCTTTATTCCAGCAAAAATTCCAAACTTGCAAAATCTTGGTTTTGCCTTAATCGAGCTGCGTTTGGTGCCCCGTGATCGTAGTGGTATGCTCAGTGCAATTCAGCTAAGAAAACAAAAAAAAAAATCAAGGAACAGACCCGCTATTGATCAAAAATTTCAAGATCTACTCAAATTTTAAGTGACAAGATCGTAAACTAAAAACACGATCCATGGCTCGAAATTAGTATCAATTCAATCATCATGCCGAGACCTACAAGAAAAAAATCATTTTACGATCAACCAGGCATCAGAATGACCCCGGATTAGCCATGCAAAATCATGCAAGTCCTAAGGCAACACAAGGACTGTTATGGAATGCTACAACTTGTTAGGAAGGAGCAAATCTTTCATTTTGCACCCTATTTTCAAATTTATTTTAATTAAATTTAATCTTACTTTCTAGCAGTTCGAGTTACTTTTGATCATCCACCCATGTTTGGGGCACACTTCTATATATACGTACCATCATTATACGTAAAAAGAGAGAGAAGAGCCAGAGGCATACACAGATAAGAGAGAGTTTTCACTTAATACAAGTTTCACTTTCTTACCATTGTTGTCTCACGTTTGAGAGAGAGAGTGACGTGAGAGAAACTTTTGATCGGTACTCTCAAGGTTGAGGTAAACCTTCTCTCTCTCCTTTTTCTTTTCTTCTTTTCTCTCTCTTCTCCCCTCTCTTCTCCCTCTTCTTCATCTGAGTTCCTTGCAGAGGTCATGCACGGTAGTGGCAGTGTCGTGCATGCCTCTCCCTTAGTCTCAAGGGTTGTGCATGACGACGGCAACGTCATGCACGAGTCTCCCTCCCCTTCTCTTCGCCTGTCTCTTTCTTTTAGTGAAGTCTATAGACGGTGCTGTCTATCGTCGCCTATAAATGTAGCTGTGACGTCTTGGTGAAGAACCGAGACGGCAAAGTTTGTTGCCGCCTATAAGGGTCTTCCTCTACTGCGCGTCTAGTGAAGTCGGTGATACCTATCACTGCCCATTAGATGCTCTGGCAACACCCATCACCGTCTGTTAGCCTCCACTGCGTGCCTTATGCTCGTCACCATTCTCTCTGTGTCTCGCGCCTATCACCATGTTACTTAGGAGAAACTATCATCGTGTGCCTCGTAAGGAGCTAGCACCATCCACAAGGAATGCGTTGTCTGACATTGACCCACCGCAATGGCTATTGACATCCGAACTACTCTTCTCTTTTCCGTCTCGCCCTCTTCTCTTCAACCTTTTCTCTTCTCACTTGACTAAGGATAGACTTAGCTCAACACCGTCATGCCGACCTCGGTTTGGAGTAGTATTACCGTCATGCTGGCCCTAAGAACCATGCCCGTCTTGCTACCACTCCAAGTCGATAATTTATAGATGTCATGCTAGTCTAACCCCTATGTCAGGCTCTCTTCTCTTTTCTATCTTTCACCAAACCTTGCACTTCATCGCCTTATCATGTAAATGTGTGTTTCCCTAAGACAAGGGTAGCTCCCTTCAACCCACTTGTCTTAGAAATTTACCATAGCAGTGTTGTGTAGGAAAACAAGAGGATTACAGGTCAAGGGAGGAAATTTCGAACCAGCTCAAGCAGCTGGGGGCTTTCTTTGTGATCTAAGAGGGCGCCCACATGAGCCAGCCCGAGTAAGTCTCCCTCATTAGTAGGTATACCTTCCCTTGCCCTCAAGCAAGGTTCCGAGAGAGCGATCTCAAATCTCGGGTTCACCATAAACCCGAGACACGTGCTGCCAGATCACCTAGAATTGTAGAGAGAGATTGAGGAACCTAAGTAGTGAGAACCGTATAAGATCTCCCAAGAAAGTGGCTCATCTGAGGGCGAGAGCCACATATGATCTATCACGTTTCAACATGATTCATCAGGGAGTGAGAGCCGCATAAGATCTCCCCAGTTCAACAACAACAAGATTCCTTGAGGGTGACAACGATGATTAAAAGATCCCTCTAGAAATGCTAAGGACCATCACGAAGGCAATAAATTGACGAAGCCAGAGTCACCTAACACAGGCTTCAGTGTACATCTCGCCAAAACCCCCTTGCCTACATGGGACCAGACTTTCGAAATGAGTTTGAAGCCCCTGACTTGACCCCACTGACGGGACCTACAGAGATACCCTGAGCATCAAAAGCAAACCTGGTGTAGCAGCGAACAATGCTGACCAAAGGTTTGTAGCATTTAGCCTTAAAAAAAAAGGCCTGATAGTCCCTTGAGGGTGAGGAATTTGACAAGATCCCTCAAAATTCCCAAATGATTGCGCTTTTCGATTCTCTCAAAGCACAACAATAGGCGGGGCATGTTGTTGGAAGGTATTTTTCATTAACATGGGGTCCCCGCTAAATAAAGACCTAGCAAAAAGCGGAAATTCTGATTGTCTTAGAATAGCCCCCGAATTAGCCAAGATCTTCATGAAGTCTCTCAAAAGTCTCCTGCCAAGTTTTGTCACATTCTGACATGCCTAAGGTAGTACAGTGTAGGAAACAATTCCAGGAAAATCGACCTCTAGCACTCGAAAACGGACCCTATAACTAGAGCTAATTTTCGGTTTCTCAATTTGCTATGGGACCACCACCATTGGAATCGAAACAGTTGAAAACCCCTAGGGGTCAAATTTCAGCTCAAACGGACATTCCAGGAAGAAGTCATTGGAAAAAGAGTGAAATAGGAGGGGCTGCACGCTATTCCCATGTGGCCACCCTGCAACCCCATGCCATGGAAGGGATAGTCATGATCAGTGACTTTTGATGCTCATATCTTACTGGTCCTAAGTCGGGTCGCGCACAAATTTAGGTAGCATATTTGTCAAGTCAAGACGAGCGATTTGATATGTGGCACGCCCCGTGACAACAACCGAGTGCGAAGAAAAGCTAGAGAGAAGTTGTTGATCCATGAAGAAAGTGCAGGAAATTCGTTAGCGTCATGTCTCGTTCAAGCAGCCGGATCACATCGCTCGATAGCCCGATCAACGCGAAACCAATTCCATTAAGGACGTATGGTCTCGGGCTATCACTGACCTGAACATGATGAACGGTCAGATTCTTAACACGAAGCCGATGAAGAAACTTCAAATTCCGTCACCAGAATTTCAGATTCTGACCAAAATTCCAAAGTTGCGAAATCTTAGTTCGGGCAAGGAATCAAGCTACGTTTATTGCCCCATGATCGTCCCGTCATGCTTAGTGTAGTGCAGCAAAGAAATCACCGAAAAACATCAAGGAACAAGTACACTATCGATTCGAAGTTACAATATCCACTCAAATTTTAAGTCACATGATCATGCACTAATAACACAATCCGTGGCTCCAAGTTGGTATCAAATCGATTGCCATGTCGAGCCTACAAGAAAACAATCATCTTACGATCAACCAGGCAATAGAACAACCCCGGATCATCCATGCAAGATCACGCATGTTTTAGGGCAACACAAGGATTGTTTTGAAATTCCATGAATTGTTAGGAACAAGCAAATCTATCATTTTTTACCCTATTTTCTAATTTTTTTAATTCAATTTAATCTTAATTGTCAGCAATTAGGGTTACTTTTGATCATCCACCCATGTTTGGGGCAAATTCTATATATACGTACCAGCATTGTACGCAGAAAAGACACACACAGAGGATCAATCTCCTTGAAAAAGGGAGTTTTTACTGAATATAGTTTCTCTTTCTTCCCACTGTTGTGTCATGCTCGAGAGAGAGAATGAGGTGAGAGAAACTTTTGATCGGTACCCCTAGGTCCAAGGTAAACATCCTCTCTCTTCTTTTTCTTTTCTTCTCTCTCTCCTCTTTTCTCTCTTCTTCTCTTTCTTCTTATTCTTCCCCGTCTGAGCTCTCCTCAGAGGCCTTGCATGGTAGTGCAAGTGCCGTGCATGCCTCTCTAGTAGCCCTACAGGTCGAACATGGCGATGGCAGTTCCATGCACGCATCTCTTTCTCCCTTTGTTCTATCTCTTTCGCGAGGCCTACAGACGGTGCTTCTTAATGCCAGCAAAGGACGCGAGTAACGAAGCCTATCGTCGCCCATAAGGGGTTCACCCTGTGACTGTTGCAGACAGTAATACCCGTCATCGTTTGCAGAGGGTCGAGGTAATACTCGTTGCTGCGTGCAGGCTTCTTCCGTGCTTCCCTGCGTCCATCGTCGTGCGCCCTATGAGAAGTAATCGCCGCGAGACCTGTGCAAAGTTATCGTCATGCGCCTCGTTATGATCCATTTACTATTTGCTAGGGACATGTTGCCTCCTCGTGCTCCCCACGATGATGCCCATTGCCGTCTTGATTCTTCCTCCATCTGCCATCTCTCTCTCTTCTCTTCATTCTTGTCTCTTGACTGAGGGTAGATTTAGCTTAGCACTGCTATCTCAGTCTCGGTTTTGAGTACTATTATCGTCGTGCTGGTCCTGAGGACCACACCCATCTTGCAACCACTCCGAGTCGATAATGGTCCGGATGTCATGCTAGCTTCGCCTCTCCATAGAGTTTTTCTTCTCTTTTCTATCTTTATCTAAAACTTTACTTTTCATCATGCTCTCACATGAACGTACGTTGCCCTAGGACAAGGGTGGGTGGGTCTCCTTGACCCACTTGTAGAGAAAACAAGAGGATTGCAGGTCAAGGGAGGCGATTCCGAACCAGCTAAAGCAGCTGGGGGGCTTTCTTCGTGATTTAAGAGGGTGCCCACATGGGCTAGCCCATGTAAGTCTCGCAACCCCTAAAATTCCTCTCTCATCAATTGATATACCTGCCCTTGCTCTCAAGCAAGGTTCCGAGAGAGCGAACTCAAACCCCGAGTTCATCAGAAACCTAAGGTACGTGCCACCAGATCATCTAGATCTCGAAGGCGAGATCGAGGCACCTAACCACTCTCGTTATTCATTTCGAGGATACAAGTACATCGAAAATGATGTATAATGACTTGACCCATTGAATGTTGCTCTTCGGAGAAGCAAGAAGTGTAACATTCGAAACAAAATTTTTGTCAAAGTTCATCTTTCGAATCCTCACTACAACGCTTTTATTGCCTCTCAACAATTTGTTTTTTTGCTTCTTGATCACTAGCATTAACATAATCCTTGAGGGCGAGACCATGCTAAGCTTCTTCCCTGAGAGACTACCGAAGTGTACTCTAGCAACTTGGGGGCCTTGTTTGAGGGCTTCCTTCTTAATTTCACTAGAGTCCATTTTTTGGGGAGTGTGCAGATGGGGTGCCTTGTGCAAGGACTTACCATGCTGTCTTAACAACACTTCCAAAGGACCCAGTTGGTGAGTTCCCTTGGAGATTTGCTCGCAATCCATTAGTTTGGGAAGGGTTTGTCCGATTTTCACCCAGTACCTCCCATTTTCGCCATCTCAAGCCTTTTTTAAGGGGTTGCTCCCACATTACAAGACTTTCTTTTTCTCTAGGTGAGTTCCTTTTCAAGAGCTTTCTCTCACATTAGGAAACATCTTCTTTATCTCTAAGTGAGTGCCTTTTCAAGGGCTTCTCACACATTAAGAAACCTTCTTTGCCTCTAAGTGAGTGCCTTTTCAGGAGTGGGGTCCTGGTTTGCCTCTCCCACATTATTAATGTCGATGGGGTCCTGGTTTCCCTCCTCACGGGGGTCAGGAAACCCTCTTTTGAACAACCGCAGAGGTTCGACATGCGGTAGACGCTCAGGGCCTCTTACTTGCGGATAGGAAGCCAACGATGAGAGAGATTTTTGCGATTAGAGCGTGGATCACTTTTACGTTGCTTGAGGGTTCGGGGACACGCCCGAGTGAATGGTTCTCTTAAAGCAATTATGAAGCCCTCCGGCTACTTGTCAGCATGGTTTGGATGGGAGCCCTCCTCAGGTTCTCAATCTCTCTCTTGTCACTCTCTTCAAGCTGTAGGAACGAGATCCTGATGTCCGCCCTCCCTAGATGCCCTTCTTGGAAGGTTTTACTGACCACTGAAAGGAGGCACGGATAGAAGTCGAGGGAGGAGTCCCGCAGGTTAGGACACATCCGTGGGCTCGCAGAAAGATGGGGGCTTCTGTGCGGACAGGGTCACGTGCACGGAAGTGGGAGGAAGAGAGAGAGAGAGAAGGAGTGACTTGATTTTGGGGAAATGGGATGACCCGTGCGACCAGGGTGTCCACGGGACCGCACCCTCAGGGGTACCCTCTCTCTCAATGTTTTCTCCCTCTTCCTCACTTCTCTCCTGAATGGGCTAGCATCTCATAGAATAAGACAAAGCAAGAATGAACTAGCCTTGATTCTTCCCAACCTTTGGGGTATTGGAGCTTCCAAAAAGGGAACCTTTTGGAGCGATTTTCATGACTTTTTTCCCTCTTCTCCTCCAATTTTTCTTTTTTTTCTCCCTTCTTGATACAAATGAGCTAAGCTTGCTTATATAGAAGATTCACCAAACAGGGGTGAACTCTCAAAAGTCAAGCTTAATTACAATTAAAATAATTGAAAACAAATCCAAAATTATATGAAATGCACCTGCGATGGTTTTCCCAAATGATGAGATCGTCCCTGCATGCAGATTGCTCTGTCATGGGAAGACCTTGGAAGCCGGTTCTGCAACATGCGGTAATTCTTCAGCTTTCTTAGTAATATATCTTTATTCTTCTATTGATTACGAGCATTTCGATGCCCTTCAATCATGTTGTGGTGGCCTTCTTCCCTAGGGTGAATGTCCGATCAGTTTTTTGAACTTTGTTTGCCGACGCATCTTCGAATTGCGTCGGTTTTACTACTGGCTCTACTTGCAAGTCCGAGAGGAGGTCATTGCAGTCGTTTGCCTCAAGTTGGGGCCGATTTAGTGCAGGTTTGCATCTTCGATTATTTTGGAAGGATACCAGAGAAAGGGATTTCGGCAACCGATTAGATTTTCTTCTTTGGTGACCTGACGACTCGCGTTCATCTAAGAAGGGATTGAATGTAAGAGCCATGCTAGAATGTCGCTCTATGCGAGGTGGATCTTTTGAACTCTTCCTTGTGCCAATCCATGGTTCGGAGCCTGCTGGACCTATTTTTTTGCTCCTTGTTTCTCTTGCTTCTTTCCTCTTCAGAGCAATAGGGGTTCCCGGTCATGCCACAGTGAGTGCCTTAAGGCAAAATGACGAGGATGGTGTGATCAAGAACATGTCAACATTTGAGCTCGGTCTGATTTCAGAGAAAGACGCCTTAGGTTGGAGAAGTTGCTGTCGAAACACCTTGACACAGCCCCATTTTCGGGACTGGTTTGGTGAATCCGCATCGCGCTAAGGTAAAACCCATGAGTCGCGAGGCCGCATGAGTATAGACCCTTTTAGAGGGCTTCGATTGAGCCCAATATTGGTCCTTGAAGGTTTTTTAACATTCTTAACATAATGGCAATGGTCTGTTGCCCTGTTGTAGCCTCTCCCATAGGGCTATAGTGGAGGGTCCTTCTTTGGTGAAAGGGCACCGCACCCAGGTCACTAGCCTAGAGGCTTTATTACTCGGCATAATCCTGGACTACGGCTGTTTCGTGAACCTGTGAGACCAGACTATCACCAGCTTTCTCCTTATTCTCATGGGCTCATGGAAGTATATAAAAAATGAGGTACAATAACTTGCCTTGCCAGATGTTGCGCTTCGAGAGAAGCTAGAAGTGCAACATTCGAAAAACTTTAACATCGTAGCTCCTCTAAGGAATCCTTGCCACGACGTATTTATTGTCTCTCGATGATATTTTTTTCTTGATCACCGACATAGCGCAATCCTCGAGGGGTAGACCTTATTGAGCTTTTTCCTTGACTGGGGGGAGACCAAAGTGGTTTCCAACCGGGCGGTGCCTTATTGAGGGGCTTTCTACGGGTCCCGTCATAATCTGTTTTTTTCTTTTTGGGAGATCACGCTGATATTCTGCCATAGGCAGGCTCACAACTTCTCAACGCAGACTCCCAGTTTTCCAGCCAGTCGGGGCCCTTCTTGTGAGCTTTATCTCATTCTGGCCGGGGAGGTCCTGATGTTTCAGTTGGCAGGGGCCCTTCTTACGAACTTTATTCCTATCCAAACTGAAACACTTGAAGCAAACGACTTACCTCTTACCTTATGTCCTACAGGTTCAGTTGGGGGTCTCCCGAATTACCCTAATATGAAAGGAGGATGGCCTTCGAAGCAGTCCCATTTTAAGGGACGTCACCCTGGATGCTTGAAGGTTGGTGGAGGAAGGCATACAAGGTATCTCTTCGGCTAACGTCCTACTGGCGTGGCTGGGAGTATCTTGGCACGTCCTGATTGTCCAGGCATGATAGGTGGATGGCCTTAGAGGTGGTACAATTTTAGGGGACTTCACCTTGGGTGCTTGAGTTTGATTAAAATAACGGCTGGCAGGATACCACTTTGGCTTATGTCCTACTTACGTGGCTTTAGGTTTCTCAACGCGTCCCGATTGTTCAAGCGTGGTAGGCGGATGGCCTCAGAAGTGCTCCCATTTAGAGGACTTCACCCTTGCTATAAGAGTTTGATGGAAAAAAAGAGGAGGAGAGGATTTTTTTATCTTGGCTTCCCTAAGGCCCTGGAAAACAGGTGGCACCAGCGCACTAAGGCTCCGGTGGCAAAAATAAGAAGGCGGCACTAAGGCCTGGGCTATCATAAAAAGGGAGGTACTGGAACACTAAGTCTCCGGTGCCGAAAATGAGAAGGGCGCACTAAGGCCGAGATAAACAAGGTGGCATTGGGACCGTATTGTTTTTTGAAAGGCATTGGGGTCGTAGTTTTTTTTGGAAGGCACTAGGGCTGTAGTTTTTTATTGGAAGGCACTGGGGCCGTCGTTTTGTTTTTGGAAGGCACTAGGGCCGTAATTTGTTTTTTAGAAGGCATTAGGGCCATGCCTTTTTTTTGGAAGGCACTAGAGCTATAGTTTTCTTTTTAAAGGTTTTAGAGCTGTAGTTTTTTTTTGGAAGGCACTGGGGCCATAGTTGTTTCCTTGAAACATACTGGGGCCATATTGAGGAGGGTTTTTTGAAAAGGTGGGTAGCGGAAGGTTTGGTCCAGGAGCCCATTATAGGTTTTCACCGGGGCCGAGGAGATACGGTGTTAGTGAAGTGGTTTGTACCATACCCTTTGTTGGGGTGTTTCTACCCATGACTTTGAGGTCACATCCACACTTTAGCTTCTGCTTTTACTCATGGCGCCGTTTGCGGATTTTTGCCATGCCTAGATTATTTTGTTTAGGAAACTTTTACGCATGGCTTTATGGTCATGCCCGCCTGTCTTTTTTACTCATGACGCCCTTTGCGAGTTTTCACCATGTCTCTGTTTTTCTTTCTTTTGGGGTGATTTTACCCATAGCCCCTTCTTTTACCAGCGATGATTGGCATCGCACACAGCTTCTTTTTTTTTGGGGGGGAGAAAGAGGCCAGCAATGTGGTAAACCTTGACAGAGGGATCTTGAGAGTCTTGAGGGTGCGACCCTGCCCCGGGTTGATTGTAGCGGCTCGAGGCTAAAGTAGGGCATATCTCTTTTTGTTTCTTGGGGGGTTGCCCCGAAGAGTAGCTTTATGGTGACCCCAGCAGTTTTTGTCCGCCTTGGATCGATGATGGGGGGTGTCTGTGGGAGGTGTTGGATATTGCCCGCAGGGCGGTGAAGTGATGGGACCCACGAGGGGTGAATGGGGCTGGGACCCATGGGGGATGAATGGAGATGGGACCCACCAGGGGTGAATGAAGATGGGACCTGGGGGGTGTGAATGAAGATGATACCCACAGGGGGGTGAATGGAGATGGGACCCATGGGGGTTGAATGGAGATGAGACCCATGAGGTGTGAATGGAGACGGAACCTGTGAGGTGGGGGGGAGGGGGGTGAGTGGAGATGGGACCCATGGGGGGTGATTGAAGATGGCACCCGCAGGGGTGAATGAAGATGGGGACCGCGGGGGGGGGCGAAGTGAAGGATGGAACCTGCAGGGGGTGAGTAGAGATTGTACGTTTCAGGGGGTGAATG
>NW_006498549.1:979613-1006294 GCF_000471905.2 Amborella trichopoda | reverse complement strand
AGGTAGGTACGGTACGGTACGGTAGGACGGTAGGGTAGTAGTAGTAGTAGTACGTACGGTACGGAGGTAGAGTACGACGTACGTCGGACGCGGGGGGGCGTGAATGGAGATGGAACCCGCAGGGGGATCAATGAAGATGGTACCTGCGGGGGGTGAATGAAGATGAACATGCCCCGAGGGGATGAAGCTTGCCGAGGTGGCATTTAGCTGACGAGGTGCTTGCATGCTGAGCGAGGAAATTTAGAATGTGCCACGTGGTGACAGAGCCTCGACATAAGATCCTCTTGAGTGATCTGTGGATACGCCAGGCTGGCAGTGTGGTGGCACAAGAATTGACTATGACACTTCGTGAGTAAGGCCTGGTAGGTTAGGCGTACGAAGGTTTAAATGTTGCAGTCAACAAGGCACCAATGTGGTGACATGTGGCTGAGCAACTGGGTGGCAAGGCACTCGGTAAGCAGCTAGGTTTGATGAGCCTAAGTCTTTAAAAAGAGGTTAGGCATGAGAGTACGATTACAGCTTTTCCCCTTTGCAACAAAGTTCCTTTCTGGATGTTCCTTTGAGTGGAGGCAGTGCGGATACTTCATTTTCTTTGAAGAGCTTGACCGATGAGTGATGCCCGCAGCAGGGAGAACTTGTTGCTGCGGACCTCCTCTGTTATTGGGGGACCCATGGCGTGAGGCTCGCTACCGAGCTCGTCATCCTCAAAGTGTATTGTAACAAACATGTCATCTTTTTGTTTTATTCATGAAATGGAATTCCCTTTTGTGTTGAATTTCCCTTCTTTACCTTGTGTCCCCATGTGCTGCTCTCCTTCTTCTTTTTTCTTTTTTTAGGACCGACACGGTCCTTATCCCTGCTAATGGCGGAGAGTAGTCCTTATCCATGCTCATGGTGGAGATAATGAATGGCAGATGGATTGCCTGTCACGTTCGCGGGGCAGTTGCTTCTTGCTATGAGATGACGGTCGGGATCCCCTAGAGGGTTTTCATCCCAACCCTTGGGGCATGCGTCATTGCTTATTTTCGGAAAAACCCTTTTTTTTTTTTTTTTTACTGGGGACCGCAAGGGGTCCTCTATGTGAGCGAGACAAGGAACGAGGTTCGCTTGTCCGCGAAGTAAAGTGTTGCAAAGGCGTGCCCTAGGCGCTTTGAGGGTGGGCCTTGTTGTGGGCAGGCCGAGTGGAATTGGGCTGTATGCAGGAGCTAGGAGGTATTTGGACGGCGAAAAGAATGTTGTTCCTAGTTGGCCACGTCATGCTTGCAGCAGTTAATGCAAAGTGGGAATGGCACCGTCAACATCATACGATTGTTAGATTACATACCCTTAATGTTTCCTTGGGACTGAGCGTAATCTTTCGCATGTGTGGAATGTCACTTGGCGTGCTGTTCGTAGGACTGTATCTTCAGGGCACGTGGTGTTGGCTCGGCGACACATTGATTTGCAGGCTAGTAGCACCTCGGTGCCTAGCCTCTGATGCTTCGTTTCACGTGCCACCGGTGCTCTCTTGAGATTGGCGGGGTGTTGCCTGTCGATTGGGCCTCCTGCTACTTGACTTAATAAAAGGAGGGGTGTATGTTCTTTACTTTTACCCAGGGTCTGGATCCTAAGCAAAAGCAATCATCCTCAGCACCTTTGTTCAGGCCTCCTTTTCGGTGTCTGCCTTTTTCTGAAGCTGAACTTTTGAGCAGAACGTATGGCTGGTCGGAGTCCACCCTCTCCTTTAGGTCTTTTTTATTTTTTAATTTTATTTGTCGACATGGCGTCCTGACCTCCCTCGCTCTTTTACTGCAGCGGCTAAATGTGTGAAATTGGAAGACCTTCATGTCTTGACCCCCTTCCTTGCAACGACACTACCGCTTATCGCTTTGAGTGAAGGAGAAAGCTTTGTGAAAGACGCGGGGGTGCTTGTTCTGGCCGTACTTGGTCCGCCATAAGTGATGGGGTCAAGCTTGGTTGCCCTTCCTCTTGGACCATCGAGCCTTGAGGGGCTCATGTCAGGGGTGCATGTGGGGGAGTCTTCGTCCAAGCACAATAACTCCCATCCAACGACTCTTGTCCTTGCTAGTAGGCCCCCCTGCCAATGCTCAGCCCCATGTTTCTGATGGCCCCATGTTTCTAGCTTCCTTCATGCTCGATGTTGTGGACTTAACCGTGAGGCGTATGATCCGAGCGAGCCCCCAGGGACTGAGAGAGTGTGCCCCCCTTGACTTGAAGAGGGGAATCAAAGCCCACAGGGTTTGTGTGGCGAGTTTAGAGGTCGCGCACCCAGAGGGGGAAATCTCAGCGCAGCTGAGGCAGCTATCGGAGGACCTAGCTAGTTGGAGGTTCGCGGCTGTCTTGATTGGGGCTAGTATGTCACAGGCCCTGGTTCCATGCATCGCTTTCTTTCAAGAGAAGTTGGCAAGGGAGCGCATTTCCCTGTGATCGTATAACGAGGAGAGGGAGCACCTTTCCACCATCAAAGCCCGTTCCCTCGAGGAGGAAGTTAGCTACTCCTGTCAGATGGCGGTAATAGGGAATGAGATTTCGTCCCTATAGGCTCGTACGACAGACCTAGGAGTTTGTGATCAACAGAATATGGAAGCTATGATCGAAAGGTCGTGCCGATTGAGACATCGGATGTCCAAAGTGAGGAAACGCCTCGGGATATCAAAAAGGATTGCAAAGAGTGTCTCGCTCTTCGAGGTGCAGAAGCATGTAGAGCTAGACAACATGTTGGCGCTGAGGGAGAAGATACGCTACGCCTTGACCACTTTTGATTGTTGCCTTCTACTTGTTTTCCTTGTAGGGCTGACGGCCCATCCAAGCTTTGTAACCTCATCTATATGTGAATAATGCATTGATTTTTGTTATCCTTTTGCTTTTGATGCATTTGAGGTTTCTTCTTTTCGCGCCCTTTCATTTCGAACTTCGCCTGTTTCCTTTTCTGAGAAAGGGGAAGTGATGGGGAGAATGCAGACGCCTATCTGGAGGGTGTTTGGATCCTTTCTCGGAGGTCCAGCAAACTCCTGATAGTGCGTGGTTGCATTAAGTGGAAGTTTTAAAGTCGTACTCCTGCAACTGTGATAAAGTTTGTTTAAAGTCCCATCCTTGAGGATTGGTAGTAGCGCACGGCTTTACGTTCCTGCACTCACGTAGGGGGAGATCCTGAGGGGCTCTTACGGTGATGCACTGACTTCCCTTGGTCTTCAGGGCCTGCCTCGAGATGAAGTCACACAACGTAGGTCGAGGGGATGGGGGAAAGGGCTAGCAGGGTGGAGGCTCAGTCACAGGGACCTCACCACCTAGTTCCCCATGGGGCGTGGCGGTGGGGCAGGCTTTGGGTGTTCCGAAAGCTCCTCCACAGTTCTCCAAATCGATCTTCCCTTTCCAGACCAGCGTTTTGATGTAGTTTCTCAACTGGAGGTAGTCTCTAATGGGGTGTCCCAACATTTGGTGGAAAGCACAATAGTTGGGATGGTCAGCCCATTTTCCGTGGTCGAGTCGTTTTTGGAAGGGAGGACCACCATGTCCTGCTCCATCAGCATTCCCAAAACGGTCGGCACCCACAACTTACAAACGTTGCATCGTTGACCGAACCCCGATTTAGACCCTTTGGCCTGCTGATAGATTTTCGATTGGGCCACGCTGGTGTAGTCCTGACTTAAGGATGGCTATTGCTGCACTGCCCCTTTATCCCGTTCCTCTGAGACTTGAGGGATGTCCATCGTAGGCGAAGGGGTTGCCTGGGGTTGGGTTCGGTAGGTGATGGATGCCGTCTCTGTTGTATGGAAGTGAAACTCCACTTCTGCAGCCTGTTCGAGCCATCTGCTTTGGTAGTCCCTCTCCCTGATCTGGAGGTGGGCCAGGTCCCCTTCTTAACAGGCTCGTTCTATTGATGAGTGGGAAGTAACATTGAGGCCAAGCAACGTGGAACACCCAAGAGCGGGTGTTTCTACCGCTGCTTATGCAAGCTGGGAGCCGACGGTGGGAGGGTGAGGATGGATGGCGGGTGTAATAATCGTCTCTTCTCTTTCTCTGTTGTCAAGGATTTCTTCGGTCTTAGATGTGTGCGTGCGATCCATAGTGGTATTCGGTCCAGCAATAGGGCCACCCTCTTGTGTGGTGAGCGACGGAGCGCGTGTGGCATCCACCCGTTTAGTCGGTGAGGCGGTTGGGCCTCCCGTATGCATGTGCGTTTGCTTGGAGGGCTTTTGATCGTCCTGGAAGTCTCATGCCCGTCGAGGGCCAACCATCGGACTGCCTCGAGCTGTAGGTCTGTTATACATGACGCGGGAGGTCTCCGACCCACTAGCGTCATGTCCGGGTCGAGAGTGACTCGAGACTGTTTTTGGGGACGTTAAGCCACTGATAGGGACAATCCATCTGGGAACTAACGAACCACTGAAAATAGTGATTCACTGGGGATGCTAGTTCGTTAAGAATAAGGACTCACTGGTGAAGATGGACTATTGGGATGATAGTCCTTTTGGGAGATGATGTTTGTTCTAGGGTATTTTTTGACAATTGTATCCCTGATTCGAATAAGGAGGAAGCATATCGCGATCTAGGTCCATGGGTGCCAAAATTCCCATGGAGCACAGAAGCACTGCTGAAACAAACCCTGAACTGGAAAGAATTTTTAAAAGACGATAAATGAGTCCCACAAAGCATGTGGAGGCAGAAATTCACTCCCTAAGGACACCTGTCAAGTTTCGTCACGATCCGACAAAGTTAAGGTGGATTAGAGGCAAAAGTAGTTTTCATATTCGGTCTTGGTTAGGTGCGTCGATCTCGCCACTCTGGATCTAGGTGATCGGGTGAAACATGTCTCGTGCTAAGAAGACCAGGGACCTGAGATCGCTCTCTCGAGAACCACATTCAGGAATAAGGGCAGTTATCTAATTAGTGAGAGAGGAATTTTTGATGTGAGGTGGGGACTAACCTCACTTGGGTCTGTGACTTACTCAAGCTGACTCGTGCGAGTGCCCTCTTAGATCACGACAGAAAGCCCCCCAACAGCTTCAACTGGTTCGGAATTGCCTCCCTTGACCTGTAATCTCTTAGTTTTCGGAACAACACTACTATGGTTAATTTGCAAGACCAATGGGCCAAAAGGTCCACCCTTGTTTTAGGGCAAAACACATTCGCATGGCTAAGAATGTGAGAAGTTAGGGTGATGAAGTGGAAGGTTTGAACGAGAGGAGAAAAGAACAGGGTACTCGACAAAGGGATAAGGCTAGCATGATAGCTAGACCAGTGTAATGACTAACCCGGAATGGTAGTAAGACCGGCACGGTACTTTGAACCAACAACTGCAATACTACTCAAAACCAAGGTCGACACGATGTCCTAATCTGGGGTGGCAGCAAGACAGGTATGGTACTTAAGACCAGTGTGACGGCAATACTACTCCACAGCCAGACCATTATGGCAACACTAGACTGAGTCCACCTTCGGTCAAGTGAGATAAAAATGAAGAAAATTCATGAGACGATGAAGAGATGGGATCCTGACGGTGCTAAGCATCACCACCAATAACCGTGGAGTAACAGTGTCATGGCCCATGGACGGCGCTAAGCACTATTTGTCACAGCTAGAGGGCAAGCAATGAACTACGAGCGGGGCTAGGCATCGCCACTAGGCAATAAGAAAAGGCAGCACACCCCTGCGCAGGCGGTGATAGCCTCTTGTGAAGCACACGGAAATAGCCATTTGTGAGGTGCGACAGCAGATCTTGCCAAGGCACATGGCAATAGATGTGGGACACATGAAGAGCCTGCACACAACGATAGGCACCGAGCGCATGAAGAAAGCTTGCGAATGGCGATAGGCATCGAGAATGCGAAATAAGTTCATGGACAACGATAGCCACTGAGCGCACGAAGGAAGCTCGCAGATGGCGGTAGGCACGGACCACGCTAACGAAGCTCGCGGATGACGATAGGCACCGAACGCACAAAGGAAGCTCGTGGACGACGATAGGTGTTGCTACGACCTCTCGCGGGCAGCGATAAACATTGTCATCTTCGATTGGTGTGCAACAGGGGGATACCCCTGCCGGCGGTAATACGTTTCACTGTCTGCGTTATTCACTGAGGCATCGAGGATACATCTGCGGACGGTGATGAGAAGCGCCGTCTGCAAGCCTCGCTGAGTGATAGAGATGACCTAACAGAAGGGGGAAACGAGCTCATGCATGGCACGACCATCGCCATGCACAACCTGTGAAACCACAGGAAGGGGAAAAGGAAGAGAAAGAGGCATGCACGACACTACCACCGCCGTGCATGGCCTCTGAGGGAGGTTCAGACGAAGAAGAAGTACAAAAAAGAAAAGAAGAGAGAAAAGATTTACCTTGAGATTAGGGGTACTGGTTCAAAAGTTTCTCCCTCCTTACTCTCTCTCTCTCCCCAAATGCTACCCAACAATGAGAAGGAAAGGGAATTCTATTAAGTAAAAATTCTCTTTGGTGAAGAGTTTCAAGCCTCTACATACAATGATCATACTTGGTATATATAGAATTGTGCTCAAACATGGGTGGATTGATCAAAAGTAAACCTAATTGCTGAAAATTAAGATTTAACTGAATTAAAAGAAACTAGAAACTAGGGTGCAAAATAACAGATTTTCCCCTTCCTAACAAGTTGTGGAATTTCAAGATAGTCCTTATGTTACCCTAGAACATGCATGATTTTTCATGGATGATCCGGGGTTGTTTTGATGCCTGTTTGATCGAAAGATGATTATTTTTCTACAAGGCTCGGCATGGTGATCGATTTGATACCAACTTCAAGCCATGGATCATGTTTTTAGGGCACGATCATGTGACTTGAATTTGAATGAATCTTGAAACTTTGATCAATTGTGTGCTCGTTTCTTGATGGTTTTCTATTATTTATTTATTGGATAACACTGAGCATGCCGTCAAGATCGTGGGCAACAAACGCAACTCGATTACGTGCCCGAACGAAGATTTTGCAACTTCTAAGTTTTGGTCGGAATCTGAAATTTCGACGACGGACTAGAGCTAGCCCAAGACCTTACTCACGTGATGGAATTGGTTTCAAGTCGATCGGGCTCACGAGCAGAGTGATTTGGTTATTTGAGCATGGTATAACCCTGCTGATTTTTCTGCACTTTCTTCACGGATTAGCAACTTCTCTCTAGCTTTTATTTGCGTTCAAGCGTCGTCGTGGGGCATGCAACATATCGAAATGCTCATCTCAACTAGACGAACACGCTCTATCAAGTTTGAACGTGATCCGATCTCTAACAAGGGCGATAGAAGCATTGAAAGTCACTGGTCGTGGCTGCCCCTTTAATGGAGTTGACTTGGGAGGTGGCCGCATAGGAATACTGTGCAGCTCCTCCTATTTGGCTCTTTCACTTATAACTTCTTCTTGAGATGTCCGTTCAAGCTGAAATTTGACTCCTGAGGGTTTTCAGCTGTGTCAGATCCAATGGTGGAGGTCCCATAGCAAATTGAAACATAAAAAAGATAGCTCTAGTTACAGGGTCCGTTTCAAGGTGCTTGAGTCTAATTCTACTGAAACTGTTTCTCAGTTTGCACAGCCTTAAACATGTCGGAATGCGATGAAACTGGGCATGAGACTTTTGGGATTCTTTATAAAGATCTTAGCTAGTTCTGGGGCTATTATGAGATTGTCAGAATTTTCACTGTTTATTAAGCTTTATTGACTGGGGACCCATGATGATGAAAAGTGTCTTCTAATAGCATGCCCCGCCGAATATTGTACTTTGAGAGAAGTGATAAGTACACTTATTCAAAAAATTTCCCTTGGCTAGCCACAGGACTACGTGAATGTTGAGGAGATCCATGTAATGTTGTAACTAAAATGCTCAGAAGTTTGGACGCAAAGTATGGGTCCATCCGTGGAGACTTCAGGAGGATAAGAGACTTTTGAGGGATCCTGTTGAAGTCCACACCCTCAAGGGACTATTTGCGATTCTGACAACTTGAAGATTTTGTAGGGACCTCATTGGTCAGAATCGGGCCTATCTAGAGGCCAAGTGCTATGAACCTTTGGCTAGCTTTGTTTGCTATTACACTAAGTTTGTTTTTAATGATCAAGGTATCTCTATAGGTCCCATCCAGCAGAGTCCAATCGGGGGCTTTTGACCTGTCCTGAAGGTCCAAGCTTGTTGGCTAGAGGGAATTTTGGCGAGGCAACCTCATAGGCTCTATCTTATAGGGTCCAGTCGGGGGCTTTTTAGCAGCCTGTCCAGAAAATCTAGGCCTATAAGCTAAGGAAGGTTTTAGGAGAGGCGATCTCATGACCAGACATTACCCTGAAGTCTCTAGCAGGTTAGGCCCTGGCTTCGTCAATTTCTTGCCTTCTTGATGGTTTTTTAGCATTTTGGGGGGATCTTTAGGTTGCCATCCTCACCCTCAAGGACTCTTGTTGTTTTTGAAGGTGAAGTGTGGGGGATCTTATGAGTCTCTCACTCCCCGGTGAGCCATTTTGTATTGTGATTGGATGCTGGCAATTGAGGATTTTGTGTAGACCTCATTCACCAGAATTATGCTTGTTTTGACAATTGGGTGCCGACTGAGGCTGTGATGTTGTGCCTACCTGTTTTGTTGGTCCAAGCGCCCTTTTGCGGGTTTTCACTGGAATAAAGGAAGTGGTGCTGTGAAAACGGTTTTCACCAACTTCCTTTGTTTTCGAGCTCTTTTACCCATGACCTTACGGGGATGTCGACCCTTTTCATCTGTTTTTCTCAAGGTGCCCTTTTGGGGTTTTCACCGTGCCTGGGTTTTTATTTTTATGGTTTCGTGACCATGACTGCCTGTCATTTTTACTCACGGCGTTCCCTTGTCCAAGTGTACACCATACCCATTTTTTTCATGTGAAGGCTTGTTTAGGGTCATGCCTTTGAGACCTGTGCGAAGCCTTTTAACGTCATGCAGCTAAGACATACACTATAGCTGAGGGTCATACAGCTGGACCATTGTGGAGATGGATGGCAATCTGTGGAGGCCATGGAGTGAGTATGATGGTGATTTGACTCACTTTGGGGAGATGACACGAGGCTACTTATGAAAGCTGGATGACGTATGAATGGTGGGTGAAAAGTGGTGATGTATTAGCTGATGGCCAGTATGGGTGGCGAGATGGCTCACCGTTTTGTGAGCATGGGCGAGACTCACTGGAGAATAATGAATAGTGGTAGTGAAGTGAATGGGTCGATTAGGGAAAGCGTGCGTAAAAATCCACATAAAGGGGATGTGCGCGTATGTCAGGGTGTGTTTAAGGTCATCCCTCCGGGACCTGTGCCAAGCAGTTTATCATCATGCGGCCAGGACGTGCACTATGGCTTAAGGTCATATAGCTTGGATCGTGGTTATGTCTTTTAATGTCATGCAACTAAGACCAGGTAGTTTAAGGTCGTGCAACTAGACCTTCGCTATAGTTTAAGATCATATAGATTGACCATGACTGTGCAGTTTAAAATCATGCAGCGAGGACTATGGCTGTGCAGTTTTAGGTCATACAGTACGGACCACGGCTATGCAGTTTAATGTCATATAGCACGGACCATGGCTGTGAAGTTTAAGGCATGTAGCATGGACCATGGCTGTGCAGTTTAAGGTCATGCAGCATTGACCATGGCTGTGCAGTGTAAGGTCATGCAGCATGGACCATTATGTGGATCACCATGTAGTGAAGCTGCATGGAGAATAGGTCTGTGGATAGCAATCTGACTCTCTGGGGACAAAGATAGTTGAGGCTATACACAAGCAGAGAGATTTAGATGAAGATAGTGGCGCTACAAGGAGTGGCAAGTGGAAGCAAACTTCACGGGAGATTAAGACGGTAAGTGCGACTCCCTGGGGATGATGAGTAATGGTATGATATAACTCTACTAAGAATGATAGGTCAGAGTACAGATGCAACCCCACTGGGGGTAGTGGGTCGCAATAGGGTGAGACTCCTAGTGGGGTGTTGAAACAGACCCACTGAGGATTGAAGGGGTAAGCATGACTCCCTTTTTCTTTTGCATACGCCTAACTCCACTGAGGATGTTAATGGAATACACCTAGCGAAGGAGTGCGTCCATTTCAAGTCATGTGTGTGAACTATTTGTCGTGTTGTTTATCGTTTTACTACAGGGACGTGCTTTACAGTTTTAAAGTCTTGTCGTTCGAACCATGGCTACGCAGTTTAAAGTCATGCGCTTTTGACCATGCAGTTTTAAAGTCGTGCGACTAGACCTCCTCTACAGTTTAGGGTCATATAGTTTGGACCATGCAGTTTAACGTCGTGCAACTAGACCGTGGTGAGCCGTAATTGGCGACTTGACTCGTAAAGAGTGAGATTGGGGTGAAGGGAATGAACATCCTGGGGATGCAAGACAAAGGTCCAGATGGGAGTGTTGTGGCATGCACACGGCGCTAAGTTTTGGACAGCGCTCACGGCGTTAAGCTCATGATTAAGGTTGTGCAGCGTTAGCCACTTGATGAGGCATGCAGTGTTAATTCCTGACGGGAGCACGATGATAGCCCTTGACGAAGTGCACAATGCTGGCCCTTAACGAAGGCACGCGGTGATGGCCCTTGACGAAGGCATGCAACGATAGCCTCTTGACGAAACACGCAGCAATAACATCTTACACAGTGCACGACGATTGCCTCTAGGTGAAGAGAGTGGCGATAACCCTTTCGGGTCTCGAGCTTGACCCGCCTCGACCTGGTCTTATTGTCGTCAGAAGCTTGGGACTGAAGCATCATTTTTAATTTGTGACAGGTAGTTCGTGGCACTGCTGAGAATAAAAGGGGAAAAAACCCCATTTCACTATTTTACAAAAGGGTAAAACATTCGAAGAGAGTTTTAGAGAGAGAGAGAGAGAGAAAGAGAGCTAGACCTTCCTTCGAGAGTTTCCCGGCTAGAGCTTTCTCAGCCCAAATTTGCAACAGATAGGCCTTCAGGAGTTTTCTGGAGAGCTTCATTAGGTCTTGGGCCTTTGCGGCATGCTTGCGAGCGTATTTGATGGGTGCCAAGGCTCTCCTAAGCAGGGAAGAGGGGCTACTCAGGGCCTCACTGAGACCTTTCCGGTGAAGTTGCAAGAGTCGCAGTGGTGTTTTGCCGGACTTATGGAGCTTTTCCCATAGTCCAGAGGCTGAAGGGGAGGTTGTAGAGAAGTTAGGGGAGCCGACGGTCCTCTGGTTATCAGAAGAATAAGATGAAGGAGCATCAGTGTGCTCACCGTAAACTCAGTGGAATTCTGGTGAGTTTGTGGCGACTTGCTGAAGTGGGAAAACAGGGAGAAGGGAAATCCGTAGGGTCACAGGGAAGCTTTATGGAGATTCCAGTGGTTCTTTCGATTTTCCCGACTGTCAAAAAAGGGAATGAATAGGGTCAGAGCGTTTTTGGTGGACAGAGGACCGTGTTCCTAACGAGAAGAGGATGCGTCGGTGTGAACTTAAGGCATCACATGCCTACAACGGTCGGGAGGCGACGAGTTCTGAGATGGTGAACGGTCACCTTTTGTACGTGTGGTGACATGCCACGTCACAATTGTCAGGCGGATGCCTAGATTTCAAGGGACGTGCTACGCCTCAAGTGCGACACGTGCAAACAGCTAGAGTGCAGGAGCGACATCAAGTGCTTTACTTCGACAGACGACGATAGGCCCTTAGTCACGAGACGGCGATAGACCTGCCTTCTGCGCAGGACTCTATCATCTCAACGGGAAGACGGCGATAATTCTGCCTTCTGCGTGCGACGATACCATCTCAGCGGGCAGACGGTGATAGTCCTACCCTTGACTGTGAGACGGCGATATACCCTTGTGAACACATTTTTCTGCGGTCCCTTAGCATCCTTTGATAGCGAAGATCCTGTTATAATGGCCTAGCCTTCGGGTGCTATTCCAAACGTGAAGAATCTCCCACGAGTAGGGGAGCTCGACACCAATCAATTCACCGGAGAAAGCATGGTGAGAGGTGAGCCAATCTGGCTCACTGAAAGCTTATGTGAACCGAGGTGGCCGTTAAGTGTCGCCTTTGTTTGTGACCCTGTCCGGTTGGTAATGAGGGAAGATAATGACGACAATGTGAGTGTAGAGGAAGGGTAGGCTTCCTGCATTGCCTGCACCGAAAACGTAGCCTTGAATGGGGACTTGCCAACTTTAGGTAAGAGGATGGCAAAAACCCCCGGCATGAAATGGTCCTCTGCTGGCTTGCAGGTGCAAGGGGAGCACTAATATTTGAAGGGTTACTCCTCATGGACCAT
Source organism: Amborella trichopoda (assembly GCF_000471905.2). The sequence goes on along the minus strand of NW_006498549.1, from coordinate 994,052 downwards.
AAGAGTGCTCAACCGGTACAAGGACATTCTGAAGCATGCTTCCCTACTGGCCACCATTCAGCGCTCGATGGGCTATTATGATCGTTGGTCGAACACGGTCAAGGTGCTTTTGGAGACCTAGAGCCACGTTAGTAATACATGGTTGCTCGGTCATGGGGAGGCAGGGATATCTCTGCTAGATCTGTATTTCATTGGTGGGCTACCGATCATCGGTAATATGTATGACGAGTTTGTGCCTTCAAACTCAGTCATTTTTTTAAGGGAGAAAGTAGGGAAAGAAGCTTCACCAGCTGAGCTCACCAGCTGCTCTGATCTGAGAACAAGAAGGGACGCATCACCTTCACCAAGTGGGTTGCCGTTTTCTATGGGGACTGTGATGATGAAGTCGATCCATGACCGAGGAGAGGAGAGCAAGAGGCCCCACCAGTTTTTGAGCTATGGAAGGAGAATGAGCTCATGTTCTTAGCCGCTTATCTAGTGCTTTTCTTGTGCAAGTTTGCTCTCCCCAGTAGAGCAAGCATTATCCATCCAAGCACTTTCTATGTGGCCTATGACATGGCAAGGGAGAAAAAATATGCACTTGCACAACCGGTCCTTTGTAGTATCTACTACAGCCTAGAAGCTGTGTCTAAGGGAAACGTGAAGGAGGGAACGACATAGTTGATGGCGAAGCCTTCTCAAGGGACTTTAAGATGCCTTTCCCCATTCATTATGTATATGAATTGCTTGGGGCTTATTTCCCACCTACCTTCAGATTGAGGAATTGGAGGAAATGATGTGCCTGTTTTTGCTGAGGATTGCTAGGCAGAAAGAAATCTTCCATAATCCTGACCACGCACACAGTTTGTTCTGCAACGACCACCTCCACATGAGGAGGCACGCCTTCCCAGTAGGGAATCTCATAGACCGTGCCTTTGTTGACAAGCTCGGCAAGAGCTTGGATGGTGGTCCTACTACTCATAAGGAGCTAATGTATAAGCTGAGTGTCAGCGACGAAGTTCTTCCCTACCGAACTGTTCACAGTGCCAAACTTAAGGGGCATTTCCCTCATAGAGTTGCTCAGCAGGGGCTCGATCAAGGCTATCCATTCTCTGTTTTCTTTGAGAAGCGGCATAGTAAGGCAGCTCGCTGGAAGAAGGACCAACCAGTAACCCATCGGAAAACTTGGCTCCCGAGGCACATTCGCACCACTTGGGCCACATGCTTGGAGCTCATGGAGGCTAATAAGTATATGCTGCCACATTTAAGAAGAAGAGTGCGAGCAACTGAAGCCCATGAACTTTGGTGGTGAATCACCAACAAGGGGCATTGAGATGTTGGTCACCCTTGGAAAGGGGAGAAATCTCGTTGGAGTAAGGAGACGAGGCAAAGGAAAATGGCATCGACTCCTCCACTAGGGGAGGTATTCACCCTGGGCTTTCCTTAGGACTGGCGCACCTTTGGACAGCCTCGCCAAATTGTGGTGGACAGGTCTCTTCACCGCTTTCTCGACATGGAGAAGAAGACAGAGAACATTTTTTACAATCTCTCTGCTATTTTCAAATGGCAAGAGGGCTGCAAGGTCCCCGGGTATGAAGGGCACCCAATCCAAGATCTGAATGAGTTGAGAGGGAGTGGCTCTCATAGCAACCTAGCTACCAGGTCTTCCAAATCAGGTGCCTCAAAGGCTGCTACGACTGAGCAAGCATGAGGAAAGAAGAGAAAGCGGGCTACCCCAATGGCTTCTGGCACTCCGGCTAAGAAGGCACCCAAGGCATCGAAACGCAGAGGGTGTAAGATTCCAGTGGTCAGCGAGCCAGAAGATGGGTGCTCACCTTCGGTTTCTTCATAGAGCTGCGTGTCTCTTGCAATTTTTGCATCACCCTCTGCTTTGAAGGATTCGCCTTCTCATTCACCTAAACCTTCTTCTGATCGTTCGGAGGCTCAGGCCGGTGCCTCAGATCCAACTGCCCCGATTGAAATTTCTTCAGACCAGGAAGTGGCTGAAGGGGAGGGTCCAATCCCTATGGAGGTGAATGTGACTGATGAGGCACCGAAGGCGGAGAGAGCCTCTGGAGCTTTGAAGGCTATTGTGCCTACCGAGGAAAGGGAAACCCCAGTATATCTTGTGGTCATAGAAGAGGCTAGGGCCCCAGGGACTGAAGAGGGACCACTCGAGCAGCAGGAAGTTGCTCCCTCAAGCCATGTGGTTGTCAGGGATGCATTAGGCAGGACATCTTCGGGTGTCAGACTTTGAGGACTCAGAGGCGGCACCCCTGACTGTAGAGGAGGTAGACCTCAGGGGAGAGCCTGTAGCTGAAGTGGTCATCGTGGAAGACAAGGGCGAAGAAGGTGTCGAACCTACTGAGGTGGTGATGGAGGCTCAAGAAGGGAGGGAGAAGGGACAGGCCTTGAAGAGGAGGCTACCATGGTGCAGCCTGACATAGATAATGGCTTCAAGCGAGGACGTCATCCTATACCCGGCTGAAGCTGTGGATCTTATAGAGGGTGAAGCTGCAGCACCTGAGCATGAGAGGGTCAAGCCCGAAGTGGTCATGGCAGGGGATTTGAGTGAGAGAGTTGTTGCTGAGGTGCCAGGGCAAATTGAGGTTGCCCCTCAATCTGGGGAGCTTGAGGCCTTGGCTGCAACTGGGGATCCTCCCGCTGTTGTCAACCCAACTATACTGCCCAGGTCCACTTTCAGTGGGTTGTCAGGCATCATTTTTATATGCTTCGAAAGGGCCTCCAGAAGCTAAAGGAGCTATCTCTCAAAGAGCTTGGAACGACGATCCTTCAAATGAGGGGGATCGCCTTAGGGAATGCACCCGAAGTCCTTCCTTACTTTGTCAGCATTGTCAATGAGCTCGAGGGATGGAGGGCAAAGGCCTTGCGTGAAGAAGCAACTGCTCAGTAGCTAGAGAGCTCGCAGTTACCCCCTTTGGAGTCTTCACTTTTACACTATTGCGAATTTGTAAACACCCAATCGCATCAGATAGATGATGCAACCTCCTGAAGATCAAACCTTGTTGAGGAGGTCGTCACCTGCCACCACAAAGTGATGACTGTAAGGGAAAAGATATTAGAGCTGACGTAGAAACTTGACAAGCTAGACAAGGAGATTACGGCTTGGGAAGCGAAAGACAAGGTGCTTATTGGTAACATTTTGGCCCTCGAGTATTCCCTAGGACAGTGACCACCTTGATGGAGCATGAAGCGGAGATGGTGGCCGGGTTGAAGGGCGAAATCGAGCAAGCGAAGGTATCGACTGCGACATACAGGGGGAAGATCAATGAAACAATTGATCTATTTTGACGATGCCTTCTTTCTCTTTTTCTTTTCATTTCTTCTTTTTGTAAAAAAAAAGAGCTTGTAATGCCCACTTGATTTATAAATGGAATGTTCTTTTCTCTTTTATGTGTGAGGCATGACTTTTATTCTTCCTTCTTTTTTTTTTATTGCTTCTGCCCTTTCACCGTGTGAGACAAAAAAGGATATCCCATTCCTTGTTTCGTCATTTGACTGGTTGTCGTGGCTTCAATGACCTCGAATGGGGGAGCAGCTGCATCGTCACCCCTTAATGTTTGATTGGACACGGGCTCATAATTCATGGTTCTCATGATTTGGTGAGGTTATTCACTTTAAATACTCCAATCTGGGGGAGCCTTGGCTTCGATTTGATGTGCATTGATTTTGAGCTCATCATAAGTCTTAGTCTCAGAGACAAACTCCTTCAAGTGCTTTGAAGCAACACACATAACTTCCAATTGATTCTGGAGGCTACAAACCTCGCTTCTCAGCTCTGCCATGGGGTCTTGTTTCTGAGAGTTAGAGGGCTACCTCTTCTTGGCCTTGACCTCTTCAGAAGACTCTGAGAGGTGAAAGACCTTCTCTTGGCTGCTAGTGATCCCCTTGTTCTAGGAGGATGGAATTTGGAATACCCTTCTTGGTGGTTGGTGTGCCAATTCTACTTCTAAAAGAGCAATGGGGACGTGCAGAACCTTTTGCTGGTCTGACGTACAGGTAACCCTCAGAGCTGGAAGGCCTACCTCCATGACTTTCTTGGTCTCAAGTGTTGCTTCTAGCTCGCCATTTTGTTCTAGCGAATTAGAAGTAGAGGTAGAGGGGGAAGCTTTGTCTTCAGGAGCAGGCACCATGACCTCGGAGAGGTGACAAGGTATTCTTGGGCAGATATGAGTCAAAGGGAGGGTTTTTCCTTATCTTTCCTTTTCTTTGAACATGTCAGTAATCATTCGTTCTAGATCTTCAACATCATCATGAGACAAGGGTCCTGTCTCACTCACAGGTTTCCAATCATCATCCTTTGACTCTTCTGGTGCTAGAAGGTCTGTGAAATAATACTTAACGCCCGCATAATGAGTTTCGGCTACAAGGAAGGATCATTTGTCAGCATAGATCGTGTGTTGTCTCCCGTCTCGGTTGTACTTAAAGCACTGGTGGAGCGTGGAAGGAACCACCCCATAATCATGAAGTCAAGGGCAGCCGAGAAGGATGTTATAAGATGTATTGGCGTCGATCACATGAAACTGGACATAATCATTGAGGTCACCGATCTTGAGGTGAAGACCCACTATCCCAGCTGGCTTTTCTCTTTATTGGTTCAATCCTTGCATGGTGATGTGGGTAGAAGTGAGGTCATCAGATCTTAATCCCAATCAGGTGAGGATCCATCTTGAGATCAAGTCAACTGCTGATCCTCCATCCAACATAATTCGATTGATAAGGTAGGCATGTAATTCACCATTCACGAGGTGGGGACTATTGTTGAATTTGCCTCCCAATTGAAGGTCGTCTTCGAAAAAGGATATTGTCAAGCACACACTCAAGATGACTGGGTCAACCTCAATAGGCTCCACTTCAGTTACGTACACCTCTGGGTTAGAAAGAGCTTGCACCAGGTACATATGATAGTCTCTAGATAGCATAAGGGCATCCTAGATACTTAGAAGGGCTGGGAGCTTTCTCAAGTGCCCAATTACACCATATTTCACTTTATCCTCATTAGTCTTCAGTGTTCCTGATCAGTTCACTGGTGTAAGTGGTAGGGTAGGTTTAGGAATAGGCTTTTGTTGAGTCTTGGTTTGTGACACTGGCTAACTTTGTTGTTCAGACGGTGTGGTTTGGGTTTTTAGGGAGGCAATAGGTACTTGTATTAGGGATGTAGAGGTTTGAGGTTTAAGCTTAGGGAAAAGTGAAGGATCATGAAACTTGAGAATCTTGAGCTTTTGAGGTGTGGGCTGTAGCTTCTTTCCCAATCTTAGGCTCATTTTCCCCGTGCTGGAAGGTACTTCTAAGATCTGCACTATGTGGGAGGCCTCTTTGGAAGAGAAACTTAAGGATGGTTCGGTCTTGACTTGGGTTGACAAGGCATCGGTGACTGTCAAGAATCCATCTGCCTGGACAAGCATCTCTTTTAGGCACTTCCATTGCGACCTACTGAGGTTGGTGCCTCCTAGCTCTCTGTTTAAGGTGTCAAAGTCTGGGCACTGTCGAGCTGCACCTGTGGAAGAAATAGAAGAGGAGGGAGTAGACGAATAGTTAGAATGTCCCAGACAGCTTTTTACTTCGTCATCAGTATTTGACGTATGTAGGGGGGTATTTAAGGTATTGCCCCTGCTTTGACCATGGTGTGGTGCTTTTAGCATCATCACTCGTATTAGATGACTCCCAAGTTATTGATGACTTAGGGAAGTCCGTCTGATTGGACGATAGGATAATGCGATCTATGCTTAGGATGAAGTCCTGTAAGGTTGGCAGTGGAGGAAGGGGCTGGATGAATTCTTTCTCAACTGGCGGCTGAGCGAGATGATGACTTGGGCAAGCGGACGTGGGTGCCCATCACCTTTTGGATGCCTGAGGAGGGGTTTGGTCCACCTTATCGGGCTGATGAGTAGTCCTAGCTTGGTGGACTACCTCACGCTTCAGGGATTGGGGCCTACTTTACCCATGGAAGACTTCTTAGGACTGAGAGGTCGAGGGCTCTGAAGGGTCAGGTGTATGCTCATAGGGGACCTATAATGGGGCTTCTTCTTGGATAGGACTGACGGCTTGGAAGCGCTCTGGGAGAATGAAATAGATAATGTGGCCTTCCTGCACCATCTGAGTGACTATAGCTTCGAACCCAGAGCATTCCTTCAGCTCGTGGCCTCATACTTGGTGATATGGGCACCAGAGGTTTTCTGTACCCTGGGCAAGGTGTTTAGGATGTCTGGCGAGTTTAGGAGTGACAAGACCTTGTTAAAGAATTATCTTGACGAGGGCATGCAAAGGGTCTAGCTCAATGTTTCTCAGGGCTTGCGTCAGGAGTTCTTCTTGCACTGGTGGAAGAGGGACTTGAGGGTGTCCTTTTCGGTTACCATGAGCTTCTTGGCATTGTTGCATCGTCTTTGCCAAGAACTCTTGGAAGCCAGTGAATTCGCTAACATCATGGCCTCATATCAGGTGATAAGAGCACTAGAGGTTCTTAGTTCCTAGAGGCAGGGACTTGAGCTGCCTTGTCGGCTTTGGTGTGATGTGTCCCTCTTTGAGCATTATGGAAAATAGTGCTCGGAGGATGGTGGGTTCCCTATCATCTTCTTGTATTGTCACTATGCGAGAAGCCTTAGTTGCCCTGAACACTTTCTTTAACTCTTTGAGGGCTTTGATAGTGTCGTTGAGCTTATAGCAGTTCTGAGTGGGATGGCCTACTTTCCTGTGATGGGCACAGTACCGCTCATGTGTCTCCTTTCCAGCTTGTTTTAGAGTGCTGACCTCTGGCAGCTTGATCATGTTTTGCTTTAGTAGTAGTCGAAGCAATGCAAAGACCCACTCCTTGTCGAAGGGGTAGACGTTATTCTGGTGCTGGATCCAGAAGCTGCTTCTATTAATATTTGTGGGAGGAGAGACCTTGTTCTAAGACTGCTGCTTGCCCTTAGCCTGAGATGTTTGTGCCTTGGAGAGATCCAGGGTTTGAGGAGCAGCTTTGTTAGTGTCAGCCACGGTGACGACTGCACTGATCACCGCTTTTTGCTTGTTGCACCGATTACTAGAGCGGGAGTTCGAGCCTGAGGGATATATCATGTTGCTTTGACAGACCCTCAATATGAACTGCTTTAGAGATGAGCTCTGACATGGAGGGTGGATTGGAGGCCTCGACATGCAGAGCAATATCAGAAAGCATGTTTCGTATGCAGGTCTGAACTACTTCTTTTTCAGTCATGGGAGTGGCGTGAAAGGTTGCAAGCTCTCTCTATCGAGCGATGAACTTGTCAACTGGCTCACCAAGGTCTTGAGTTAGAGTGAGGAGCTCGATGGTTTCCACGTACCTTTGGCCTTCATAGAAGAGTTGGTAAGACAACTGCTCCACTTCCTGCCATGTATGCAAGGAGTTTGGAGGCAGCCGAGCATAACATTGGAAGTCTGGCCCTTTGAGATTCTCGACGAACTGACAAAGGAGGAGTCACCCGTCAGTTATTGTCTCTCGACAGGCGATATGAAAGTGAGCAGTATGCTAGTGTCGGGATGTAGTACCGTGGAACAGGGGGATCTTCTCTTTTTAATAGATCGGGGAAAATGACATCTGGTTGATGTACGAAGGGTATATCTTCTAGTAGAGCGGTGCCTCTTCCATGCCTGGGACCTTGTTCTTGAGGCTATGAGCCACCTCGCGAGAAGGAGAGCTGTCTTGGGAGACAGGTGAGGAAGTTTGCCTAGGAACTGTGTCTTCGTCAGATGGGGAATCGGTCTCATGATGAGAAGAAGGCGTTCTGGAGGCTTCTTGATGTTCCATCTTTTCGAGGATGGACTGGATCATTACCTCGAACCTATTCATCTGCTCTTCTTAGGCGTCGTCCGACTCGTTGATCACCATGAGACTGACCATTTCTTTTGGAAGGTTAGAGCTAGGTGGAGTAATGGATGGCTGAGGTTGGCGAGTCCTTTGAGGTAAGTCGGTCTGCAAGGGCTCAGCATGCCCCGATTGGAATCAAGCCTTGAACGCTGACCTTGTGAGGACCGATTTTTGATGGTCTTGAGACTATGGCTTCTAGGCAGTGATCACCGAGCAGTATTCTTGGACTGGCTCGGGCTCTAGGATCTACAGAGGGAAGAACGGATTACGAGGTAGGAGGTCACCAAAGGTGGTAACCTCAACTTCCTTGGGGTCTTCTTTGATCAAAATCGGTAGACCTTTCTTCTGTTTGATCTTGAGGCTACTATGGAGCTCACTCCAGAACCGAGCCTGCGGCATGGACTGCCCCGCTTTTCTTGAGCATGCGAGGGTCGTGTATATGAGCTGGAGAAGAGAGTGGGGTCCAAGAAGAGAAAGCAACCTGGGTTTCTGCCTTGGAGGCTGGGGGCCTCTATCTGACATCAGGTCGTTGCCTCGAATTCGGCTCGGGTGCACAACTGATCTAAGGCTGGGTCAAGATGGTACTCTTAAGGACGACCTTTGAGTACCAGGTCTCTGAGTGCTTGCTTGGTGAGAGAGGAGTGACAGAAGAAGGAGCTGGTTCATGACTCCGCCTGAGCCGGGATCAGGGAGGAACATGCAAAGTTGGTGCGTGTGCACCTTTAGGGTTAACCATCCAAGTGACTTGGGTGTCAACCCAGGTTTGCTCAACTGATTCGAACTTAGAAGGTCAAGACCCACAAGCTTGTGTCCGTGAGTGACCGGGTAGAAGCTCATCTCTCACAGGGTGAAACTATGTGTGGTGAGAGGGAGGACAAAGTGGTCGTCCCTAAATTTGCTCGAGCTACCACCGAACTGGCACTGCCCCGAGCTGTGGGATGCATGGTGCAGGGTTTGGCCCCAGAAGGCCTAACCTTAAACACGAGTTCGAGGCAGCATGAAATTTTCCTCGAGGTGTGGCTCGATTGGTTGGACCACTTGCTCTTAAGTGTGTGTGTGGGGTGAAGACCCCAAGATTTTCGCCTCCGTGTGCTGAGCCTCCAGGTGTAGAAGTTCGGGGTAGTGAAGGAGTTCGAGGCGTAGCCTTGCGGCGACCCTCAGAAGCGATGGAAACTTGATTGCCTTTCACAAGAGTGGACAAGGTAGCCTTCCACAATACCCCAGTAATATGACTAGTAAAGGACTTGCCAAAAGCAAGGTGCGTGCTATGTGCGGAAGCAGATGTGTTACCAATGCAAGAGGCCTTGGTGGAGGGTCCACCAGGGCGAGGAAGCGGGGAGTCAGGGACCTTAAAGTCCCCTCCCCGGGAAGCACCTGGAAGCCGGACTGAGTCTTGACTTAGAAGAAGTGTAGGGAAAGAGGCTTAAGCAGCTCGCTTCCCTATGACAGTCGCGAGTGTGGGGATATGTAAGCCCCCGACTCGAATGAATGGGTTGAATAACCCAGGTGCCATAGAAAGTAGTGCAGAAAGCAAATGATGATACTGATAAAACAAGAGTGAACTGATGAAGGGGTAATAAGTCCCCAGTGGAGTCGCCAAGCTGATTAGGTGCCTTGATCTCGTCTCCCCGGATCTAGGTGATTGGCTGACACGTGTCTCGGGTTCAGAAGACCCAGGACCTGAGATCGCTCTCTCAGGAACCTCATTCAGGAACAAGGGCAAGTATCCAACTAGTGAGAGAAGAATTTTTGATGTGATGTGGGGACCAACCTCACCAGGGTCCGTGACTTACTCGGGCTGACTCGCACGGATGCCCACTTAGATCACTACGAAAAGCTTCCCAGCTACTTCAGCTGGTTCGGAATCGCCCCCCTTGACCTGCAATCTCGTTGTTTTCTGCACAACACTACTATGGTTTTATATTTGTAAGACAAGTGAGTACCAGTGTAATGACCGACCCGGAGTGGAAACAAGACGGGCACGGTACTTTGGACTGGCAACTGCAATACTACTCAAAACCAAGGTCGACATGATGTCCTAATCTGAGGTGGTAGCAAAATGAGCATGGTACTCGGGATAAGAACGATGGCAATACTGCTCGACATCCAGACCGCTATAGAACACTAGACTGAGTCCACCTTCGGTCAAGTGACAAAAAAATGCACGAGACTGTGAAAAGACAGAATCCCGACGGTGCTAAGCGTCACCACCCATAACCATGGAGTAGCAGAGTCACGACCCCTGGACGGTGCTAGGCACTATTGCTTACTGCTAGAGGCCAAGCAGTGAACTACGGGCGGCGCTAGCCATCGCTGTTGGGCAACACGAGAAGGCAGCAGACCCCTCCGCGGGCGGTGATAGCCTCTTGTGAAGCGCATGACGATAGCCATTTGTGAGATGCGTAGTGACAGTACTTGACAAGGCACACATCGATAAGTGTGGGACACAAGAAGAGCCTGCACAAGGCAATAGGCACCGAGCGCACGAAAAAGCTAGCAGGCAGCAATAGGCACTAAGCACGCGAAAGAAGTTCGCGGACTGCGATAAACACCAAGTGTGCGAAGGAAGCTCACGGATAGCGATAGCCACCGAGCTCATGAAGGAAGCTCGAGGACGATAGGCACCGAACACATGAAGAAAGCTCGCGAGAGGTGATAGGTGTTGCCGCGACCTCTCTCGAGTAGCGATAAACATCATCATCTGTGATAGGCGCGCAACGGGGGGATATCCCTACGGGAGGTAATAAGTTTCGTTGTCTTCGTTTTTCACTGAGGCGTCGAGGATACAATTGTGGACGGCGATGAGCAGCGCCGTCTACAAGCTTCGCTGAGTGATAGAGATGAACCAACAAAAGGGGGAAAGGAGCTCGCACATGGCGCTGCCATTACCATGCGCGAACTGTGAAACCACAAACAGGGGAAAAAGAAGAGAAAGATGCATGCACGACACTGCTACTACCATGCATGGCCTCTGAGGGAGGTTCAGAGGAAGAAGAAAGAAAAGAAGCGAGAGCAGATTTACCACGTGCCTAGGGGTACCGATTCAAAATTTTCTCTCTCCTTACTCTCTCCCCAAACGTCATCCAACAATGAGAAGGAAAGGGAATTCTATTAAGTAAAAATTCTCTTTGGTGAAGGGTTTCAAGCATTTGCATACAATGATGGTATGTGGTATATATAGATATGTACCCAAACATAGTGGACTGATCAAAATTAAACCTAATTGCAAGAAATTAGGATTTAATTGAATTAAAAGAAATTAGAAAATAGGGTGTAAAATGACAGATTTGCCCCTTCTTAACAAGTTTTGAAATTCCAAGACAGTCCATGTGTTGCCCTAGAATGTGCATGAGATTTCATGGATGATCCGGGGTTGTTCTGATGCCCGTTTGATTGAAAGATGATTGTTTTCTTGTAGGGCTCGGCATGACGATCGATTTGATACGAACTTCGATCCATGGATCATGTTTTTAAGGCACGATCATGAGACTCGAAATTTGAATGAATCTTGAAACTCTAGGTCGATTGTGTGATCGCTTGTTGATGTTTATTTGTGATTTGTTTGCTAGATCACACTAATCATGCCATCACTATTGCGGGGCAACTAACGTAGCTTGATAACGTTCCCGGACAAAGATTTTGCAACTTTAGGGTTTTGGTCGGACTGTGGAATTTTGACGACTGAAATTGCAGTCACTATGCCGGCTTCATGTGCAGAATCCGATCGTTCATCATGTACAGGGTTCAGACTAAAGATAGCTCTAGACATTACGCACACGATGGAATTAGTTTCACATCGATAGGGCTCATGAGCGGCGTGATTTGGTTGTTCAAGTGAGGCATGATGCTTCTTATTTTCTTACACTTTCTTCACAGATCAGTAACTCCTCTTTAGCTTTTCTTCACGTTCGGATGTCATCGTGGAGCGTGCCACATATCGAAACGCTCGTCTCGATGAGACGAATACAGTCCATCAAGTTTGAGCATGATCCAATATTGGACAAGGGAGATATAAGCGTCGAAAGTCACCAGTCATGACTACCCCTTTAATGGAGTTAAGTTGCAGGGTGTCCGCACGGGAATAGCGTGTGGCTCATCTTGTTTTGCTCTTTCACCTATAACTTCCTTTTAGGATGTCTGTTCAAGCTGAAATTTGAACCCTAGGGGGTTTCAATCATGTCAGATCCAATGGCGGTGGTCCCACAACAAATTGAGACATCGAAAATATAACTCTATTTATAGGGTCTGTTTCAGGGTGCAAGAGGTTTATTCTACCGAAACTATTTCTCAATCTACGCTGCCTTAGACATGTCAGAATGGGACAAAACTTGGCAGGAGTATTTTGAGAGTCCTTATGAAGATCTTGGCCAGTTCTAGGGCTATTTTGAGGTAGATGGAATTTTCACTGTTTGTTAGGCTCGATTGACCGGGCCCATGATGATGAAAAATGTCTTCCAACAACCCTATACAATGATGAAAAAGTGTCTTATAATTATAACCCAATCACCGGAGCTTTAGACAAACACCAGACCACTTCCATTGAATTTTGAAGGTTCGAAAACCCCGAGATATCAAATTTCATCTCATTTGGATACTTTTGGACCACTTTGTAGCCAACTTACCTAAAAATGGTAGGTTACACACTATTCTAGTGCAACTTCAATGAACCAGTTTCCATTTATGAAAACAATGTCATACGACTTCGGGATCACCTTTAAAAGACCATAACTTCTTCATCTTAAGCCGGATCAAGCTCAAATTTAAGGAGGATCTTCGTCTCATCGACACACACATTTTGTTATATGACACGGCCCATGGCACGACCCGAGACGAAAGAAATCTTGGAGAGAAGTCTCTTAAGAAAATTCATGTGTTGCATATTTTTGCAAAGATGAGATCTCTTGAAACAAATGGCCACATCACGAAGCCTCGGCCTCGAATCAACTTGAAAATTGGTAAGTTTCTACCGTGACACCGAGGGTTTCAATCCAAAGTAAGCATCATACGTGATAAATGACAAGAAATGTTGTATTTTGAGGTTGCAAGAGGGCGTATTTTAGGGCGATCGGAATCCATATTCCAGCAACTTCCCCAATTAGGAAAGTGGTAATCCAGTCACCAAATCGAGCCATTCTTATCACCAAACGATCGTGACGACTTCCCCGTCATTTTACGATGGAAAGATCGAACAAAAATTTCAAGGAATGGACAAGATACGAGATCTAAGATCTCAAATTCCCCATCTTTTGATAGAGTTTGCTGAGAGCTCAACACTTCGATTCAAGGATTAAAAGATATGTCGAAATGATGACCTCATCGAGACCATCACTTTCACGATATTGTTTTTGACAGAAGGTTGCTGAAAAGGCCCAAAATGGGCTTCGGATGACCACCATAGCCTATGTCCCCTTTTTGGGGACCAACTTGTAAATTTTAAGATTGTGGGTAGGGGCAAAATGGTCATTTTGCCCCAAAAGGGGATTCAATTTTAAATAATAAAAAATATATTTTTCAACAATTTAGGTTAGTTTTGAGCATCCACCCTTGTTTCAAGGGGGTGTTATATAATCATTTGTAACCTTAAGTTCAAATCGAGGAATGAAATATTAATGAGACTTGACCCAAAAGCATAAAAATCAATTGAGTTTCCCTTGGTTTGCAATATTTTTCTCTACCCCGTTCACCTAAAGAGACGAGAGAGAAAGATTTCCCCATAAGCCACTACCCTTAGAACTTCTCACTCCCCACTTGGAATACCTCACTTCTTGCCTGGAATTCTTCACTCCCAACCTAGCCATCGGTCCAGTCCAAGGACCTCACTCCCTCCTTCTCGTTATTTCTCTTTCTCCCTCACAGCTAACCGGGCCAGTGGCTAGGCCACCAGCAGGCCTTCTCTCTCCCTTCTTCTTTCCTCTCTATTATCTCTCTTTTCTCACTTTCTCTCTCGTCCCTCTCTTTCTCTCTCTCTCTCTCTCTCTCTCTCTCTCTCTCTCTCTCGACCAAGCTGACGGCTAAACTGTCGGCCAACTCCTCTTCCCCTTGCTTTCACTCTCTCGACCGAGTCGATGGCCAAGCCGCTTCCCCACCCTTCTTCCTCTCTTCTTCCTTCGCTTTCACTCTCTCTCTACTCCTAATTAGGTCGGTGGCTAGGCTGCCTACCCGTTTTCTTTCCCCCCTTTTCTCTCTTTCTCTCTCCCTTCTCTTTTCTCTCTATTTCACTTTCTCTCAATTACCTAATAGAGTTCATGGATAAATCATCGGACCACCCCTCTTCCTCACTTATTCCCTCGCTTTCTCTCTCTCTCTCTCTCGATCTTCCTGTCTTCTTCCCTTGCTTTTTCTCTCTCTCTCTCTCTCTCGATCTAGCGGGCGTCTAATCCGTCGGCCCACCCCTCTTCCTCTCTTCTTCCCTCACTTTCACTTTGTCTCTCTTTACTCCTAATTATCGTCGACTCGCTCTCTTTCCCTCCTTTTCTCTCTCTTTCTTTGTCCCTTCTCTTTCTCTTTCGCTTTCTCTAAATCTTAATCAAACTGACAGATAAGCCTTCAACCCACCCCTCTTTTTCAATTGTTACCTTGCTTTCTCTCTCTCTCTCTCTCTCTCTCTCTCTCTC
>NW_006498549.1:959704-979039 GCF_000471905.2 Amborella trichopoda | reverse complement strand
TCTCTCTCTCTCTCTCTCTCTCTCTCTCTCTCTCTCTCTCTCTCTCTCTCTCTCTCTCTCTCTCTCTCTCTCTCTCTCTCTCTCTCTCTCTCTCTCTCTCTCTCTCTCTCTCTCTCTCTCTCGATTAAATTGATGACTAAACTGCCAGCCGACCCCTCTTCTTCTCTTCTTCCCTCACTTTCACCCTCTCTATATCGACTGAGCCGATGGCTAAGCCGTCCACCCACCCTTCTTCCTCTCTTCTTCCCTCGCTTTCTCTGTCTCTCTCTCTCTATCTCTCTCTCTCTCTCTACTAAGCCGATGACTAAGCTACCAGCCCACCCCCTTTCTTCTCTTCTCTATCCCTCGATCGAACCGACGATTAAGTTGTCAGCTCCTTCCTTATGTACCCTCTTTCTCTTCCTCCCTCTCTCTTTCTCTTCCTCTCTTTCTTCTCCCCTCGACCTCTCTCTTCCACTTTCTCTTCTCCTCTCAGCCACTCTCTCTTTCTCTCTCTCCTCCTCTTGTTGTCTCTCTTTCTCTCGATTTATCTCTCTCTCAATTTCTTTTGCTCTCTCTCTCTTCCTTCCTCTCTCTTCTCCTCTAGGCCTCTCTCTTTTTCTCTCTTCCTCTCGATCTCTCTCTTACTCTCTCTCGCTCTCTCTCTTCTTCTCAATCTCTCTCTTACTCTCTCTCGCTCTCTCTTCCTCTCTCTCTTCCTCTCGGTCACTCTCTTTCTCGCTCTCCTTCTCTCGCTCTCCTTCTCTCGCTCTCTTCTTCTTTCTCTCGATTTCTCTCGTTCTCTCTCCTCCTCTCTTAGTTGATTTCTCTCACTCTCTCTCTTCTCCTCTCGACCTCTCTCTTCTTCTGTCTCTCCTCCTTTCTCTCGATTTCTCTTGCTCTCTCTTCCTCTCTCTCTTCTCCTTAGCCTCTCTTACTCTCTATCTTCTTCCCTCAATCTCTCTCTTACTCTCTTCCCCTCTCTCTCCTCCTCTCGATCTCTCTCTTGCTCTCTTTCTCTCTTTCTCTCTCGTTTGATGAGATGGCACCGAAAGGCTGTCAGACTAACAAATAGTCTCATATCACCCCATCTTTTCACAAATATATCCCTCTAACGACAAGTCTAGGTCTTTTGACCCACTTATCTGACAAACTTATGTATGTGTGTTCATGAGCAGCAGAGTACAGCAAGGGGGCTATAGTTGAACCTGCCACAGGCTAGGGGGCTTTCCATCGTGATCTAAGAGGGCACCCGTAAACACCCCATCGCGAGGTAGGTCCCACCTCACACCCCATACTCCTCTCTCATTAGTTAGTAGATGTCTGCACGTGCATCTCACACACTATGTTTCTCGAGAGGGCGATCTCGAGCCGAACCCAAAATCGAGTCCCCGTGCGATTATTGGATCCGACGAGATGGAGGCCCAACCAACTTGGCGACTGCACTGAGGATATCGCTCCCCCATCATCGGTCTAGTTGTTTACGATGAAAATTGGACAAATCTTCTGACGAAGATCCCTTGGATTTTGACACCTTAAACTGATAAAAAATAATGCAGTAGAGAAAGTGGGACATATCGAATACAGATCTGAGGCCAAATTTACCCAAAAATCAGTAGATCCCTTCACAGATCTGTGGTAGAGCTAGCATGATCCAAAAAATAAAACATGAATTCAAAACAATAAACAGATCAAAATTAAATAAACAGTAAGAAGAAGAAGAAGAAGGAAAGCGTAAGAGAACAATATCAAACTGGGCCGGATGGCCTAAGACTCTCGAACCTTCGAGGGCTCGCCCATATCATAACTGGTGCCCTCTTTGCCTCTCTGATTCAGATGTTGACTAGACAATCTAGGGTTGAAAAGGGTTGTCGTGCCCTAAGGATGGTTTAGAACTAGGGTTCCCTACTTCTAGATTAAGGTTTCTCAGGCTTAGGGTTAGGGTTTTTAGATTAGGGTTTCATAAGTTCACCAAGTTTTTCTTCTCTTCCTTTCTAGCAAAAGTCTCTGAATGGCCACAAAACAGGGTTTATAAAGGCCAAGGATCTGTAGGGAAGGGCATCTTTACATAACCAACACATCCTCCAACCAAAGATACCATTTTGGGGATCTAGATTTGGGCAATACACTTAGTGTCGCTCAAAAAAATATTGTAAAAACTTCTTGAAAAGGAAAAAAATCGACACACAAATTAAAATTCTAATTTAGGCTTTAATAGGGCTAAGTGACACCAGTGGTGTCGCCCTATTCTGGGCGGCACCACTTGTGTCACCCAGTCTAGTGTGGGTGACACACCTATTGTCGCTCAAACCAAAGTTGGTCCAAATTGATAATTTTCAATTCAGGTGTGTTCCTCAGCCTCTTGTGAAGATCTCAAAGAAACTTTGGGTCAAAAAGGATTTTTCTGCTATTTTTAATGATGTTTTTGGTAAAACAAGGTGTCTGCAGGATTCTAGGTCAAAACAGGGTATTTGCAGGGTTCTGTGTAGGTAGAATGGTTCTGGGTCACGGGGTAGGCTGTGTGAGCTATGGATTCGGGTTTATTAGGACAGTGTGGTCCGGAGGATTCAGCAAACCATAGAATTTGTCAGATTTAAAATGGGGTGTCTATAGTTGTCCCTCTTTGGCACTCCCTGTCCTTCGAGGGACAGGTGAGTGGTAAAGAAGTAGACACTTTAGCTCTCTCTTTCCTTTGGGGGGCAGATGAACGTCAAAGACAATGTAGACATTTTAAATTTCTTCTTGACGTCACGTTGTCGGAGGGTGCACCAACTAATCCCTCCAAGTCAATGCGCTCACCCACCTAGCGCATTTTCCTCTTAGGGTTTTTGGAGTGAGATGTCGGTGATTTACATAAGCTTGAAACTCGAGTTGGATTTTCTTGCCATGCCACTTAACTTCAGGGGTTTCACAGTTTGAAATTCTTTAACACCAACATCTTCTTTAATTTCCTTAGTGTTTCTTAAGGCTTTCTATAGGAAAAGGCTTTCTATAGGAAGAGACATGCCTGGCTGATTACGAAGAGAGAGATGAGGCAACAACACGGAAATCGCGAAAACACGGTAACCATCATATACAGGTGTCCAAGATCCTTCATTTTTAAAAGTCTTACAGAATTTTTGAAGATAGAGGGATATTTGAAGTAGAACCCAAAGCAAGGATAGGTTTCGATTTTAACATAGAAATTAAAGTTTTTGAAAACACAAGACATATAGTGAAAATTTTAAAATGAGAAAGATTTTTCGAAAACAAGGTTAGTTAGCAGTTTTGACTCATGCAACCATAGAGCCCTCTACGCAGTTTAGCGTCATGCAGCGATGGACCATACACCCGACCCTTGTAATTCATTCTTGGCTAGACGGAATACACCTAACCGTTTTACGTCATAAGGGGCTAGAAAAAATACACCCGACCTTTTACATCATACAGAGCTAGATGAAATACACGGACCTTTTACATCATACGGGGCTAGATGTTACCTACCTCGGCTCTTTTACGTCGCACGAGTTTGATGTTGAACAAGATACACCCAACCTTTATCGTCACATGAGGCTAGACGTTTTCTGAATGCACCTGACCTTTCACGTCATACGGAGCTGGACGAAATATACCCGATCTTTTACGTCATACAGGGCTAGACGTTACCTACCTCGGCTCTTCTACATCGTATGAGTTTGACATTTTTCCTGTCTCGGCTATTCTATGTCGCACGAGTTTGACGTTTTTCCTGTCGCGGGTCATTTACATTGCACGAGTTTGACGTTTTCCTGTCTCGACTCTTTTATGTCGCACGAGTTTGATGTTTTTCCTATCTCGACTCTTTTACGTCACACAAGTTTGACATTTTCTGAATTAGACGTTCGTTGGCAGTTTAGGCTCACGCCACTAAGGAAAATTTTCTTTTTTGTTTTTTTTTTTTCTGGAAAATTGGTTGGCAATTTAAGCTCATGTCACCAAGGAGCATTTGAAAATTAATTTAAATGTTTGAAAACAGTCATAAAAATGCATGTAAAACCAAACTTGATCTCCGGAAGACCCCAAAATATATTTTGACAAAATGGTTTTGAGCGACACTAGTGGTGTCGCTTGGGCGGCAATGGTGGTGTCGCCCACACAGTCTGAGCGACACGGCTGGTGTCGCCCATAAGAATTTATTATTATTATTATTAAGTATCTTGGAAATTGAAAAAGGGGTTTATTGTAAAAAGGAATTTGGGCGACACTAGTGGTGTCTCTCGAGTGACACGCATGCCCGAGCGACATGCATGGTGTCGCCCTCATAGGATGGGTGACACTAAGTGGTCGCCCATAGAAAAAAAAAAAAGTTATTTGGAAAAGCTGGGATTAAGCAGGAAAATTTGGGTGACACCAGCGTTGTCATCTGCGTGACACGAGTAGTGTCGCCCCAAAATTCAAATATCTTGCTCTGGAAGGTCTTGGGGTTGCTTAAACCTTCTGTTAGTTGAATTAGGAATCTGCAAAAGAATGTTTTCGATGGGATTGCACATTTGCTATAGAAATCATCTTCCCTCCCATTCTCCTCTCATCTTTCAACCTCTCCCTTCTTCTTTCCATCTTCACCATCTTCTGATCTTCATCTTCTTCCTTTTCCTTACTGGTTTTTTACTTTCTTCTTCTTAGCTCTCCTGGCTCCTAAGAAGGACAGCTCCCTTTCCAAGGGCAAAGGAAGGAGTTTAGAGCAGGCTGATAATGGAAGAGAGGAGGAGGCTACCCTTCTCTTTGTTAAGATTAAGCACTTCCTTGAAGGGCTTCCCCCCCATATCTCGCAAGGCCTTCGATCGGCTGAAGTTCCTCGGTGTGTCAATGGCTTCCCTGTCATCAGGCCCTGGTCCAGGGATTGGTTTCTTTCGGCTTGGCAATGGCCTGAGCTCATGGCCATTTTGACTTCTGTTTCGATGATAGGCATCTTAAAAATGGCCTCTTGCCATGTGAACTTCCCACTCCTCGAGGCTCTTGCTGAGAGGTTCAACGACCAAATAAACACCTTCTTCCTTCTTACGGGCGAGACAACACCAACTTTGGAAGAAATTGTCAGTGTTTCTGACTTGAGCTTGACCGAGATTGCGTATCAACCTTCTACTGCCATGTACGATCATTCCATCATGGGTGAGCGGCTGTTGGGGGCTACCTACTCCTCACATGGTCAGTGGGTTGATATTGTGATGACCCAAACATTTCTCGGCTTGACTGTGTACAGTGCCGGCTGGGTGGTGTGCAGTGTCGGCTGGGTTGTGTGAAGCGCTGGCTGGGAGGTGTGCAGTTTCAGCTAAGTAGAGAGCCCAGCGTCGACTAAGTAGAGAGCCCAGCACCGACTGAGTAGAGAGCCCAACGCCTGCTGTATATAGCCCAGCACCAGCTGTGTAGAGCCCAGTGTCGGGTGAGTAGAGAGCCCAGTGCTGGCTGTGTAGAGCCCAGCACCGGCTGTGTAGAGCCCAACGCCAGCTGCGTAGAGACCAGCACCGACTGAGTAGAGAGCCTAACACCGGTTGTGTAGAGCCCAACACCGGTTGGGTAGATAAGCAGCGCCGACTGTGTAGAGGGCCAGCATATGTTGTGTCTCTAACATACATGAGTTGTGAGTGCTACTTGTTAGATGCATGCTGATTTAAGAGGCACTTGTCCAGATTTTGAGCCTCTTAGTGACCCTTGCCCAGCCACCTCAAACCGAAGAGTACTTAAGCCTCTTCCCTACCCCACGCCACTCATTCTTTCTCTCTCTAAGACACAAAGGTTGGAAGAAGTGGTTGTTGGTGGGCAGCCATTGTTGGGAGGGTGAAAGCTGTGAAAAGAGGAGTGGAGAGATCACCATTGTTATTCAGGTAAGTGGATCCATCACCATTGCATCGTAGTCGTAAGGATGCATGGGAATTTATGCATGTGAAATGAGCAAAGAAAGTGTTTGTGATGTAGAAAATCCTTATTCTTTTTTACTGAAATTTGGGGGTTTTGTTCTATAACGAAAGTGGATGCTAAACTGAATATATAATTCTTAGATTAATTGAGAAATGCATGTTATATGTGTACATTGTGAAAGAATGGTTGTTATCATGTTCCTCACCATGAAATGAAGGCCATGGAATGTGTACTTGAAATATGTTATATGCCACTGTGAAATTCCATAAATATGTGTATTTTGTAAGAGGCTTTTGAACAGTCAAATGGGATCCGATTGACCTCAACCCACCCCCATTGGGAAGATATATGAATCTTGTAAAATGTTGTTTTTTCTTATTGCTGAAATTCTTTAAAAAAATGAAGTTATGTATCAAAATGGGAAGGTATGTCATTATTGTCTGTTTTCCTGGATTTTAACTAATACCATTGTGGTCACGGATTTTAACTAACCAAACGAAGTTCATTTTTTGAGAAACCACAACCATTTAAAGTATCTTTGAATGGGATAAAACTTGCATGAAGAAACTATTCTGAATTTCTTCTTAGATTGAAAGTTATACTTCATTTTATGAAGGTATGTCACTGTGGGCAGTATTGATAAAAAAATCCAAAACTATCACCTTGTTTGGAACGAATTTTTGAATCACCAAATGGAATCTAAATGCTTTCAAACTAGCTTTGTTAGAAAGATATACGTCTTGGATCAAACTTTTATTTTGAAATCATCACAATTTGCCAAACGGTTTGAGAGTTATAGTGATATGAAGAACGGTGTGTCATTGTCCCCTTTACACAGCAGGGTGCAGCTAGTTAACCCTCACCTCTATAAACCTTTGAAAGGCCAAACGGGGTGAAATTGTCTTCAAACCAATCCCATTTCAAGGATAGGTGTATTTAGTACAAAATTGGTTTTGGAATAACCTTCAATCTCTAAACAGTCTAAAAGCTACGACCCTAATAGTGAGCACATGTCATTGCCCTTGAAGGTAGGAAATCAAGCTGTAAGGCTTAACTGGAATAATTTCGTTATTACTATATTAATTTCATTATAATATTGCTTAAATGTGTTATGCCCCTATCAAGGGTGATTTTTCTACTATCATCATACGATACTGAAATCGTTAGAATGATCGTAACATGCTACTTATGTAATATGTGAATGGATACCTACTGTGTGAATGATGGTATCATGTTGCTTATGTAATATGTGAATGGATACCTACTGTGTGAATGATGGTATCATGCTACTTAAGTAATATGTGAATGGATACCTATCGTGTGAATGGTGGTATCATGTTGCTTATGCAATATGTGAATGGATACCTGTTGCGTTAATGATAGTATCATGCTACTTATGTAATATGTGAATGGATAACTATTGTGTGAATGATGGTATCATGCTGCTTATGTTATATGTAAATGGATACCTATTGTGTGAATGATGATATCATGCTATTTATGATATGTGAATGGATACCTACTGTGTGAATGATGGTATCATGCTGCTTATATAATATGTGAATGATGGTATCATGATACTTATGTAATATGAGAATGGGCACTACTATATGAATGATGGTGCTGGCTGCTGTCGGATGGGAAGGGCACCTACTGTGTGAATGATGGTGCCAGCAGCTGCGATCTTCCCCTGACTCCCCATGATAGGACTGGACTCAAGATAATAATTGGGTGAGTCAAGCCCCCCAGATTTATATCGGCACTATGCATTGGGTTACCCATGGTAGTGTAACCTTCTCTCGTCAAAAGGGCATAAGGAGAGGGTCATATCTAGCAAGGCCACTACCTATCGAAAACCTTAAAGCGCGCTGGGGATGTGTGCATGTGTGAGGGCATTACGAAGTGGGTCACCCACTTGTCATTGTCCTCCCTCCTGAATGAGGGTAAAGGTTTCACGTAACAGGATTAGCTTAGCCTGAGCGACGAGGCTTCTACTTCGGGAGTTGGGCCTTACTAGTTTTATACCTATGATCTGATGTTCTTTCTGTTCTGTTTTAAATAAGTTGATTATGGCTTATGTATTGTTTATTAAATTGCCTTTATCATGTTATTGTTAGAGGGATGAGAATCATGTTTACCATGTGAATGTATGTGCATTGCCAATTATTGTAACTTTTATAACAGTTAGAATGCAATGGTGTAAATTTTCTTACTGGGCTGTTAGCTCATTCCTTTTCATTTATATAACTGTAGAGTGAAGGGTGGTGGCATTTATGCTAAAGGTGGGTTGCAACTTGGGAGTTGAAGTTCGAAATTAAGAAGTTCGTAAAGCCGTCTGCCGAAGACCTTCACAGTCTGTTTTGGTGGTTTTAGCAGCATGATGTATACTTTACTCTATGTATTTTGGGCCAGTAGTGCCTTGGAAGAAGTATAAAGACTTTTAATATTGAATGAATGAGATGGTTGTTCTTTTGGATTGATACTTGTTTGTTGTATGGACTTATTTTAATTTTATTTTGTGGTTTGTTCTTGATTCCGCGTTTTTATACGTTGAGCCACTCCCAACTACGTGACATTCACGATCTCCGATCGCGATCCCGTGCTCTATCACCCTCCGGAATGGGGCCAGGTCGTAACAGACATGGAGTTGCTGATTCGGAATCGAGAGCAATCTTGAGCCACCAAACTGATTCATATTTTTCTTTTTGTGCTGTTGGGATCTGTTCTTTTTCCAAGTGGTCGTAAGATGGTTTGTAGTTCTCTTGTTCATTTAGCCCATGCCTTCTAGGAGCGAGAACGTTACACCAATGTTCCGGCCGTGTTAGCAGGCATTTACCGGGGTCTTCATGACCGAGTCACGTGAGGCGACCTATTCATTGAGGGCAGTATCCTGATTTTGGAAGTATATTTTTAAACACAAATTTACTTTATTTGTTCCCCTGCAACTCAACTTTTCTTCTGGTTTTGGCTCCTAGAACTGGTGGTGTCGCCCGGGTGACACTGGTGGTGTGGCCCCCACAGGCTGAGCGACGCAATAGTCTCGCCCTAGTCATCCTGACCGGATGGTTCCGGGGTTCTGAGCTTTTGTTCTGTGACCTATTGGGGTGTTTGTGGCTCCTGTTTTCTACAGATTTGGGCCTACGAACACATTTCCATTGTCCATCCTCCTCGATCAATGACGGTTGTATCTGCTGCTCTAGGACTGGCGTATGTTAATGACTCCACCTGACCTCGAGACATCAATTATTATCGGTGGGTTTTGGATGAGTTGTCGTCCTTTGATTAGGTGATCAGGGGTCTTGAGAATGTGCTCATGTTTCTACCTGCTATGGGGCATTCATGTCTTATTCTGGCAAGGCAGTACTTCACAGAGGGGTATTTCCCTCAAAGGGTACTTCGCCAGTTTCACCATATTCAGCATTATACTTCTCTTGGAGAGGCGATCGATCGCCGCCCTATTTTTCCTCTTAGACGGCACTCTTACACCCTTCTTGTCAAGGAGGGTTTGTCATGGAAGGGGAAGAAGTCTTCTTCTAGTGAGGGGTTGGTCAAGCAAGACAAGCCCACGACCACCTCCAATCGTGCTTCCCCTCTTCCGTTGTGCTCAAAGTTCTCAATACTTCGTGATGAACGTTTTGCTCATGCTCGGGATCTTGTGTCCTCTCGAGAAGATGATGCCTCTTCTTCAAACAAGAGGGTTAAATCGAACGAGGATGTTTCTGACATCAGTTTTAAAGATGCTGAATTTGAATTGGCTCGATGGGTGGCATTCGCGGCGGAACTCAAGGAGAAGGATGTTGATCCGAATCCGAAGATTGAATAGCCAAAGCATTTTTCTCTTCTTCTTTTTATTTATTTTTGGCATGAATAAGTTAAATCTTGTGATCATTCTCATTTTCAGTATGTTTTTTTTTTTTTTATTGAAGTCTATTGAGACAGTAGAAATTTCGACCATAGTACTAAGTTTGATGGTGTGAACGCGTGTAATAAACCATTTAATCAAAGTTTTGAGATACCCAGAATTTTGTTTTATGTTCTTCTTGATGTTTTGTGATCATGAAATCCTTTTTTTATTTACTCCTTGTTCCTGCCTCTTTTGGGAGGTCTTTTTCAACTTGCCCCTATTATGGGGAGTTTGAAAACTTTTTTTTTATTACCCCTATTGGGGGTTCCTTGTTCAACTTGCCCCTGTTGGGGAGTTCTTGCTCATCAATAAGTGTGCGATTTTATGCACCGAAGCATAGTGGAACACTTTTTTTGCACACACTTTTCAAACTGAATTCCTATACATTCTGTCTCCTAGTTGTAGGGTTTTTGTCTCGAATACTCGGATATTGTGTCATCGTACGAACACACAAGGATGAGCTTGCCTCATTTTTCCTCAGGGGATTTAGTTGAGAGAAAAATGCTTCCAGACTAGCCAATATCGTCATTGGCGAGGTTCACCCATCTCCGATATTTGGTAGTTAACAGTTATACTCATACAACCATGAAGTGCCTGGCTAGTTTCAAGATTTCATAATAGGCATAGGAAGCTGGCTTCGAGAACGAGGCCAGATCGACTAACAGTTTCACCTCTTGTAGTGATGGAGAAAGTCCTTTCTAAAAGGGTTTTAAAAATGAACGGTTTTAACAATTAAATTGAAGAAGTATTTTCAAAAGAGACGGGCCTTACAGCTTTTCCACCTGTAGCCCCTTTGGTGGTTATTTTCTTTTATTCATGTTTTACCCAAAGATGATGAAAGGATTTCCTTGTGGGATCGTGAGAACTCAAAAATCTCCAAGTTGTTATTTTACCTTTGGAGCTTTCATCCTATTCTTCGCTGGTCCATGAAGAGTTTTCTAGATTCTTGCCAGGCTTCCATCTTGGAGAAATCTCGAAGTTCTTCTAAGGTTCGTCGAAGTCACTTCGGTTTCCATTCATGTCATCCTTTGACATCTTTTTGAGTTGGTTCTATTGAGAACCTGCAAGGTTTAGGAGGAGTCTTCATCCTCATGGTCTGCTTGTGCAGTATTATTGGTACTTGCAAGTAATTGTCAGTACTTGAGTGTTTTGCTTCGGCAGCTACTTCTTGGAGATTTCTTATTCTTTTTTTTCTTTAACCGTTATGCCTTTTCAGGTTTTCACCGCGTCTATTTTTTTTTTTCCCCCTTTGTGATGCCTTTTCATGTTTTCACCATGCTTTTGGGCCTATTACGTGTAGTATTTTCTGAAATGCATCACATTAATGGGGTCGTTGAGTTCGTACCCCTCCATGTGCACTCGTGTAACTACGAATGGTCCCTCCCAATTAGGTTTGAACTTGCCTAAAGGGTGTGGATTTGCAGGAGTGTGGAAGATTTTCTTGAGTACCATGTCCCCTTCTCTGAATTGTCGAGGAACAACTTTTCTTTAGTATGCCCTCTCTATTCTAAACTAGTAAGCAACAATATTTTGTCTTGCTAGTAATCGTCTTTCATCCAAAGTAACTAAGGCAGTGATTTGTGCTTCGATCTTTTGTTCCTCATCTGAAATTTTGTGAATAAGCACTCGGAGAGACGGTATCTCAACTTCAACGGGTAGCACTACTTCCATACCATACATCAATGAGTATGGGATCATGCTAGTAGAAGTCTTCTCGATTGTCCGGTAGGCCCATAGTACGCCATTTAGCTTTTCATACCAATCTCTGCCTCCTTCTATTATTCTGTCTATAACCCTGAGAAGTCTTTTGTTCGTGGCCTTTGCTTGTCCATTTCCTTGAGGGTAGTAAGGTGTGGAGAATTTTTGCGCCATCCCGAACTTCTTTCCTACCATAGTGACCTTTTCATTTTTGAAGTTGGATCCATTGTCAGTAATGATTGACTCTGGAACATCGAATCTGGATGAAATGATGTTCTTTATGAAACGGGCAACATGTTGTCCCTCAATTTTAACAAATGATGCGTCCTTTACCCATTTTGTGAAGTACTCTGTAGCCGTTAATATAAAATGGTGGCCATTTGAGGTTTTCGGTGAGATCACTCTCCCCACATGGCAAAGGGCCATACAGGTGGTGTTGAGTTGAGTGGTATGAACAGTGCATGGATGAGGTCTCCAAAAAAGTTGACGTTTAAGACACCTCTTAACGAACTTCCAACACTCTTCGGTCATGGTGGTCCAATAATAGCCTTGGCGCCCGATTTTCTGAGCTAAAGCGGCTGCCCCAAAATGACCTCCTTCATTGTGTAACTCTATCAGTACTTGGTTGATTTCTGGCTGATCGAGACACTATAAAATAATGCCATCGAAGGATTTTTTGAGCAGAAGATCACCTCTTACTAAGAATCCCATGAAAAACCTTGGAAGGGCTTCTGTATTCTTTTTGGTGGCTCCTTCGGGATATAAACCATCTTTCAGTAGGGACAAAACATCATAAAACCAATGTTTTTCCTTAGTTAGCGCATCCGAGGCCACTAAAGACACTTCTTGATCGTTCACATTTTCTTACTCTGTTTCTTTTTCGATCCTTGATAGTGAAGGGTCATGTTTATTCTTGATGTAGAATGGCGGCATGGTGATTTCTGAAGGAATATCAACCATTGAAGCAAGGGTTGCAAGGGTGTCGGCGAACCGATTATTTTCCCTTGTTACATGCTTAAAGGTGATTTTCTTGAAATATGGGATCATCTTTTCCATCTTTTTTTAATAGGATTTGAGCGTTTCTTCTTTCACCTTCCAAATCCCTTGAACTTGATTTATGACGAGTAAGGAGTCACCAATCACTTGTATTTGCTGAATTTTCAATCCCATGGCATTCTCGAGCCCGGCTATCAAGGCTTCATATTCAACAATGTTATTGGTACACGGGAAATTCAATCTGATGGCTATTGGTATTAAAATCTTCATAGGTGAGCATAGTATGATACCTACACCTGACCCGTATTCATTCCTTGCACCTTCGAAGTATAGCTCCCAACTCGAGTACTCAATTGTGAAGAGATCTTCTTCAGAAAGATCCATGTTAACGGGATTGTTATCTAGCAGTGCATGTTCAGCTACGTGGTCAACAATGGCTTGTCCTTTGACCGATGTTTAAGGATACATTTGATCTCGAACTTGCTCTATAGTATTCTCCACTTTACCAAACATCTGTTAAGGACTAATCTTTCCAATAGGTACTGGGTCAATTTGTTAGATGAGCTCGACTGTATGAGATAAGACATAATGTCTTAATTTCTACATAGACCACACAAGTGTTAAGTAATTCTTCTCCACATTTACGTATCTTGTCTCGTAGTCTGCCATAGTTTTGCTGATGTAGTTATTTGGAGGCATTTTTCAACACCTTGATCCCTGATGCGTAATAAAGGAGAGGCCGGTCAATAAAACCTTGACTTACAGTGGAATTTTCGACAGCCTCAGAAATGCCCTAGAGCGGCTGAGAATGTTCTTAAGGACTTCAAAAGATCACCTACCATGTTTCGTCGCAATCCGAGATGTCTAAGGCAGTGCAGAAAAAGAAATAGTTTCGAAAAAATAAGCCTCTAGCACCTTGAAACGGACCCTGTAAGTAGAAGCCTATTTTCGAAGCATCAAATGGTTGTAAGACCAACGCCATTGGATCCGACACTGTTAAAAAGCCTCAGGGATCAAGTTTCAGCTTAAACGGACATTGTATGACAAATTTATGGGCAAAAGACTTAAAAAGGAGAGATCGCACGCTTTTCTTGTGGGCCCTCCCTGCACTAATCTCCATTAAATGAGACTGGTTTTCACAGTCACGAACAACAACGTTGAAGACTCATATCTCCCTCGTTTTGAGTTGAATCGATCCCAATTTTTGGGAGCTTGTTCGTTTCATCAAGACAAGCATTTATATGTGGCACGGCCTCTGACGACACTCGAGCAGGGAGAAAAGCTAGAGAGAAGTTGGTGATTCGTGATCAAGGTTGTACGAAAATCAACAGTAGCACGACACACTTGAGCGGTCATATCACAGCGTTCGCGTACCCAATCGATGCGAAACCAGTTGCATTGTGTGCGTAAGATCCCGAGCTATGTCTGGTCCGAACTACGCCTATGATGAACGGTTAGATTTGGCATACGAATGTATTAAAGTTGATGCAAAATTTCGGCCTGTAAAATCCAAATTCCCGTCAAAAACCCAAGATGGTAAAATCTTCGTATGAGCATGAAATCGAGCTGCGCTTGTTGCAACACAATCGTGACGGCGTGCTCAACATAATACTATGAAAAGACCATGAAAACATGTCGAGAAACAAGCGCAATCTCGATTCAAAGATCGCAAGTTTCTCTCAAATCTCGCGTCGCATGATCGTGGCCTAAAAACGCAATCTATGGCTCGAAATGGGTATCAAATTGATCGTCGTTTTAAGCCTAACGAGAAAACATTCATCTTTTTGCCAAACAAACGTCGAAGTAGCCCCGAATTAGCTTAGGAAAATCACGAGAATTCTATGATAGCAGTAGGGACTGAAGTGGAATTTCGTTAATTGTTGGGTGGGGGCAAAATCGTCATTTTACCCCCATTTTCAGAATTTCTTCTAATTCAGTAAAATTGTAATTTTCAAGCAATTAAGGTAGATTTTGATCAATCCACCCATATTCGTACAAAAGTCTATATATATCACGTGATATCATTATACAAAGGACCCCACTTTGCTTAATAAAATTTATATATTTCTTCATTGTTGGGTCACGTTTTTTGAGAGAGAGGAAGGAGAAAGAAATTTTTGGGTCGATACACCTGAGCTTAAGATAATTGTTTCTTTTCTTTCCTTCTTTTTTTTCTCTCTCTGTTCGAGCACAAATTTTTTTTTTCTCTTTTCTTTATCCCTTCCCCTTGCAGTCTCGCATGACCACAACATCCTTTCTTCCTTCTTGTGGTCCCGCATGACCATCATACCTTTCCTTTTTTTTTTCTTTACCCTTTATACATTCACCTGCTCCATGTACCCCCTCGAGTCCACTTCCTCTTTCTTTTTCTGGTACTCCGTCGTGCGCACCTCCCTTTCTCTTCTTTTTCTGTGTTCCCTCCCATCACCCCGTTGTGCACCTTCGTGTTCCCTTTCTCTCCCTCACGATCCGTGGTCCCGCGACCACTTTTTTCTAAAACTTTTATTCCTTATTACTTATTGCAACTCATGTTGCCTATAGCGGTTTGCAACCCATCTTTACTATTGCCGTTTGCATCCCACCTTATCCTAACACGGCACATGGCACATGGACTCCACCCAAACGCAGTGCATGAACCAACCCCTATCGCCGCGTGCGACTAACCTCTCCCCATTGCCGTGCGCGACCGAAGTCTGTCGCCGTGCGCGACCGAAGTCTATCGCCGTGGGCGACCAACCTGTGTGCGACCGAAGTCCATCGCCGTGCGTGATCAACCTTTTCCTATCGCCGTGCGCGACCAAAGCCCACCGCCGCACACAACAACTCCTGCACACCATTCACCCAATCTCTGTCCCATTGCCGCCCCTCTCTTAACCACACACCCAGCTCCGTGCGTCGCTGCTGCCCCTTCCCTGCCTGTGACCAACTCTACTGCACCCGGCTGTCATCACCTCCTTCCCATTCAGCTGCGCCTCAGCCCCTCTATCTCGGCCCAACAACAACTAATTTCCGTCATCTCTCTTAACGCTTTACTCTGACCATTCTCGTCTTCCGAATTGCAGCCATTAGCTGCAACCAATTCTCCCCAACTCTCAACCAACTTCGTTTCTCCCTCAACAGCAGTCATTAGCTGCAGCCAACTCTCCACCATCTTCTCTACCCATTCTCCTGTTCCAACCAGCAACCCATCGTCTCCGTTTCTTCTCAGCCATCCAGCTCTTTCCCTGTTATCGTCTCCTCACCTCCATCAATCTCATTCCTCTTTCCTCCACAGTTGAGCCACCCACCCCAAAACTCAGCTCTTTCTTCCACCTCTCTCTACCAACAATTCCAGCTGTTCCAACCATCTAGCAGCAATAGCCACTATCATCTGAAGTCCTCCACTCACCAGCCACCTCACCTTCTCCTTCCCATCACCCTGCTCTTCACCATATCTCCCCTGCCTTCTCTCTCCACCACCACCCTCTTCGTCTCATTCCTGCCGCCTCGTCTCAGTCGTCTCACTTCTCTCCCTGCTTTCAAATCTTTGTGCAAATCTCTGTTTAATTCTCCAGCCCTCCACGATCATCCCTTTGCAACCTCTCACTCTCCCTCTACAAAAACCCCATTTCTTCTTTTTCGTTTGTTTTCGTTTCGTCTCTTTTCGTCGTGTTTCATCCAACCCTCCTCATTTAAATATTAATGAGGTCTTTGTATTTCTCTCTCTCTCTCTCTCTCTAAACCTATTTTTCACAAATAACCCAATAACGCCCACTCTTGATCAAACCACTTTCTTTTTTTTTTAATACTATTTCACTTTACCGTCATCCATATGTCAAACTCTCCCTCCCTCTTAATTAGTCCACCCTTCCTTTGCTTTTCTTTTCATTTTACGTTAGTTTCTTTCATTCATCTTTTCCTATTTCGTTTTACCATATTTCATCTTACTCTATTTTACCTCTCTATCTACCTCTTTCCCTTTTATCTTGCTTCACTTTACTCCTTCCTTCATCTTATTGTATTTGCTTCAATTTATTTCCCTTTATTCCGTTTTATTTTTTTATTTTATTTCACTTACTTTATCCCACCACACTTAGTTTATTTTCGTTCTTATTTTATTTTAAACATGTCATTTTATTTTATTTTCTTCCATCCCTTTTATTTTATTTTACCTCACTCCATTTTATTTTTATTTATTTATTTTATTTTATTTCATTCCAATTACATCTTCTAAAGTTAATTTTTATTTTATTCATTGTTTCACTTTCGTCTCTTTTAGAAGACCTAACGAGAGTCAAGCTAGTCTTCATCTCTTCTCTTCTTTACTTGTTTGACCTCAGGGCAGGATGAGCCTTGTACTGCCGTGTCAGTCTTGTCGTCGAGTAGTTAAGTCGACATACCGATCTAAGTTACCGTGCCCGTCTAGCCGTCGCGCTAGGCTAGCCATCACACCAGTCTTGTCGTTGAGCAGTATTAGTATCGTGTCGGTCTGAGTTACCGTGCCCATCTTGCTGTCACGTTAGATTCGCCATCACACCAGGCAAGTCGGTGTTGGTTATGCCATCGAGTAGTACTACCGTCGTGCTAGTCTAAGTTACCGTGCCCGCATTGCTACCACATCAAATCAATCATTGTACTGGTCTAGCCACTATGCCAACCAAGCCGCCCAGTCAAACTTCTTCTCTCATCTTCATTTTATGTCTTTTCTTCTCTCATTCTTTACGGTAAAATATGTACGGAGAGTCCCATGTCGAGACGACGTCGGGAGGCTGTCGAATTGATACGGATTCTCGTGTGTTAATTTTCCATTTCTTCCTTGAGTACACACACATGTGTGCGCTCGCCCTATAACAAGGTGGGGACCCATGCCCCACTTGTTTGTACTTTTAATGTGTATATATGTTTGCAGGAAAGGAGAAAACAAGATAAGGGAGGCGAATCCAAACCGGCCACAAGGTAGTGGGCATTCCAACGTGATCTAAGAGGGCGCCCATACAAGCTAGCGTGAGCGTGTCACGGATCAACGCAAGGTAAGTCCCGCCTCACGACCCTAATTCCTCTCTCACCGGTTGGTACTCATGCCCACGTCTTCTTTACGTGTTTCCCGAGAGAGCGATCTCTGGTCCCGGGTCCATCTCAAACCCGGAACCACGCCACTAGGTCAACCCGACTCGGAGGGAGAGATCGAGGCACCTAACCAATAGTATATGGTCCGTTGTTTTTCATGGTCATCGTATTGTCCTAACATTGCCCCCATGGTCTTGTCTTTCATAGTTATGTATAGGAATAGGGGTTTATTTGGACTAGGAGGACTAAAGATGGGATGTTTGGTGAGGTACTCCTTGATTTGATGGAACGCTTCTTGGCAATTCATTATCCCATATGAATGTGTTATCTTTCTTAAGGAGTCTATTGAACGGCGTGCACTTGTCCGCCAGTTGTGAAATAAAACTTCTTATGGCTTGTATGCGACCTTGAAGCCCACATATTTCTCTGATGTTTTGAGAAGGGCATTTCAGTGATGGCTCGTATTTTGGACGGGTCCACCTCAATGCCCATTTTGCTCACTATAAATCCTAGTAATTTGTCGGATTCAACTCTAAAGGCACATTTCTGTGGATTGAGTTTGAGTTGATGTTTTTGGAATCTTTCGAAAATGGTTCTCAGTTTGGTGAGATTATCAAACCTGACCTTCGACTTGACCAAAATGTCGTCGACATAGTCTTCCATAATGGTATGCATTAAATCGTGAAAGATGCTAGTCATTACCTATTGATAAGTTGCCCCTGCATTTTTTAGGCCAAAGGGCATGACACAGTAGCAGTAACTTCCCCATTATGTTATGAATGAAGTCTTGGTCTGGTCTTCTTCTGCCATGAGGATCTGGTTGTGGCCCAAGAATTCGTCCATGAATGACAGCATCTCGTGCCCTACAGTGTTGTCAACAAAGGCATCTATATTTGGTAACGAGAAAATGTCTTTGAGACATGCCTTATTGAGATCTCTGTAGTTGACGCACACTCTAATCATCCTGTCTTTCTTAGGTACGACCACTATGTTGGCCAACCATTTTGAGTAATCGACGGGGGTAGTGAACTTCTCTTTGAGCAGTTTGTCGATTTCTTCCTTAATTTTGAGCTCAAGGTGGGTCTTTTGACGTCGGAGTTTCTGCCTTACAAGCTTTGCCCCTTCATTGACTATTAGGTGATGTTGCACTAATATGGGATCTAACCCTAACATATCGATGTATGACCAGGCGAAGACATCACGATATTCCTTGAGAAAGGACATCATATATTCCTGCTCATTAGAAGATAGAGAGGTTCTAATCTTGGTTAACCTTGGGTCACTCTCAGTTCCTAAGTTTACGTCGATCATCTCTTCAATGATAGCCGTTGGGTCACCATCGAATCTCTTCTTGAATTGCTCAACATGGGAAGTGAGTTCCTCAGATTGAGGGATTTCTTCAGACTCTTAGCTCTCTTAATCTTTGTCTTGGTCGTCCGATTCATCGTCTTGGGTATTGTGCACTGTTATTGGGCTATCTTAAGTGTTCACCATTTTTTAAAACTCTTTTTCCTTTTTATCAATCTTATCATGTTGTGAATTTTCAATGATTTTTGAAATAACACAAGAGGTGTCCCTTATGGGACTCGCGAGAGAACTGTTGGGGACTAGACACACAGGGCGGTTAGATGGCCACCCTACGCCGATTCATTTTTTGGTATCGGGAGTTAAAGGTGTCGCTGGTATGCTTCCAGCGATTCTCGA
This sequence comes from Amborella trichopoda, assembly GCF_000471905.2. The sequence continues at coordinate 959,838 of NW_006498549.1, read as the reverse complement.
GATAGGGGAGTGATTGACCAATTCTGACCCTGGATTTGAATAGGCTGATGAGCACACTTGGCTTGAGAGTGGGTTCCTAACTATTGAAATGCGACTAAGCTGATATAGGTCCCCACATAGATCTTGGCCTCTTA
>NW_006498549.1:933283-959540 GCF_000471905.2 Amborella trichopoda | reverse complement strand
GTTACGTGAACCCAAACCGCCTCGACTCTCAAAGCTAGGTTCCCCTCATGCCGTTAATGCATATTTTGGGGGTTTTCATAGTTTCTTAGGCATTCCCTGTCCGGTGTGTGTTGAAGTGTGTAAAGAAGCACGCAATCAAAAACAATTGTCATGCACACAATGCAATGAAGAAATAAAGCGAGCGCTTGGCACTAGTGGTGCCTAGCTATGCGTGCCTCGAGGCAAAGCTCTCTCGAAGCACTGTATAGTTGGAGGGGTAGGCAACCGCTAAGAAGGTACAGTCAAAACAGTCACACCAAGCACAGTCCGTGCTAAGTCAAGCGCGGCCCGAGTCAAGGTTAACTCGAAGGGAACACGGTTCAGGGAGGGTGCAAGCAACCCTCAATGCATTTTTTGTAATAATTTTTTTTATCTTTTTAACTTTGATGAAACACAGTTAAACTAAGCATGGTGAAAGCAAGGAAAACATGATTTCAATCAAAATTAACAAACTAAAATAAAATCAGAAAGCTTGGAACAAAACATGCCTATCTAAAGAAAATATTTTTTTTGTATTTTTAAAAATTTTATTTTAAGCCAAAAATTGGTGAACAGGAAGCCAACAGCCCCTGGAATTGGGCCGTACAGTCCCAAGAAATTTTTGGAACCACTGCACCGAGCGACACTACAGGTGACGCCCTTGCAAGCTAGATGAAACTGCTAGTGTCGCCCAAAAATAAATTTTTTATGAAATAAGGTTACAGTAAACCTGCAGAAGCATGGAAAATAATGTTTCTGATGAAATAAATTAAAACAAAAAAGTGCAGGTAAAACAGACCTAAATTAAGAAAAATATTTTTTTTGTATTTTGAAAATTTTATTTTGATCTGAAATTTTTTGAGCAGTCACAAAATAGTCCTTGGAATAGGACTACAAAATCTCAAAAAGTTCTGAGACATCAAGATTTGGGCGACAGGGGGCGTGTGGCCTTGGACCTGGGCGGCACTGGTGGTGTCGCCCGGACGGCACTACTGGTGCCGCCAAGGACAGACAGTGTTTCACAATACCGAAACTCTGGGTCTTGGTCACTGCCAATTTTTTGGACTTTTTGTAACTGAAAACAATAAAAATAGTGAATAAAACTAGTGTTTCGGAGCTCGGATCAAGCTCGAAATACCCAACGGTGGGCGCCAAATTGTTTACGATGAAAATCGGAAGGCCTTCCAACAAAGATCCCTCATATTTTGATACCTTAAACTGATAAAAAATAATGTGGTAGAGATAATAGGATAAATCGAATTCAGATCTGAGGCTAGATTAGCCCAGAAAAGAGCAAATCCACTCTCATATCTGTGGCAGAGCCAGCATGATCCAAAACATTAAAACACAAATTCAAAACAATAAACATATCAAAATTAAATAAACAGTAAGAAGAAGAAGAAGGAAAGGGTAAGAGAACAATACCAAATCGGGTCAGATGGCTTAGAAGTCTCGAGCCTTCGAGGGCTCGCCCATATCAGAACCGACATCCTCTTTGCCCCTCTGATTAAGATGTTGATCAGACAATCTCTGGTTGAAAAGGTTTGTTGTGCCCCAAGGATGGTTTAGAACTAGGGAACCCTAGTTCTAGGTTAAGGTTTCTCCGGCTTAGGGTTAGGGTTTTCAGATTAGGGTTTCATAAGCTCACCAAGTTTTTCCCCTCTTCCTTTCTAGTAAAAGTCTTTCTGAATGGCCATGAAAAAGGGTTTATAAAGGCTAAGGATCTGTTGGGAAGGGAATCTTTCTGTAACCAACAGATCCTCCAACCAAAGGTACCATTTTTTGGGATCCGGATTTGGGTGACATGTTGCCCAAACAAATATGGTAAAAACTTCTTAAAAAGGCAAGAAATAGACACACAAAGGAAAACTCTAATTTGGGACTAAACAGGGATGGGAAACACCTTGGGCGACACTAGTAGTGTCATCCTAGTCTGGGCGGCACCACTCATGTTGCCCAGTCTAGGCTGAGCGACACACTTGGTCCTGCCCAAACCAAAGTTGGTCCAAATTAAAAAATTTTACTTCAGGTGTGTTCCTCATCATCTTGTGAATCTCTCCTAGAAAATTTGGGTCAAAAAGAATTTTTCTATTATTTTTAATGATTATTTTAGTAAAACAGAGCGTCTGCAGGATTCTGGGTCAAAACAGGGTATCTGCAGGGTGCTGGGTAGGTAGAATGGTTTTGGGTCACAGGGTAGGCTATGTGGGCTATAGATTTGGGTTTACTAAGGCAATGTGGTCCTAAGGGCAGGAAACTATAGAATTTTTCAGATTAAAAATGGGGTGTCTACACTAGTTTGCCTGCCAAGCATTCTGATCATCACTCACGCACACATGTGTTCGGGATTATTTAATCCCTGCATCCGAGTTGGGGACTTCATCATCATTACACTCGTAAGTTTTTCCCCTGGGAATCGGGTTCCACAAACCTCATACCCTACTTTTTTCTTGAGCGTCGACCAAGTTTTGCACTACCGACATCAACAGACCACCCGTTGATGTCACTTGCATCGGTGGTAGTACAACCACATCTCACGACATTCACCCAGCTATTGACAAATCACTTGAAGCCGAAAGGACACCACTCTATCTTCTGCAATTGGCAGAATGCCTGCCATTGCCTTTATGGGTTGCCATGCGGCCACCCTCCACTCTTAATAAGGACACCACTCTATCTTCTACAATCGGCAGAATGCCTGCAATTGCCTTTATGGGGTGCCATGCGGCCACCCTCCACTCTCAGTCACTCCGAACCACCACTTCTGGTGGTTCGGCGCAAAAGGGAGGCTTCAAAGCCACTCCCTCTCACCCATTTGCAAAGACAAGCAGCTCAGCCGCCAGGTCCACATCTTGGGGCAGCCCAGGACTCCCCCGGTCCACCATCACAAGCTGAGTCTCTTAGGACTTAGCCTCACACATGCGGGCGGCCCAAAGGTTGCCTCACCAAGCATGTTGCATCTCTATCACTCAGCTCTGGGTGGCACCAAAGCCACACCTCCACGAGTACTTGGGCAATGGCCCCCACGTCGACCTCGCTTGAACATATCTGCATATCCCATGAGCTCGTAAGACTACTTCATCATGCACAATGGCTCATGGGACAGGCATTATTAAAGCCCCCCCAAGTCACTCGAAAGCCCTCTGTAAGCCATACACACACACGCGACCCTTGGATTGCCTCTATCGCAAAGGGTAAAGTCCATTGGTGTGTGCTCGATCCCCCGTTCGCTCCTCCTGTTTTGCCAAGACAACTGATTATATGGTATTCGAAGACGCTCCCACCGAGTACCCTTCTACAATCCCCTCAAAAAAATGAGCTCGAGACAGAGCTCTAATGGTCAAGAAAGTTCAGTCTCCCCCATCTCTCTTGATCAAACCATGGCCACCCAAAGAAGCTGTAGAACCGGCCGGCCCTCTCAGATCATTCCCTGCCTCAATTGATGGAGGTAGTCTTAGCTTCCCTAAGAAAAGCCAATCGCCTGCAATCAGTCTCCCAATTCTAGTTTTGGGAGAAGATATACTGGAATTTGAAAATCAAGCACAAGAAGGGCATGCATGCGGCTCATTTAAAGGGAGAAGCCCGAGGCACCGGCAACACTTGAACTTATTGACCCCCTTAAAGAGAATCCTTCTACGCAGTGTGTGCAGACTCGAGAAGGGGGGAGGAATGCATGGTGATCGAAGTTGATGGAAATGACCCCAGCCATCAGAATCCACAGTCCCAAGACCTCCGCAAACCGATGATGTCCCTGTCTACCATCAGAGCCCAAGCTCAGTCGAGGTATGCCCAACCCCTTCTGACTGGCCTCTCAGACCGAGTCACCCAGCAGTACAAAGCCCCTGCTATGCTTGAGACCTCCTTCCCCAAGGGGAGGGTTGAGGTCATGGTTATTAATCAAACCAATGATGAGCCTCAAGATCGCATATCCCAACTTGAAGAGATCACCAATTGAATGGTGGAGAGGCTTAATTTGGTGGAAAATGCTAGGCCTCTAGCAAGCTCATCCCACCATGGAGCCAATTCACCACAGTTACCCCACTTCGCAGATGAGCTCCCTTGGGAACCCCCTCCACCGCCGATGTATGATTCTCCCCCAATGCCATCTCAAGCTCTTCCTCTCCCAATTACATAGGCTGATATTGATGTCATGGTCAAGCACAGCCTATGAAATAAACAGATCCCTGGGTGCGAGAGATAGCTCTTTATCAAAAGCCATGTATTCATCGATTTGTTACCATTCTCAGCAAATTACCAAAAAGGGCGACTCTCAGTCTTCAATGGCCCATCAGCATATTGCGCACTTCATGTCAGCATGCCATCAAACAGCCTCAGACAGCGGACTCCTTCTCCATCAATTTGTGGAACCCTAGATGGATCGACATTCAGATGGTATGCTCGTCTTCCTCCAAACTCTATTCAAACATGGGATGAGATGGAGCATTGTTTTATAAGCGTTTCAATGAAGTTGAGAGGGAAGTACAGATCATAGAACTGCTTACCATGACCCAGGGTCTAGACCAGCCCGTTGATCAATTCATCTCCAGATGGAAAGACTTTGAAACATACTAAAGCAACCCTATGCCAAAGATCGACGCAATATAGACTTGTGTCTGTAATATGTGACCTGAGATCTCGCTGCATCTCGAAGCTTCGAATCCCACTACTATTTCGGATCTGATTTCAATGGCATTCATATAGAAAGCTTGTTTAAGCACTACAAGGGAGCCCCGTCCGAAACCTCAAGTAGGGGAGCCAGTGAGAATCACACTAACCATCAGGGCAAACAACAAAGGGGTGCAATTAGTGTAGCAATCACTATCTCCGTAGCCAAATAGGCTGTTGACCGAACCCCTCTTCAGAACTTGGTCTTTTGAAAACTTAGGAGACCCCTCAGCAAGGGCAGCATAGGTCACAGTCATATAACAGGGTGCCACCACCTCAAGGCCTCTATCGAAGGCACTATTGGGAAGAAAACAGGAACAAAGTCTATAGCTTCGACAAGGAGTGGGTCCCAACACTCCTCCAAATGTTGTTGGAACAAGGAATGATTGCCCTTTCTGAGGAAAAAAGCCAAAAGGTTAGACAAAGTTGAACTAGTGAATAACAAGAGGTATTGTGTGTATCACCGAATGTTGGGGCATCCAGTCCAGAATTGCTTCACTCTGAATGACCACATTGAGGAATTGATTCAGAAAGGTCAAATATAGTTGGATAGCCTCAAGAGAGTGTTTGGGACCGCTGAAGTCTCTCACATGGTCGTAGTCCGGGAAGAAGAGTGAGTTCAAGGATTGTATTCCGACGAGCTGTCACTCGACCTTCTCCCCACCATATTTTCCATGATGGTCCAAGAAGGAGTAATCTCCCCTCACCCGTCGCGTTGCGGCAACCCAGGTACATAGTTCAAGGGACTGAGGATCGTAGGTGCCAATACCATCAGATAGTTCTTAATGTTTTGGCTCTTGAGCGATGACCGAAGAGAAGATAAAAGAACGGAGAATTGTTGTGGACGTGTCAGTCCTAAGTAACAAAGTGCATGCTCAAGAACCTGGCCCAATGATACAAGAAGTCATTCAAGAGCGGACCTCCTGTGAATGTGCACCCCCTGAGTCGCCTGACTCCGATGAGCCCTCTACTTCGCATCTGGCAAACTTACAGGGGGCAAAGCAGAATGAAGTCCATGAAGAGGAAGGCAATTCGTCAAGCAAACATGGCGCCTAGACCCCGCATGCCTTGCCCGCCTGTTCCTGTCAATAAGAAAGGAAAAGGTAAGCGGACCATGCGAATTGCTCGTCGAAAGTGAAGAATACCACCCCCTGTTGAAGCTGTGTTCCTCCCACCTATTCTGTCTTTGACAACTTTGCGGGATTTCCTCCCCGAACTAATCACATTGTCTGATGATGGTTGTGATCTGAACTTACAAACCAGTTAAGAAATCATCCCAATGGGAACATCTACCCATATCTCCACTCACTCGTCTCCCTCAGTAGTCTATAAGGATAAAGACCTTAAAGATCTCCTGCACACGTCTGACAAGGGTTATGATGTTAAAAGAACCCCGATAATGTCCAATGAGAGTGAAAACATTAAAATCCTCTTCGAATCCAATGCAGGTGATGACCCCAAAAATGGGATCAAGTAAAAAACGTTTTGCATAATATGACTTTTATACCATTATGAAAAATTCCTAAGAGAAAGAGCCTTATAAGCGATATTTTCAAACAAATAATAGTTTTTAAATTAAATATAGTTCAATAAATTGATATCCAATTTTGTTTAACTTGTCAAACTAGCTGATTCAAACGGCCAAAACTGGTCAAGATTGGTTTTCCCAATTTCTGCTTTGGACTTGGTGGTTCGTTCTAGTCTTGATAAGTACACTTGGTAGTGAAGGGTCTTTCTTCAGCACATATGAACAGAATTGCGAATCCACAATTCTCGCCTATACTAGGTCAATATGGACATCATCCATGTAAGCCATGAAGAATGAAAGTGTCGAGGTAAAGGCCCTTGTTTATGCAATAATCTTATACATCACTTGCCTGTTGAATTTTAACCACCACTGGATAGAACTAGACTCAATGTGGTGTCCAAGAACCCACTCTAGCAGATGCATTCTGCGATCAATGGTACACTACAAGCATCTGCCCTAAACAGCAAAACCAAGCTAGAGTCCTACACTGCATAGGTGCACTCTGACAGCCAGCTTCAAAACATATAATGCTAATAACTGAGCCTATTCCATGGGCCCGCTCATCATGACACGTCATAAACCACTATATGAAAACTTGAACCGAAAACTTCCACTGAAAAAACAGAGCTAATGGTTTTTAGATGGCCACAAATCCATGGGGCATCCAACACCATGTCTGGGTTTTAAGACATTGATTCTAGACTTTTTGCATTATTTGTCAATATAATCTTGTGGATGGGGTATCTATGAGTTGGATGACTCATATGTACATATGTAGGCCCACACAAAAATTTATTTTAGATGCTATTTTTCTAATTTTTTTGATTTATTATCCTGGTCAAGATGATCATAAATAAGAAAAAAAATAAACTTTTAAAATTTAAAATATAGTTTTTTAATATATTTTTTTTATGCACCTGCCATATCTTATTTATAGACAATACAGATAACGTCCATCTTTATGAAAGACGACTGTAAATTAGCGGGCTCTTGCTACTCATGAAAGAATTTTCCTAATCTTATTTACACGTTTTTATAGTCATAGCGGTTTACACGTTTTTATGGTCATAGCGGAAAGAACAATTTTTGTCAAGATACAAGATACGCGAGAAAGGAGCGTCAGTAAGACAAAGGGCAAAACAACAGAAAAGTAATAAAGCGTCATCCATTTCGATTCGATTCGATTTGATTTGTGACATCTTCCTGTTAAACCCGTGACAGAGTGTCCCAACCACACAAATCTTCCCCCTGTGTGCAAGTCACGGGCACCCTAAATATGGCCACAAAACCTCATTCCCTTCTTATATAACAAATCATTCCCTCTTCATTGACCACGCAAACTACTAAATAGGGCCACAAAACCTCCTTCCCTTCTTATATAACAAAGCATTCCCTTCTAATACCTCAAAACTAGAAAAATAAGAGAGAGAGAGAGTACAGCAAACATGGCTAAGGTGACGTGCAGGGTTCCGGCCTGTATGGTGATGGTGGTGTTGGTATTGGTTGTTGAATCCAATGCACAGATATGCAGGATGAGCCAAGATGGATTCAAGGCGTGCCAGCCCTCTGTGAGTGGGTCGTCACCCGCGCCCACCAACCCATCTAAAGTGTGTTGCAAGGCTCTAGCTTCAGCCGACCTCGGGTGTTTGTGCTCCTATCGACATTCTCTCCTCCTCCCCTCTTTCGGAATCGACCCCGACCTTGCCATGCAGCTCCCTGCCAAGTGTAACCTCACGACTCCACCTCAATGCCAAGGTCTTTTTCATCTCCTTGGATTTCTAAGCCCTTTTTCCTTCTTTTCTTCTGTTTATGCTGTTTTAAGGCTTAACATACACAATGCATGCAGTGCTGTGCTTACCGGTAATCAATCCTTGTCGGTGTACCATTGTTTATCAAGATTGATGGACGGCAAAATTGTAGAAGTCATGCATGTTTTGTTTGGGATGCCTTCATATGCACGAAATCCACCATTCTACTTAATTTCCCCACGAAGACCTTCAGAAACCACTATTATTCTTCATATATATTACTAAAAGGATGCAGATTCTATAAGGCACAGGCTTTAAGAAAACAAAGTAAAGCCTCACCTAGAATTTTCGAGCGGAAGACTCATGATTATTGGAAAATCGCTATTTAGCTCTAACATCAATTTCCAACACCAACTATAAAATTTGAAGTTTAAAAAATAGTACAGATCATACATATTTGTGAACACTTATTTTTAAGACGAAATGAACAGTCTAGATAATTTGTTATAATATAGGTCATGTTTAAGGCTTTAAATCTTAATTTTTTTTATAACCAAAATGGTCAAAGTCAAAATGATCAACTTGAAATTTTTTTATGCTAAAAGGATAATTATCAATGAGTTTTAAAGTGAAGATTTACTTATTTTGATGGGGCTGCAGCCCTATCCAACAATGTTCCTTACCTATATTACAGTGCCAAACTACCAAAATGACCCGCGCTGTTCCAAGGAAATTTTATTTATTTATTTATTTATTTATTTATGTCATCCTAATGACACATTTGCTGGGGTAAACTTCGTTGTTTGTAGGCTTTACTCTATTTATTCTTGATATACTTGACTAGAAGTTGTCCTCCATTAACCGTTGATTATAACTCATTCAATTCAAATAAAATAATCGTTTCTGAAGTTCGTCAATTCGTACTTAATTTCTTTTGTTTTTGGGATAATATTACTTATTTTATTCATCAAAAAGACAAAGAAGGAAACTAAAATGGCATCACAGAATCCGACTTTTCCGAAATAGTCAAGCCCAATAAAGAAGCACCCTGCTTAGCTAATCCATCTACTATCTCATTAGCTTCTATAAACAAGCTTCTATAAACAAGAGAAAGAGAGAGAGCTTCTATAAACAAGAGAGAGAGAGAGAGAATTTCATGTGTAAAAATCGTCTCATTTGTATACGCATATGAGGTGCACTCTAACATGGACCTTGTGTGACGCAGGAAATTAGGTTGACGTAATTACTGTGTCCTCGTACTTCATGCTTCCAACAGCTGACTCAAGCATGGAAGCTGTTTGTTGGGAAACCACATTTTCTTTACATGAGATGTGTCTCTCACTTGTAAGCCTATCTTATGAAATAATATGTTTCCTACTATTTGAGTCTCAGGAACGTCCACGTCTTTTTACTTCTCTTTAAATTAATTTCCATGTTTTTCCTCTTCTCAGCCTAAACTTAACTGCTAAATGTTGCATTGGTACCAGCCATGAGTCTTCATAGTAGTATTGGCAGTGGATTGGGCTGACGACAGGCCATGCTTGGGCTTGGCCAGCCATGGCTCTAACTTGGCGATGTTCCCAATAGGATCGACGGGGTTGAAGAGTCCCTGGCCCAGGTCCTGTTTGGGCCAGGCCAAACCTAATATACTCAAAAGGGCAAAAAAAAATGAGAGAAAAAGAAAAGGGTTGGACTAAGCAAGATCGGCCCTGACTTGGCCTAGTCCCTGCCCGCCCTAGCCCTTAAGCTGTGGTGACCCATCCCTCAAGCCACATTGTGCACACCGGGCTCTAGTTTTTCAGAGTTAGGTCAAGCTAGGCGAGACAGACCATTGTCAACCATAGCAACGGACTAGGCTTCGAATGGGCCATGTTTGGCCCTAGCCCAATCTTGAACCGTAGAGCAAGCCTTGAAATGGCCATGCCCAAGCCTGGCACTGAACCAGCCAAGGCCAAGCCTGGACCTACATGGGCTCAAGGACCATGGCGTTGGCCCAATCCTAAAAGTACTTGTCTCCCTACCTCGGCCTAATTGCTTGGGCAGGACCGACTCTATTTCTGGCCCTGTTTACCTAAAACACATAACATGAGGCATTTTCTAAAAGTAAACCATATCATTCTTGGTTCACTGATGAGCATGTAGCCCTAACTCATATCGAGCAATACATTCAAACATCTTTCATTACCACAAGGAACAATAGAAAGCTAAAACTTTAAGGACCTGGTTGCAATCTGATTGTGCCTCTTTTTTAAATACATCAATACACCCATTAAAAAGATAAGAACCAAATTTGTTCGCTTCAACAAATTTCTTCCAGCCTCACAATCAATGCATCCCCTCTTACCGTGGAGTCGTGCCCAAGCCGGAGCCACGCACAGCCAAATATTAACCCACCCCTATTATGGGCCCAGATTACGGGTCTAGCCCTTGCTCTTGAGCCACAACTTACGGCCCAGGTCCTGGTATTTTATGGCCAGGCTGCCTGAGCCATTGTCACCCTCAGTTAAAATGAACCATGGGTCCCACTCTTCATAATGTGACGAGTTTTACGTCACGTACATTGTCACCCTCAGTTAAAATGAACCATGGGTCCTACTCTTCTTAATGTGACGAGTTTAACGTCACGTACGTGCACTGAAGGATGAAGCAACATCTTGTTGGTCCCTGCAAAATAAACACTAAAAAACAAGAACACATTGCTAGAATTACTGCCACTTAGATTTGTCCCCAAAACAACATTGGACATGAGATGCTAATCCAAATCCTATTGGTCAAACCCCATGATGACAAGTAGACTGACAGTGAATCATTACTCAATTTCTTTCTTAACCACCATTTCTTTAGAAGAATATCTCTACTTATCCCTATCTCAAAGAATTGCTTATAATAATTAATAGCCTACAGGAGTAGAGACCCAAAGTGTTACTCCATTGTCTCTGTAGGAGTAGAGACCCAAAGTGTAACTCCATTGTCCTATAGGAGTAGAGATCCAAAGTGTAACTCCATTGTTTGACTTGCCATAGAAAAGGCAGTTTGGGAGTTTTGACAGGCAGTCAACTAGTTATTAAAACTCCCATTAAAATTGAATATGCCACTATAGACCTAATAAAATAAATAAATCTATTTGGGACTCCCTTTTTTTTTTCTTTTTTCCTTGTCAACAGCATGATATTTCTCATATAAGCATATGCTTATAATATCTGAAATGCCACAATTTCCAGCATCTCCCACTTGGCCTGAAAGCCTTTTAGTATTTCTTTTATACATAGTATTGTCTTTATATTCTCCACATGGGATATTCTTATTTAGCAATATAGCTCAACCAATCATATATGGCATTGCCTCATACCTCTAGCGGGTTTCACAAATATAGGAAACACCATTATAACACATATGCCATAATTCAATTTCCTTAGCTTTAATAGCCTCATGTATAGTGTGTCTCATGCTACCCATGGAATTTTGATTATACCCCACCAATTTTAGTGATATACACCAATTGGATTTCCTAGCTCGAATGGCCTTATATATGGGATTTCGTCATGCTAGTTATATCGGATTTCACATATACCCCACCAAAATGGTCAACACATACTCGAATTTTCTAGCTTAGATGGTCTCATATATGGCATTGCCCATTCTTCCTGCATAGGATTTCACATATACACTATATGGTATTGCTTTATGCTGCATGCATGGGATTTTACCCATACCCCATCAAAGTTATCATGCATCACACTTGGATTTCTTGCATGAGACTGCACATATACCTTATACCAAACTTAGATTTATTGGCTTAAATAACTTTATATACGGCATTGCCTTGTGCTACCTGAATGGGATTTCTCACCACACTCAATTTTCTGTTCATTGGACTTGTAGCCAACAAAAGCCTACTACTTTCGCTTGTCTTAAACATATCATCCACCATTGGTTTTTTAAACCAAAGCTCAAATATGCTCCACTATAAAATAAAATAAAATAAAAACAATAATAATAACTTGACTAGTTTGCCAGTGGGCCGGTCAATTCCAAGCTGAGCTGGTCTCAAGATGGTCGTGCTAGTCCCAAGCCCGAATAAAGGAGGGTTGAGTTAGGAAGGGCATCCGGTATAAAACGTTACCACATCTTTCTATGAATCATGAGCCTATGATAGGTGATAAGATGAGGAGAAGTAGACTTCGGTCGGTTGGCCATGTGCAACATAGGAATAATGCAATACTCGTTAGGCAGGGTGAATTGGTTCAAGTGGAAGGCTTTAAAATGGCAAGGGAAAAGTACAAAAGGACATGGATGGAACTACTAAGGAGACATACAGTGCCTTATAGTATGATTGAGCGTATAACCCTTGACACAACATAATGGTAAAACATGATTCACATACCTGACCCCAATTAGTTAGGATAAAGCTTAGATGATGATGACGATGATGATAATGATCTAGTGCACTGATATTATTATGTACACACTAATAATGCTTTCATCTAGATAGTCATCGACCTTGACTATAAAAAAATGCTATATCATTTCCAATTGACATGTTCAATAAGTTTAAGATTTATGCCATTATCAAGCTATTCAATAAGCTATTCAGCAAAGGCACCCACTATGCTCAATATGTTGCTAGGATCAAGATGTCAAACAGTTAGCCTAATATTAAATGGTACGATTGGCATTTGCTCCCATTTTCTGAATGTGTACTAATAACCATCAAAATAAATAAATTCAATTCTCATTAGGTGTAATTGACAATTTTCCCCAACAATTCAATTAAGGTTCTACATAATTAAACAAGTTCAATGTTATGTGCATATACGCAGATTACGATAAGGTGCCAATGATTATTACATCTCAAAAATATAATAGCTCAACATCACATAGTCATGGGTACAAATTTAACTTTTCAAATAAAATAAAGAATATTAAAAATAAGCGTCAATTTGTTTCAAAATAATGAACAACATCATGAATCCAAATAAAATATTCTTGGACGACATAACAAACAAGCTTAGACTTCCCAAAAATTTTGTAATGCATAATCTTCGTAATTACAACAAAGAAGAAAAAAAATCTTTTCATAGATATACAAGTAATGCTGAATTTGGAATATTCATGAGCATTGATCACCATGAAAAATTTCTAAACAAGAATTTCTTTAAATAAAATTGATAACCAATGGTTATCTTTTCATAATATGCATAATTGCTAGAGTGTTGTACTGGAACTAAATAGGAATGTTTCTCAACCTTTAGTTACACACATACACACACATATATATAGCAAGCATTCAGATAGCCATACGACATGCTCCATCAAGATTCAAAATTAAGTCTTTTTTCTTTTCTTTTTCTTTTCTTATTTTTTCTTAAGATTCCAACAAGAAACACAAACAACATTGCCATCACCTAATATTATTGCATTATGATCTATTGTATCTTTATAATCGATAGTTAGAATCAGAGATTGAAAACCAATTAATCATGTAAGCAATTTATAATATGTGGTTTAGATGTCATTGAGCCGCTTTTTAGTGGTACCAGCAAAAGAAGTTGCCGGTGCGTTCTCTTTAGCTTTCCCTTTCCATGTGTTTTTATACAATGCCAATGGTTGGAAGATGGGTGATGGCCTGCATAGGAGCTTGGGCATGTTTGGGAAGTCATCGATGAACATGTCAAGGACATATTCAACAGCTTGTCCTTTACAACATTGGCCATGAGCCATAATGTGGCCACATCATATCCATTCCCATGCACATGCGTATCTCTCTCGCAACAAATATGAACACATTGAATACATAGCCCACAATGGAATGCTAAAAATTACCAATTGAAGCCAATAAAGAACGTACCACAAAAGCTTTATCACTGAAACTTACTAAATACTTTTGATATTGAAGCTTACTGCAACAATTTTGTAATTGAGGCAATAAAGAACTTACCACAAAAGATTTGTAACTGAAACTTACCAAATATTTTTGATATTGAAGCTTACTGCAATAGTTTTGTAATTAAGGCAATAAAAAACTTAACACAAAAGCTTTGCAATTAGGACTTACCAAATACTTTTGATGTTCAAGCTTAGTAAAGTTTCGCCAAGTGCTTTTGATATTCAAACTTCCTAGTTAGAAGCTTATCAATTATTACGAAACACTACCTAACTGTGGTTACGGTCTCTAGAGGACTAGACTTTGACAAAAGGAGAGCTCGGAAAAGTAAGAAGAAACCTTACTGAGAAGACCCAAGAGGGTCTCTTTGGATGTTGATGCCATGGACATCTGCCATGCTCATATCCACAATTCGAAGCAAGCACATGCATTGTTACATGTTTTCTCCCTGTACAGTTGCGAAGTGAAGAACCAACTTGTCCATGGAGGATTGTGGCCAAAGGTTATGGTGCAATGCACTCTTTTGCCATGAGGAAGATCCGATTGAGACAAGTTTTGCCCAACCATTTCATAATTTACAGTTTAGCCATGCTCCAATACCAACGATCCCATTGAGACAAGTTTTGCCCAAACGTTTCACAATTTACAGTTTAGCCATGCTCCAATACCATTTTCTTGGTCCCTGCAAAATAAATATTATAAAACAGGAATACATTGATAGGATTACAGACACTTGGATCTGCCCCCGAAATACAAATAAAGCATAAGGTGCTAATCCAAATCCTATAGGCGAAAGCCCATGGTTACTAGTAGACTAAGAGTGGGTGAATCATTGCTCAATTTCCTTCTTCACCCCCATTCTTTGAGATGAAGTCTATTTTATAGTGTCCCCACCTCATAGAATTGGCAATGATAATTAATGGCATACAGAAGTTGAGATTCAAAGTGTAATTCCTACCTCTACTCATCATACCAAAATAAAACAGCTTGGGAGTTTTGACAAGATGTTACCTAACTATTAAAACTCCCACTAAAATTGAATATACCACTAAAGAAGTAAAAAAAAAACAAAAAAAGAAAATGGATCTATTTAGGGCTCTTTTTTCTTCCTCTCTTGTGCGCAACAACATGATATTTCTCATACAATATCACAAATCCTCCAGAGGCCTCTGGATCTATTTATGACCTCTGGATCTGGATCTATTTATGACTCCTTCCAAAGGCCTTGTGAGAGGTTGTTAACCGAGAGAGCAATCCTATGAATTTTGGAAATCACTTTCACAACTAAATGCATGGAGTGCCACTTTTTCACAAAATTGGCCAAAATCGTGGGAAGCTTTCACAACCAGTATAGTACTGCTGTCCCAACATACATGGGAGAGGTAGTCTAGTAGGAAAAAAACTGTCACATAAACAAGCATGCCCTTATGATGGAAAGGATGAGAAAGTGTGTTCCCGCTAAACAAATGTGTTATGATGGAAAAGATGCTACAAAGGTCAAGGGTCGCCAAACATATTCATCAGACATGCAAGTCTTTGGAGGAGGGCTAGATATCGTCAACCAAAGAGTAACAATTTGAATATTATAGGAGTTGAATAGAAACCAAAAACTTTAATTGAAGCTATATATCTCCCACATGCCTGTAGTTACATCCAACCCAACATGATATGTTAGGTTTGTGTGGTCATTAAAAGCCTTACAAGTGATTGTAATAAAACATTTGATATAGTGGATTACAAACTCATCGTGGACCATACTATACAAACAGTGTTTGCATATGAGTGAGCCGAGAGACTGTATGACCCTTGTATGTGATGGTGGCTTTCAGAGACGGGAGTCAAAACCTCATCTATGTACAATCACACGCAATACATATCGATGGACCGTTTCTAGAAAGCAAGCCACCTTTCAGGGTGAAGGGTATGCATGTGCGAGAGATACATCTATGTACCATAGGAGTTGTGGTCGCATTAGATCTAAGTGACATTGACTCGTCTCTAGGGGAGGACTTGAAATCCACAGACTGAGATTGCGACCCCTTGACTCAGCAGTCAAACTTTGGTGACCCACTAATGAGCCCCTACTTGGACTGTGGGTCATGGGAAATACTGGGTTGGTTCGATAAAACAAGTGTGGTCTGTAGACTACAGTTGAAGGTGGAGTGCCCCATGATTATTGATTTAATTCCTAAGCCATTTGGATCCATTTCCCATCAAATTAATTTAATTATGTTTGTTTTATTATAGAAATTATTTACGATTCATTATTTGAATTTTTATGAACGTCTGGATATTTTATTTATGAAATTTGGATTTGTAAAATTAAATATATTGAATTTACGATGCTTTAAATATGCAAATATATATTCTAAAATTATTTTTATTATTTTTAAGTATAAAATAAAATTTCATGGGGGCCCATTGTGCACATGGGCACTATGTTCTAGAAGATGAGGCCCATGCATGCCTTCCTTGAGTGGCACACTCTACCTCTTATTCTCTCTTATTTTGTTTCCATTTTAATAAGATATGGTATGAGGTCAAATGGAATCTTGAGGTTGGAAAATATTTGATTAAATATTGGCTTGATATGTTTTGATATATTTTATGAAAAATATGAGTAGGCTTGTGCTATTTATAGAATGCACAATATTTGATTGAAATTAATTTGACTTAAGTTCTATTGATGGGAAAATAGTTTAGGACATAAGGATAATGGTTCATGCATCTTTCATATTGTTGATGGCCCATCTATGGAATGGATAGCTCAGATATCTCATCCCACAAGTCACCCATGATTGATGGTCCATGTTCAATCTCACTTAAGAGGAAAACTATGAGAAACCCTAAAAAACCCTAAATCCAATTTTACACTATAAATAGCGGTGTACCCCCCTCCCTCCTATTCTCTACACATCTCTCTTCTCCCTCTATTGTCTCTCCTAGCCTCTCGCTAAGGGGCATGCCCCACTCTCTCCCCTACCTCTCAAGACTTTCTCTCTCCTCCCTCTAAAGTCTCTCTCTCTCTCTAGGCCTCTCTCTCTCCTAATCTATCTCTAGAGGAGCATGCCCCAACCCTAGGCCACTTCCTAAGTCTCTCTCTCATCTTGAATAGCCTAAGGGTTGGGTAGCATCGGATATACCAAAATAAGTCTTGCGGTTAGGATTTGGGTCTGATAAATTCTAAAAGGGCTCTATAGAATTAGTTTGGCCTAAACCTGCTTTCTCATATGAGATTTAAGCTAGATCGTCGATCCCGCGTCATCAGGTGATGGTGACTCAGTGTGGGGTGTAATAAGTATGGTTGAGGTAATCTACAGCACTCTTCTCTTTTATTTCTTGCAATCTTATCTTTATATTCTCAAGCATAGTGCATAGTTGTTTCAATGGCATCAAGTTTTAAGATCTTTGTTTTATTGTTATGTTGATTTTATTTTGAAATATACGTTATTGTAATAAGACTACTTGTAAGTGATCTTTTACAAAAATAAAAGGGGTAAATAAAAACAAAAAATTATTATTTCTCAGTAAAAGATCACATAGGTCTTTCTTTCATTGGTATCAGAACATAGTTACTTGATTTCCATTGAGAGTCTTTTCTAATTTTTTCTTGAGAATAAAAGATATAGCTGCTTGTCCTTCATCTCAGAGATCCTAAAAACCGAAAGGCTTGATGGGACCAAATATGCCTCTTGGAAAAGAAAGATTCGATATATTATTTATAAGGAAAACTTGCATGAGATGCTCTATGAGGATCGTCTTTATCGTCCAAGTGACGACTCATCACAAGAGATTAAAGATGAGTACGTCACTTGGAAGAGGAGGCACTTGAGATGTAAGCACATTGTTTTGTGCGCCATGACTGACTCATATGCTTCCGAGAATGAGTCAATCCCTAATGCAAGTGGAATCTTTGATAAACTTGAGAGAGAGTATGTTGAACCCTCTCTCATGAAATAAACCATGGCTATGAAGAGGTATAATGAGCTAAGGGTGGTAGAGGGTACTAAGTTTGCAGATCATGTGCACATCTTTCATGCACTAGTCATAGAGATGGAAGACACTAGCATGAAACCTTCTGAACCCATGCAAGTAATTCATCTCATGAATTCACTTCCAAACTCTTGAGAAACATTTGTATCCTCACTCTTGGTTAAGAAGAAAGGCACTAAAACTAGAGGAGCTCATCACGATGATCAAAGCAGAAGAAGAAATGAGGAACTCGAGGCATGCAATGACTACAACTCCGAGGGAAGCCATACACATGGTAAAATCTTCACCATATTTTAAACCTAAGACATGAAAGGGTAGAATTAATTTTGGAAAGAGAGGAAACTTCAAAAAGAGAGAAGGTAACAAAGGAGAAAAGAGAGAAACCATGACTTGTTTTATCTGCAATAAGGTAGGCCACATAATCAAGAATTGTCGGTCCAAAAAATTTGGAGGGACTAACAAAGAACTAGTTTGTGTGGTCTTTGAGACGTTGTTGGCTGACCCCAATGGAGCTTCTTGGTGGCTTGACTCAGGAGCTACGACTCATGGCACAAACACCAAGGAAGGCTTCTGTTCTTTTACTCTTATGGGGCAAGGAAAGCAATATATCTATATGGGAGGAAAACAAAACATTGATGTTCTTGGAGTTGGAGATTTCGAGCTGAAATTGAAGAGTGGGAGCATCTTGATCCTAAAAACAAGCATTTTATGCTGCTGATATGATGAATTGCTTGGTTTCGGTTCCTAAGATGTCTATGACTGGATTCATGACCACTTTTATTAGGGACAAGGTGGTAGTCAAGAAGGGCAATAATGCTGTCATAGTCGGACGTCTTATAGATGGCTTATTTACTATTGAAATAAAAGAGAATATTGTTTATGTCTCGTCCCCTAATGAATTAGATGCTACCCTTTGGCATATGAGGTTATGACACATTAATTTCAAAAGAATGGAAAGATTGAAAAATAACGGTATTCTTCAAAATTATAAAGGAGATTTATCGAAAATATGTGAGTCTTGTGTGCAAGGAAAACTAATAAGGAAAACTACCACTTAGGCAAAAAGAGCTACTAACGTTTTAGAAATCATTCATAGTGACATATGTAGACCTATAAATACAGCTACCAAAAGAAGAAAGAGATATTTCATCACTTTTATAGATGACCACTCACGATATGACCATGTATATCTTATTCACACAAAATCTGAAGCCTTTGAAAAATTAAAAGTATATAAAGCCGAGCTAGAGAATCAAACCAAGTTGATAATCAAAGTCCTTAGAACCGATAGAGGGAGAATATTCATCTGAAATTTTCAAATAACTATGTATTGAGAATGAAATCATTCATCAGTACACCATACTATACACTCCTAAACAAAATGGAGTTGTCGAGAGACGAAATAAGACCATGGTTCAAATGGTAAGGAGTATGATGGGGAATGCTAGTCTTTCCCTAAACTTTTGGGGAGAAGCCATGTTGATGGCATATTATATCCTTAATCAGACTCCCACAAAAGCTGCCCCACTTACTCCTCATGAAATATTCGCAGGTCGTGCTCCCTCCCTTAATCATCTGAAAGTTTGGGGTTACTCAGCCCATATTCTTATCCCGCACCAAAATAGGACCAAACTTCAACCCAAAACTGTTAAGACCATTTTCATTGATTACCCAAACCATCGTAAGGGGTATCGATTCTATAGCCTTGAAACAGTGGCTATCATTGAGAGTTGCGATCATCACTTCTTCGAGGAAGTATTTCTTGAAGCAAGAACAAAAGAATCAAGCCGACTTTCTGAGGAGGCAAGAAACAAGATTGTGCTTCAAGAACCCGAACCTGGAAGTTCCAATAGACCTGAGCTTGAAACTGAACTCTCAAATCAAAATATTATTGAACCCGAACCCACAAAAGAACCTGAACTCGAACCAAGACGAAGTAACCGAATAAGTAGTCCTCATTTGTACTTAGAACACTTTGTCTACCTAGGGGAAAACTATGATAGGGTTGGGGAAGATCCAGATTCTGAACCTAAAACTTACCAAGAAGCCTTGTCTTGTGCTGAAAAAGAATACTGAGTTGAAGCCATGAAAGATGAATATGCTTTCATTAACCAAAACCATGTATGGGAATTAGTACCTCTACCTCGAAATTGTAAGGTCATTGGTTGTAAGTAGGATTTTCAAGAAAAAGTTGAACTTAGAAGGGAAAATAGAAAAATACAAAGCTCTGCTTGTTGCAAAGGGTTTTAATCAAAAGGAAGGGATAGATTATGATGAGACCTTTTTCCCTATTGCTAAATTCCCATCTATCTGAATACTTATAGCCATAGAAGCCCACTTTGATTTTGAGGTTCATCAGATGGATGTCAAAACAGCTTTTCTGAATAGTGATTTAAAAGAAGAAATTTACATGACTCAACCCAAGGGATTTGAGGAAAAAGGGAAGGGAAACCTACTGTGTAAACTTAATAAATCCCTCTATGGCCTAAAACAAGCATCATGTCAGTAGTACATAAAATTTCAAGAGACCCTTGCTCTTGTAGGGCTTTTTACAAATAATAAGGACTATTGTATCTATCAAAAGGTCAATGGGAGTGATGTGGTCTTTATTTCCTTATATGTATATGACATGCTAATTGTTAGTAGCTCGATTGCCCTAGTACTAGAAATTAAGAACTTTCCTTGCACAACACTTCAATATGAATGATCTTGGAGAAGCTTCATATGTGTTGGGCATCAAGATAATAAGAAATAAAAAAGAAAAAACTATCCAACTTTCCCAAGCAACTTACTGTAAGAAGATAATGGAAAAGTTTGATATGAGTATGTGTAAGTCCATGTCTACCCCAATAGACAAAAAGATGAAGCTAAGCAATAAAATGTGTCCCACTGAAAACATCGATATAAGACCCATGGAGAGAGCGCCTTATAGGAGCGCAGTTGGGCCCCTTATATATGCCATGACGGGAACAAGGCCAGACATGTCTTTCATCATGAGCTTGGTCAGCCGATTCCAAAGCAATCCTCGAGAGGAGCATTGAAAAACAGTCAAGAGAATCCTCATATATTTAAAAGGGACCATGAACTATGCGCATACATACAAAGGAGGAACTGAAATAGCTATAGAAGGATATTCAGATGTAAGCTATCTCGTGGATCCAGATGATGCAAAGTCTACATCTGGATATGTGTTTATGCTTAGAGGGGGTGCAGTTTCTTGGTTGTCAAAGAACAAGATATAGTGGCATTATCCACCATGGAAGCTGAATATGTGGTATGTTGTCTAGCAGCCAATGAGGCCATATAGATTAAGAAGTTTCTTAATCAGCTCAGCTTTTATCTCGTACGCTAAAAGGCAGTGCGGATTTTCTGCGACAACATGACAGAAATTTACATTTCTAAGAGGCCTTGTTTCCATAAGAAGTTCAAGTACATTAAATTGTATTTCTATCCCTTGAGGAATGAGATGAGATTGAGAGAGATCGAGACTAGTTACATATCCACAGATATAATGATTGCAGGTCCTCTGACTAAGGGGGTTGCCCCTAATGCTTTATAAAACATGTTGGGATGATAAAAAATGAGGAAGAGAGACTGTAAGGCTTTCAAAGGCCAAGAGAGAGATGTTGAGTTTGTGTGGCCATTAAAGGTCGTATGAGTGATTGTATTAAAACACTTGATATAGTGGATCACAAACTCAGTGGGAGAGTGGTCCCTCGTGGACCATAATATACAAATAGTGTTTACAGGTACCGGACTGTGCTTGACGGTCTAGAGCAGTCTGTTGGAAAAACCCATGTTACTTGGGCATAGAATATCAACCGATAAGAGTTCTAATGGGTCGCCCCTTGATGAGGTCGGAGTATACCCTAATGAATGAGCTGAGGGATTGTGTGATGGTGGCTTTCAGAGACGGGAGCCAAAGCCTCATCCATGTATCATCACATGGCATGCATATTGATAGACCGTTTCAGGAAATCAAGCCACATTTTAGGGTGAAGCGTATGCATGTGCGAGAGATACCCCTATGCACCATAGGAGCTGTGGTCGCATTAGGTATAGGTGACCTTAACTCTTCTCTAGGGAAGGACCTGAAATCCAAAGACTAGGATTGCGATCCCTTGGCTCATCGGTCAGACTTTGGTGACCCGCTAATGAGCCCGTGCTTGAGCAGTAGGCCATGGGAAATACTGGGTCGGTTCAATAAAGCAAGTGAGGCCTATAGTCCACAGTTGAAGGTGGAGTGCCCCATGATTGTTGATTTAATTCCTAAGCCACATAGATCTATTTCCCATCAATTTAATTAAATTATGTTCATTTTATTTTAGAAATTATTTTATTATTTTTATTTGAATTTTTATGAATGCCTGGATATTTTATTTATGAAATTTGGATTTGTAAAATTAAATATATTGAATTTACAATTGGTTTAAATATTCAAATAAATATTCTCAAATTATTTTTATTATTTTTAAATATAAAATAAAATTTCATGAAGGCCCATTGTGCACATCGACCCGCCATGTTCTAGAAAGTGGGGCTCATGCATGCCTTCTTTAGGTGGCATGCCCCACCCCTTATTCTCTCATATTTTGTTTGCATGTTGATAAGATATGGTTTGAGGTCAAATGGAATCTTGAGGTTGGAAAATATTGACTTGATATGTTTTAAAAGATTTTATGGAAAATATGAGTAAACTTGTGCTATTTTATGGAATGCACAATATTTGATTGAAATTAATTTGGCTTAATTCTATTCATAGGAAAATGGTTTAGGAAATGGGGATAATGGTTCGTGCAACTTCCATAATTTCGATAGGTCATCTATGGAATGGATGACTCAGATCTCTCACCCCATAAGTCACCCTTGATCGACGGTCCATGTTCAATCTCACTTATGAGGCAAACTATGAAAAACCCTAAGAAATCCTAAACCCACTTTTGAACTATAAATAGGGGTGTACCCCCCTATTTGCTACACATCTCTCATCTCTCTCTCTTATCTCTCCTAGCCTCCTTCTAAGGGGCACACCCCACTCTCTCTCCTCCCTCTCAAGACTTTCTCTCTCCTCCCTCTAAAGACCCTCTCTCTATCCAGACCTCTCTCTCCTAGCCTATCTTTAGAGGAGCACATCCCAACCCTAAGCCACCTCTTCAGTCTCTCTCTCATCTTGAATAGCATAAGGGTGGGTTGGGTAGTATGGGATATGCCAAAAAAAGTCTTACGGTTAGGATCTGGATCAGATAAATTCTAAAAGGGTTCCATAGAATTAGTTTGGCCTAAACCTCCTTTCCCGGATTAAGATTGAAGCTAGATCGTCGATCCCGTGCCATCGGATGGTGGTAACTCGGTGTAGGGTGTAATAAGCCCAGTTGAGGTAATCTCCGGCACTCTTCTCTTTTATTTCTTGCATTCTTATTTTTATATTTTTCAAAATTTTTTGGCTTAAGATTTTCTTATCTTATGACGTGGCTTGTAGTTTCTCTTACGTGTTGGCCCTTGACAATCCACTATGACGCATAAGTAAATTAAATGTGCCATCTTCTTATGGTATAACCATGAGATGTGTCTTTTTAACTGAAACTTTTATCATTGAGCTCTTGTGCATACTGATTCCATAAGATCTACTGTAAATGGACGGCCTTTTAATGCCCCAACCAACCTACACCAAAAGCATCAATTTCGTGAGTGATTAAAAGTAAGTGACATCGTCGTCCTGAAAAATAGTCAGTTTTTAATAAATAGTGATATTTCCATCCAGGATTTTTATTTTATAAGTTTTGTGTGTAAGTGACCTCATTGTCTCGAAAAATAATCCATTCTTTTTAAAAATAAAATGAAATAATTATTTTCGCTTATTATCATGAATTTTAGGCGCGGTAAATTTTATGCGCACGCGACCTCATTATCTTGAAAAATAATCTTTTTAATAAAAATTGTGATATTTTATCTGTGTTAGAAATTTTAAATGCTGTAAATTCTTAGAAAAATAAATTTATTTATTTTTCTTGTCTATTGTTAGAAAATTTTAGATACTATCAAATTATTAGAAATAAATGTGATATTTCTGCTTTTAGTAAAATTGTGAGAATTCTTTCTACTGTTTTTTAATATTTGGACATTGTAAATTTCATGTGCAAATGACTGCCTTATTATCTGAAAATTGATATTTTTACATTTTATTATAGCATTGTTGTGAAATGTTTATTTGCAAATTAACATCCCATAAATTGTGATAATTCTGTATTCTTGAATTTCTATAAGTGTTTTTCTATACATATTAGATTGGCAATTATGTTAGAATATCTTTACAAACTGCTACCTTTCTAAATTTGAGCCCAAAATATTTGATTGGTTATTTTTGAAATTTTATTGAAAGTGACTGTTGTTAATGGTGTCAGTGAGATTCATATTAATGATTTCAGTGATATGTTGAGTACATGATATTTGCTGCTTTCGAATGTTTAAAGAGATTTAGAAATAATTTAAGTATACAAGTGGACTCATCCGGTTCGCCAGTGAGGTATAAGTGGACCTACCAGAGAAGCTGGTAGGGATTAAGTGGACTCATCCGGTACGTCGGTGAGGTATAAGTGGACCTGCAGGGATTAAGTGGACCTATCTGGGATGCCGATAGGGATTAAGTGAACCCATCAGGACGCTGATGGGGTATATAGGTGACCTACGTGGGATGCCAGTAGGGTATTTTGTGAAATCCTTTTAATTATGCACTGCCGTTAAAGTGGTATGTGCATTTCAATTATTCGGATTATACTTAATTATGCATTTATTGAAAGTGAAACTGTTGATGCATTTCTGTTAATAGATCTTCTTTTTGAAAATATTGATATCTTTCAACCATGATTATTTTTTAGGATTATGATGATCACTTACTGAGTAGCCAAACTCATCAAACTATGGTAAACATTTTTTCAGGATAACTGCGGATTCATTTTGAGTGCTAGTCAAGATCAACCTTGGAAGATACTGTTGTTGTGCTAGCTTTCTTTATTTACTTTGTAAGACCTCGCCACTGTAAATTTGTCCTGTCAATAGATGTATATATGTTTTGGACTGTCACATCTCAAGAATATCTGTATTGTAAATTCTTGGGGTGTGACAATTATGGTATCAAAGCAATAGATTTAGGATTCTTAGGAAATTTAAAAAGAATGTACTTAAAATCACATTTATTGTGTGTACAGACCAGGATAAAGTCAAGATCCAGAATAGCTGAAGCCAATATGGAAGGAATTCACAAAGCCTAGGAAAATATGGTTGCTCTAATGCAACATCAGATGGAAAACAACAATCCACCCAGGCAGTCAGTTACGGTAAATGGTGGGAGTAATATCGAACAATTTAAGAAATTAAACCCACCTTCTTTTAAGGGTGCTGTAAACCCACTGGAAGCCGAGGGATGGATTATGCAATTGGAAAAAATATTCGAGGTTATGGAATGTCTTGATGATAAGAAGGTGGCAGTTTTTATGTTAGAAGTTGAGGCACAACACTGGTGGCGAATGGCAAAAGGAGTATTGGTCAAAGAAAATAAACCCTTGACTTGGGAAGAATTTCTAGAGGCAATTAATGAAAAGTATTTCCCAGATTTTATTCAAGAACAAAAAGAAATGGATATTCTAGAATTAATCCAAGGAAATAGGACAGTAGCACAGTACGAGGCCAAGTTTACTGAATTGGCCAGGTTTGCACCACATATAAATAACAATGAGGCAAGAAAGGTGAAGAAATTTGAAAGGGGTCTCAGGCCAGCTATTAGAAGCAGAATATCAGTCTTGAAATTGAGAACTTATGCTGAAATAGTAGATTGAGCCCAAATTGTCGAAAACGATTTTGAAGATTACCAAAAGACGAAAAATCAGAACAATCATGTTAGACCTACATCATCTAATCGACAACAGTTTGAAAGGCTAAACAAGAAGCCAAGGCCCTCGCCATTTCAAAACCCAATAGAACCATGTAGAAAATGTGGGAAAAATCATGGATCAAGCCGTTGTTATTGGAATACCGGAGTCTATTTTAAATGTGGAAAATTGGGACACCAGATTAGACAATGTCCTAGCTTACAGACACAACAGCTTCCAAAGCAGGGAGAGATAGCTCCGAAGCCTCAGGTGAAGCGAAGAGTATTTGCGATTACCAAGCAAGACGCTCAGGCCTCAAAATCAGTGATCCAAGGTACTCTTACTATCTTCCAAAAAGTAGCTCATGTTTTGATTGATCCTGGATCTACTCATTCATTTGTGTCACAACACTTTGCATGCCACTTAAAGGTAGAACCAGAACAATTAGAATACATTCTAGAGGTAGCCACACCGATGGGAAATTCAATTAACACCAATATAGTGTACAAATCATGTGTAATAAAGATAGAAGAAAAGGAACTATTGGTTGATTTAA
>NW_006498549.1:914941-931052 GCF_000471905.2 Amborella trichopoda | reverse complement strand
TGCCTTTCATGTATCTTCACTACGAAAATATCAGCCCGACCCATCCCATATCTTGAAATATGAACCTTTACCGATCAGGAAGGACCTATCCTTCATTGAGCAGCCAATTTTGATACTGGATAGAAGGGTGCAAGTGTTACGTAAGCAGGATATTCCTTTGCTCCGTGTATTATGGCAGTACCATTCAAGAGACGAGTCGAATTGAGAACGAGAAGACGATATCAGAGAAAAATACCCCTATCTTTTTCAGTAATCAGGTACACAAATTTAGAGAACTAAATTTCTATAAAGGGGGAAGAATGTAATAATCCTAATATTCCAAAAAAAAAAAAAAAAAGGGGAAAATAAACTTTTAATAAGTGATGGTCCATATGAGCATGATGGTCCTTAGGGACCATCACTATTTTCAAAAGTTTTTGGCTTAAGCTTTTCTTATCTTATGATGTGGGTTGTAGTTTTTCTTATGTGTTGGCCCTTGAAAATCCACTATGACGTGTAAGTAAATTAAATGTGCCATCTTCCTATGGTATAACCATGAGATGTGTCTTTTTAACTGAAACGTTCATCACTGAGCTCTTGTGCATACTGATTCCATAAGATCTACAGTAAACGGGCGGCCTTTTAGTGTCCCAACCAACATACACCAAAAGCATCAATTTCGTGAGTGATTAAAAGTAAGTGACATCGTCTTCCTGAAAAATAGTCTGTTTTTAATAAATAGTGATATTTCCGTCCAGGATTTTTATTTTATAAGTTTTGTGTGTAAGTGACCTCATTGTCTCAAAAAATAATCCACTCTTTTTCAAAATAAAATGAAATAATTATTTCTGCTTATTATCATGAATTTTAGGCGCGGTAAATTTTATGCGCACGCGACGTCGTTATCTTGAAAAATAATTTTTTAATAAAAATTGTGTTAGAAATAAATGTGATATTTCTGCTTTTAGTAAAATTGTAAGATTTCTTTCTACTGTTTTTAAATATTTAGACATTGTAAATTTCATGTGCAAATGACTGCCTTATTATCTGAAAATTGATATTTTTGCATTTGATTATTGCAATGTTGTGAAATGTTTATTTGTAAATTAACATCCCATAAATTGTGATAATTCCGTATTCTTGAATTTCTATAAGAGTTTTTCTATACATATTAGATTGGCAATTATGTTAGAATATCTTTACGAACAGCTACCTTTCTAAATTTGAGCCCAAAATATTTGATTGGTTATTTTTGAAATTTTATTGAAAGTGACTGTTATTAATGGTGTCAGTGAGATTCATATTAATGATTTCAGTGATATGTTGAGTACATGATATTTGCTGCTTTCGAATGTTTAAAGAGATTTAGAAATAATTTAAGAATGCAAGTGGACTCATCCGGTTCGCCGGTGAGGTTTAAGTGGACCTACCCGGGACGCCGGTAGGGATTAAGTGGACTCATCCAGTACGTCGGTGAGGTATAAGTGGACCTACAGGGATTAAGTGGACCTATCTGGGACGTCGATAGGGATTAAGTGGACCCATCAGGATGCTGATGGGGTATATAGGTGACCTACTTGGGACGCCAGTAGGGTATTTTGTGAAATCCTTTTAATTATGCACTGCCGTTAAAGTGTTATGTGCATTTCAATCATTCGGATTATACTTAGTTATGCATTTATTGAAAGTTAAACTGTTGATGCATTTCTGTTAATAGATCTTCTTTTTGAAAATATTGATATCTTTCAACCGTGATTATTTTTTAGGATTATGATGATCACTTACTGAGTAGCCAAACTCATCAAACTATGGTAAACATTTTTTCTGGATAACTTGCGGATTCATTTTGAGTGCTAGTCAAGATCAACCTTGGAAGTTACCGTTGTTGTGTTAGCTTTCTTTATTTACTTTGTAAGACCTCGCCACTGTAAATTTGTCCTATCAATAGATGTATATATGTTTTGGACTGTCACATCTCAAGAATATCTGTATTGTAAATTCTTGGGGTGTGACTAGCTGTTTCAATGGCATCAAGTTTTAAGATCTTGGTTCTACTGTTATGTTGATTTTATTTTGAAATATATGTTATTGTAATAAGACACTTATAAGTGATCTTTTACCAAAACAAATGGGATAAATAAATAAAAATATTATTTCTCGCTAAAAGTTTACATAGGTCTTTCTTTCATAATCTATGATAGATCTTTCTATGTTTTAAGCTAAAGTTGTGAGTAGACCCAGGAGCTTGTTCAACATTGAGCATTCAAGAATTCAAACCATCACCAATAAGGCTTTTGATGGGAGATCTAGAAGAAGGGTCTCCTACAATAATGACCTTGGGTTAATTATTCAGAGGGACAACGCCAATCTGGCCATATTAGAAACAATAACATCCTCAAGATCCAAATATTAAGGCCTTCGATGCAAAATTCCAGTAAATGACTATTTATTTTATCTTTACCTTGTGCTTTTCCATCTGAAGATCCCTTGTAAGAAAGCTTTTTTGTGCGCTACTCCAGGCTTAGTTTTGATTAGAAAATCATAGATATGATCCACTATACTATGTATTAGAGACAAAAGACCTATACGCTAAATCTGAAATACAAATGAGAGGTCCTAGCTCGTCAAGCCTGAAGCCGTCGTCAATTTCAGTTGCATGTACTATGGTAAGGTAACCAAATCCTTGATTTAGTATTTTTTTTAGCCGCATAATCAAGTACAGTTTAGAAGCATGCAATTTTGTTTCCGTTTACAAATGAATTGAATAGTGAACAGGGGGCAGCCAAATTCCAGCATGTGTCCAGCATGCTAACCATAAAATGACCAAACAAAAAAGAGCCTCCCAAAATTCTTAAATATTAGATTGAACTGGTGACATCCAACTGAAGGATTGATACCCTATAATTACTTCCTACAAAGACCTAGAGAGGTTCACCTAAATTAAATTAGTTAGTCCAAAGCCAGGAAATTTAGCCTCCTTACAAATGTGTTTGGATGTTCCATTTAATAACCTTACCTTTACACCAGAAGAATGACATTCCTAGCTTACACCACCATTTTATACCAGTTAAACAGTCCATGTAAACTAATCATAAAGCAGACAATGAATACAACTAATCTATATTATACCTCTGAAATATTTACAGAACAAGTCTCATCATACACCATATTTAGCGTCTTTTAAAGAAAGTAATATTACTTTATTCATACATATATTTTATAGGTAGCATCATATGATTCTGATTTAAAGATAACTTATTACCAGAAAATGGTTTTGTTTCATAAAAGAATAACTATATGTCAATGACTTAGTGGGGCTTAAAACAATCTAATCTTTTGGAGAAATAATATACGGAATTTCCATTTACCTGCCAGACACTAAAATGCAAGTGATTTTTTATTCCCTTTACAAATTTAGAACTGAGGTTGCAAGTTAAATTTCCAATGTTGGGAGTCAAAGTTGGACAGACCAACAGTATTCTGAAAACAATATTCTAATACGGTTGCAGCCCGTAATTTGAAGTTTGAACAGTATGATCTAACAAAGCCTCAATCTAGAAATCAATCCCGAACTTCATTACGTCTGAATCCAAAGAGTTTGATCCCCCACAATCAATGGCATACCATACATAAAACAAAATCACAATAAAAATAAAAATAAGAAAACAAAAAAAAAAAGGATTTTTATGATTAATGTACTTGACTGCAGAAGAATTGCATTTGCTTATAAATTTTTCAATTTGTATAAGTGGAGCGACTCAAGATGACAAACGTAGAGATCGCCTAAGAAAGAATTAGATATAGATATAGATATAGATATAGATCCTTAACAAAATTGTTGGGTTTGGTGATAGCTAAATCACTATACTCATATTTTCTTCTAGAGATTAAGGTATTATGGGAAATATAAAGTTGACTTTCTTGGGTAGCAAGAAAGTGATATCTTTATAAGAGAGAGAAGGAGGACATAATACACATCCTTTGAAGGTCACCCTTTTGGGCTTATGAGAATGGATCTCCAATATGGAGATGGGTTTCCAAGAGAGAGAGACATGGCCTCCAAGAGAGAGGTGGTATTCCCATGAGTTTTGGGTTGGTTACCTTCCACTTCTAGAAAGAAAAAATCTCTATATTGCTCTCAAGGTTATCTTTTTAGTAGCGGTACTGCGGTGGGCAAGAGGATGTTGATCAACGGTGTTGCTCGGTCGGGAGAGAGAGTTTAAAAGAGAATATCGATGATGGTCTTTTACCAATGCTAAGAGATAGGTATTATCTCTTGTAACCCAAAACTGTAATCTTCATTGTGATAGTGGATTTCTAGTTGCCGAGGTCATGGATATCGCCCTACAAGGTGAACCACGTAAATCGTGTGTTGTTGTGGTGTGTTTTTTTTTTCTTCTTTATTTCTCGTACTCGATTTATAGTTGTATTTATTTGCTTCGCATTTAGTCAATCATGTACACGATCTTGGGTGGGATCTTGCGTGGGATCCTGGTGTGTGGGGCAATTATTAGAAAAAAGATACAATATTTTTATGCAAAATGGTAGCCTTTACTTGAGGGACCAAAGAAACAATTTGATTGCCAAAGTGATTATGACTAAAAATAGAATGTTTCCAATGAATATCAAAAATGAAAATTTGAAATTCCTCAAATCTATTTTGAATGATGATTCCTGGTTATGGCATTTTCGGTTTGGGCATCTTAATTTTGATGGTTTGAAATTGTTGTCAAAAGAAAAAATGGTGAATGTTTTGCCATGGATAAAGCAACCCGATGGAGTACGTGAATGGTGCATTGTAGGAAAGCAACATCGAGAAAGCTTCAAGAGTAGAAAATCAAGTAAACCACAAAAGCCTCTCCAACTCATGCATGTAGATGTGTGTGGACCACTTGAGCCATCTCACATGGAAAAAGTCACTACATTCTAACATTTATTGATGATTATAGTAGCAAAACATGGGCTTATTTCCTTAAAGAAAAATAGGAAGTTTTTGAAATGTTTATGGAATTCAAAGCTTTTGTAGAGAAACAAAGTGGTTTTCAAATTAAAGTGATAAGATTGGATAGAGGTGGAAAATATAATTCTAAAATTTTGTAAAGAACATCGAATTTTCCACTAAATGACCTTATCTTACACACCCCAACAAAATGGTGTGGTGGAAAGATAAAATAGAACTATTTTGAATATGGCAAGATGCATGTTAAAAGAAAAAGAAATGCCAAAAGAATTTTGGGCTGAGGCCGTTGCTTGTGCGGTATATTTGTTGAATAGGTGTCCCATAAAATATTTATGGTATAAGACACCCAAATAAGCTTGGAGTTCCTACAAGTCAAATGTAGAGCATCTAAGAATATTTGGGTGTGTGGCTTTTGCTAAAATTTCTGAAGAGAAAAGGGCAAAGCTTGATGACAAATCAGAAAAGTGTGTATTCATTGGCTATGTAGAAAATATAAAGGGTTACAAGCTATACAATCCCATTATTAAAAGGTATTCTTGAGCAGAGATGTGATCTTTGATGAAAATGGAATATGGGATTGGAAAATTAATCAAGAAAAAAAGACTATTGATGTTGATGAAGTGGAAGAAAAGGGACAAGTTGAGCATCAAGAAGCCTCTTTGAATCCTATTCATGATGCTTCTTCTAGTGGCCAATCTACTTTAACTAGTAGTTCATCTCATAGGCCCATGAAAACAAGAAGCCTTCAAGAAATTTATTTGGTAACTCGTAGGCTTGATGTTGAAAATGAATATCTCACATGGCTTTGTCTTTATGCAGATTTGGATCCTATTTATTTTGATGAAGCATGTAAAAGTAAAGTGCTGAAAAAGGCCATGGATGAAGAGATTGAAGCAATTGAGAAGAATGACACATGGAAGCTTACAATATTTCCTAGGAGCCACATGTCAATTGGTGTGAAATGGATTTACAAGACAAAGAGAAATGCTAATCGGGATATCGCAAGGTATAAAGAAAGGTTAGTTGCTAAAGGGTGCAAACAAAGACCCGGAATTGACTATGATGAGGTACTTGCCCCCGTTACCCATTTGGAAACTATTAGTTTAATTATTTCTCTTACAGTCCAAATGAAATGGAAATTGGCATTTTTTAATGGTGTTCTTGAAGAAAATGGGTCTATTGAACAACCAATTGGCTATGTGAAAAACGTCAAGAAAGTAAAGTTTACAAATTGGAACATGCTTAGTATGGTTTAAAACAAGCACCTAGGCCATGGAATTGTAGAATTGATAAATATTTTCTTGAAAATGGTTTTTTTAGGTGCCCATATGAACATGCCCTATACATAAAGAAAAATGAAAATGGACAAATTTTGCGTGTTTGTTTATATGTTGATGACTTGATCTATACGAGAAATAACCCAGGCATGTTTAAAGAACTCAAATAATCCATGATTAAGGAGTTTGAAATGACCAACATTGGGCTCATGTCTTATTTTCTTGGCATTAAAGTTAAACAAATAGATGGAAATATTGTGTCACAAAAATCTTATGCAAAAGAAATTCTCAAGAAATGTCAATTGGAGAATTGTAATCCTGTAAATATAACGGTAGAAAGTTGTCTCAAATTGAGAAAGAAGGTGATGGAGAAAGCGTTGATCCTACATTTTTCAAAAGTTTAGTTGGAAGCCTCTGATACCTAACAGGTACAAGACCGAATATTCTTTATGGAGTTGGTTTGGTAAGCTGGTAAATGGAGACTTCAAATGCCTCTCACTTGAAAGCAGCAAAAGGGATTATCCGGTATATCAAAGGCACATTTAACCATGGTTTATTTTATTCATGTTCTAATGTTTGTGATCTTGTAGATTTTGTTGATAGTGATTGGGCCGGAGACTTCGATGATAGGAAAAGCATTTCCGGGTACGTGTTCTACATGGAGAGTACGGCATTCACATGGTCATCAAAGAAGCAACCGATCGTGGCACTATCAACTTTTGAGGTCGAGTATGTAGCCGCCACATCAAGTACTTGTCATGTATTGTGGCTACGAAATTTTCTTAAAGAACTTTTAAAGCCTCAAGAGACTCCCACCAAAATCCATGTAGATAACAAGTAGGCAATTGCATTGGCAAAGAACCCGATGTTTCATAAGAGAAGCAAGCACATTGATACACGGTTCCATTTCATTCAGAACCAAGTGAAAGAGAAGAAGGTTAAACTTGTTTATACAAAGACACAAGATCAAGTTGCCGACATTTTTACAAAACCTCTGAAACATGAATTGTTTCAAATATTGAAAGTTATGTTAGGAGTAACTAAGTTGGAAAATCAAGCTTATGGGGGGATGTTAACAATAAGCTTGATTATGTTCAAGGGTATTTTGGGCATTAGATTTAAATGTAAGGGACGTTTTGGGGAAGTTATGTTAAAGGTTATTTTGGAATGATGAAAAAGAATTGTGTAGAGTTCCAAGGTCACAATTTCAAGATTGAGAGAGAGGAATTCCAAGATTGAGAGAGAAGAGTCTCAAGATTGAGAGAGAGGAGTCCAAAGCATGCAATGCATGTAAATTTGAATTGGGAATGGGTGAAGTCTAGAATTTTCTTGAATAATCTTGTAATTTCGTCCTAGCATATAGGTTGTAAGTTGTGAGAGGGAAAAGATCACTAGAATGGTGTAGAAGGAGTCAAGAAAGCTCCTAAGTGGTTTATATATACATGTATTATGTTTTTGTACAAGTAGAGTGAAGAAATTGTGTTGCATTGAGCTCTTTTGTGTGCATAACTACAAATTCAAGTAAGCCTTCTTCCTCCCTATTTTTTGACCTCACTTTCTTCCCATCCAAATGACCATAGGAACGCAACCAGAACCACCACCTTGGCAACAACCAGCAACATCCTTTGGCCTTGACGGCATCGCAACACCTGATCCAATCGACCCGTTAGAAAAAATGAAGAAGGTATACAAGTATCCCAAATTGGTTTTAAAATGACTGATCTACTTGCTCCTTGATTTGAATTAGGCAAGCTCAGGGTATCGGGTTGGCTGGGCTTCAAAGCCTTTCCTTTAGTCTTGTATGGTAATAGATGCTACTGTGCAATATATTCAAGCTTCAGTTCATGCGGAATTACAACTCCAAACTTCAACAATTGTACCAAAACTAAAATTAGATCAGATGCGAAAAGAGCCACCAATGGAAGAAAAGATAAGGAAAAGTGAACATGAGATCTAAGAAAATGCAGAGAAGAGACATCTTTCAAAACTGCAAGCAAAGAATGATCTTTAACAATTCAGTGGTGCTGGTTAGATTTTAACTGAATGAAATTTAAATTTGTCTCATTAGTAAATATGGAGCTCCTCATAACACCCTGATTTCATAGTTGGTTGCACAATGCAATATGCATTTCAATGCTTATTCTAAGGCACACTCAGGCACAAAGGATGTGATGCCTTCTAACTGAAGCCACACAGCAGTAGTCATTAGTAGAGAAACTTCATGACAATATATCCATGAAGAGTAGATAATGAATGTCTCCATTGGGAAGAAACAATGTTTTTGCATGATGATTAACTGTAAAATTTTAATTGACATTTTCAAAATAATAAATACATGGCTGCATATGATCATGTCTAATATTCGTCGCAATATACACCTGATGTATTATTATGCCTCTATGGAGTAATACTAGGAGAGACTAACTTTTATCCATTATAACAAGTAACAAGTATTGTCCTTGATGCACTTGTTGGGTTTGGTGATAGCTAAATTACATACCCATATTTTCGTCTAAAGATTAGGGTATTATGGGAAATAGAAAATTGACTTTCTTGAGAAGCAAGAAAGTGATATCTTTATAAGAGAGTGAAGGAAGCAATAATGCCCAGCCTTTTGAGGGTCACCCCTTTTGAGGTTGTGGGAATGGATCTCCAATATGGAGATAGGTCTCCAAGAGAGAGAGACATGGCCACCGAGAGAGAGGCAGTATTCCCATAAGTTTTGGGTTGGTTAACTTGCACTTCTGGATAGAGAAATTTTATCGATTGCTCTCAAGGTTAGCTTTCCGATGGTGGTATGCGGTGGGAAGAGAATGTTGATCGACGGTGTTGCTCGAGCACAAGGTGTGTACGGGGTTAAGGCTTGTATTAAGAAAAAGAGAAATGACGAAGTTTGATAGATACATGGTTTGAGGTCGAGAAATATAAAGGCGAAGTGTTTGTGAAAATTCCACATAGAGGCAAGTTGGAAGAAATCAAGAAATATCCATAGTTTGAGGTGGAGAAATATGACGACAAAGTGTTTATGAAAATTCCACAATGGAGGTAAGTATGAAAAAATCAATAAATCTATTCAATGAAAGTTGTCAAGACAATTATGGTGATTTTGCTATCAAGGTGGAAATTGTTGGGTTTAGTGATAGTTAGATCATCATACCCATATTTTCTTCTAAAGATTAGGGTATTAAGGGAAATAGAAAATTGACTTTATTGGAAAGCAAGAAAGTGATATCTTTATAAGAGAGTGAAGGAGGACATAATACCCATCCTTTTGAGGATCAGCCCTTTGGGACTTATGGGAATGGATCTCCAATATGAAGATGGGTCTTCAAGAGAGTGAGACATGGCCTCCGAGAGAGAGGCGGTATTCCCATAAGTTTTGGGTTGGTTAACTTTCATTTCTGGAAAGAGAAAGTCTCTCGGTTGCTCTCAAGGTTATCTTTCCGATAGCGGTATGCGGTAGGAAAGAGGATGTGGATCGACGGTGTTGCTCGGTTTGGAGAGCGGGTTTAGAAGGGAAGATCGGTGATGGTCATTTACCAATGTCTAGAGATAAATACTATCTCTTGTAACTCAAAACTGTAATCTTCATTGTGATAGTGGATTTCTAGTTGCCGAGGCCGTGGATATAGCCCTACGAGGTGAACCACGTAAATCGTGTGTTGTTGTGGTGTGCTTTTTATGTTTGCTTTATTTCTCGCACTCGATTTATAGTTACATTCATCTACTTCACATTTAGTCAATTATGTACACGATCTTGGATGGGATCCCGGTATTTGAAATTCCCAGTTCCACGAGCTAAGGGGTTGACGTGATCCCTACAGGACTGTGTACTCACTATATAGGAAAAATATAGCAATCCATAACATCAATAAAGTGAGTCCATCATCAAAGAGGAAACACAAAATCCTGCTCCTATTATATGCGACTTCAGCACCTATTATGTAACTATATAGTGCTTGCACGAGGAGATAACGCAAACTATACCCTTGGGGCTGCTAAATAGAGGCATGTGACATGCACCATACCATCACAGAATAGATCACTTACCTACTACAATGAATGAAGAAATATGATTGAGGCATGCACCCTAAGGAACACCAAAGAAAAAATCAATCATGTCTCATACAATTTGACAAGAACAATAATTCAACTGATGGACCCACAATCCCAATAAATCCCTCGATACAAATAATTTCCTTCGACCCTATACCCGAGTTCCCTGCCATTATAATTCAATTAACAACATAGACGAATCCTATATTGCTATAAACTCTGGTTAGCCCCTCTGTAAACTCTTTATTGATCGCATTCCACCTCCATCCACTGACTCAATTGCCATATTTACCTCTAAAAGCTACCATGCCCCTAGGCATAATCTTATCCCATAGTTTCATGTTTTCCTTCCATTTTGTCCTGAATGCTGCAACTGAATTAACGCTGTAGTCGTATTCACTCGCAACACTCGTCTCAAACTCATTTCCAAGCTCACTCGACGAGTGGAGTGTGCATTCTGAGCTTACGCACTGCACTCGCTGTCTACTACTAACTGCAGTGCGATTTATTGCTTATGCCAAAGCTAATATCATGATAAGTTTTGGCATATTTCAGGAGAAGTAATTACTAAAATGATCATTTCTGAAGTTCAATACTCATGCTCATATTTCAATCAGAATTTGTGAAAGATGTTTAGGACTAAAATTTACATAGACTACAAAACTGATATCCAACAAAGTTTAAGGAGCATGATGACAAGTATATATCAAATGAATAAAGCCATTAATTCATTCTCACTTTATTCATTAAAGATGTCACTGGGATCAGCTGCTGAGACTGCTTTAATGCCAGATTCTCCATTCCAGGAGTTTCTTTTAATGACTGTAACAAAACAGAGCAATTCAACAACAAGCCAAGGTCTTTCCAATAAAGCTAAAATCAAGCACTCAAACATAGAAACAACCTGAGGAGAGGCATGGATTTGCACAGCGCTCTAAGTTACTGTCACTGCTAGAGAAAGTGTGGCATTATGAGATGAGGGACCATGTAGAACCACAAGGGTTTGATTACATGAAGATAGAGCATCAACTAATGCAGATTTCCATTCAATGGTTCCCAAGCTATGTCCCCCATTTTGTCGAGGAGTTAAGATAAAAGGTGCAGATGCAGAATCTGAAGCAAAGGATTGTGAATGTGTTATCATGGGATCATCCCCATAGCCAAACCTCCTTCTGGGAATGTCATGGGAATTGAGCTTATTTGTCTTGTCTTTCCCAGTGAAACTGGGCATCCTTCCACCAACATTGGCATTTGGATGTTGATGCGTTCTTGAATCGCTAAACTCCCTTCCAATATCATTAGATCTTTTCCAAGATGAAGATGAAAGTGGTCTCTCCGATGAAACAGACCCATCTAACTTGATTTCCTCACGTTGTGGAACAAATTTCCTGGACTGATTTTGCCATTTTCTTGATGGGGATAGGTCAATTAAATCATCTGCAACCAATAACAGGGATCCAGAAAATAACACTACAGTTATCATGGAAAAACTTGAGATGGCATTAAAGAAAATAATTAAGAGTATTCTAATATAATGAAAGTAGCCATTTGATGTTATGGCCTATAGATATGCATGGAAACTTCAATAAAATTAAATTGGTTGGTCCATGACATACAATAGTCGACAAATAGACAAACAAGACATTAAAAAACCAAGTGAACAGTAAGGGTCGTGAAATTTGGAAAATGGCAAAAGAATTGATTCACCTAAATACGTTTTTGCCAAGCAATCGTACGAACAGAATTAAATGAAGCTCAATACAGTAACTTCTTCCAGGAAACAGAAAAGAAGTTGATTTTACTCAAACATGTAGAAGCATATCTCTGCCATTCTATACATACGAAGCTTAGAAACTTTAAACATCATAATCGTCCTCCGGCTGTCCCAAACTATCAGCAGTTGAAGCCACGAAATACCGAATCACCAAGAAACAGTAATGGCTTCGTATTAAGATTATGTAAAAAACGCGTCAACTTGACACATTTTCCATCTCCAATAATCCTTCTCCAAGAATAACTAAGCTCTCAAAAGATAAGCTCATATTAATCCTTCATAGCCATACTCAAATTATCGAACAAACAAACACCTTTCCCTACAAAGTCAAAAAGGTCAAGAAAATCTAATTATTTATCATTGAGCGATGAAGCATGGGTGATGAAGTGACTTGTATTATCAGAGTCGGAGATTAAATTCTTACAATGAGAGCAGAAGTTCAAAATTACCTGGGAAGTTGGAAGTTGCTAACGCCCAATGGAGAGCTCTCTCTATCTCTCTCTCATCGGTATCAAACACAAGAAAATCTCGCTCTCCCTCTCTGCCATCATGAGAGACACATAGCAGAGCTTCTGTCGACCGTCCGATCCACGAGAAGGACGCTGGGCGTGGCTGTGAAATTTTGAAGTGAGAGGGAGATAGGCGCTTTTGGGAATTTCCGTGGGGTCCACGTTGACTAACTGCTTACATGGATCCACGTGGCATGCTCAAGGTCAAACTTTATGGTTTTTGTTTTTACTTCAAATATAAAAAAAGAATTAATAAAAATGTCTCGATATTTTGAAAAATACAAAATAAATTATTTTTAAAAATTGTTGGTATAAGAAGTATCTCGCTACCTCACCTATTTTCATAAAAGGAATCCCATGGATATTTGTTTTTAATGCTTATTTATTGTTAAACGATTTTATTAAATGTAATATACTAGTGGATTAATCTAAATGTAAGAAGAGATAGAAGAAGGATAAAAATACTTCAAAGAAAAAAATAAATCAATAATACATTTATTATAAATGTAAGCAGAGATATATTAAAATAAAAATAAAAAATTAATAATACAATTTCAATAAATGTAAATTTTTATGGAAGTTAAAACATCATTACTTCAACATCCCAAAGAATTATATTAAATTATAAGAGTTGTTGAGCATTTATAATTTCATTGTAATAGATTTGGAAAATTCTGATAATTTAAAATATAAAAATTTAGCTTAAAATAAGCTCAATTTATATTTCAAATGCTCTTATTAACATAAATGTCATTAATTACAATTTGAAGCATAATAAATTCAATATTTTAAAATGTAAGATATCTAAAACTAATTTTACATTAGGTAAAACACATTTTATTTGGAAAAAAATTTATATTAGGTTGACACCTTAAAATGTAGAATATAGGTGCACCTTTAAAATCTTTCAAAAAAAGGTTGTTTTAATATTGGAAAAGTATCGCATTGATCATCTTGACATCAAGACGTATAAATGTAGAGAAAACAAAAATGAGATTTCAAGTCCCAAAAATAGTACATCTTGCAACATATTATCTAGAAAATCTATTTTCAAGATTTTCATGTGTTTATAGATATATTTGATTTGAACCCGGAACTTAAATTTTTATAATTAACAATTTTTTACACCAAAAATATATCTCATGTCAAAGTTTAGAGATGCACCTTACTTTGATTGTTCAAATTTGCAACCCTATATAAACCACACCAATTTATTTAGAAAACTTTAAAATTTAATATTTTTTTAAAAAAATCAATAAAAATAGTTTCCTTTTTGAATTGATTAAAAAAATACAAAAAATATAAAGTTGGTTTTCAAGACAATCTAATTAATTTCAAACAATTCAGAATA
Organism: Amborella trichopoda; assembly: GCF_000471905.2. Next base: position 917,146 of record NW_006498549.1, on the reverse strand, counting down.
CATAAACAATTCAGAATACATAAAAAAATTATCATTCAAACAATTATAATCTTAATAAAATATTTAAAATCATAAACAATTTTGAGAATCATGAATATTCACTAAAAAAAAATTTAATAAAATTAAAATCTTTTGATTATAATGAGAAAAAATAACAGTGGTAGTTTTTGGAAAAGTATAAAAAAGATTGTTTAAAAATAAAACTTTACCTCTTTAGGTAAAAATTGGAATGAAATATTTTTGTATTTAAAATTTTAAAAAATAATTTTATATAATTTTTAAAGTTCTAAAATAATAAAAATTATAAATAATTTGGTATTAAAAAATTGGGAGCAAAAGGTAGTTTTCCTTTACGTATTTTTGTAGAAAGCTGTGCATAATTTTTTTGGAGCACTTTCAAATTGTTAAAATATTTATAAAAACATAAACGAAACCAAAATACCCCTACCAAAAGTAATACTTTGATATTGATTCAAAATAAAAAATCAAAATAAAGAAAGTGAATATTTGATTTAAATTAAAAAGGTCAATTTATATATAAAAATATAAAAAATTGACAAAAAAATTGAATATATATCTACAAAGAAAATATAATCTATTTAATTTTTCGAGCATGCCTCGTTCATATCGGAGAAAGCTAAAAGAAGAAAATGGAAAAGAAATAAATTCATTTCCTAACAAAATGAAATTTTTAATGATATTGAAAAAAAAAAAGTAAATTAATCAGTAACTAAAAAGGAAAAAATAGTTTAGATGACATGAATAAAAGTTTTGGCATAAATTTGATTAAATATCCAAAAGAAATCAAATATATTAGTAATAAATAAACAATCGAAGTCTATAATAATTAAAATGATGGATTAGAATAGTAACATACATTATTTAAAGGAAAATATTTTGTATAAATGTGAGGTTCTAAACAATCAATTGTGGTGCACCTTAAAAATTTCACTAGAAGAAGTCGTTTAAATGCCCAAAAATCCTCAAATTGATCATCTCGACCTCAAGATGCATGGACAAGAAAAAAAAATAGATTTCAAGTTTTGGAAATAGTGCGTCTTGTAAAGCATGTTTGAACCGTCAATTTTCAAGATTTTCAACTTTTAATAAATATGCTCAATCTACACTATTTTTGGAGCTTTAAAGTTTATAATTAGAGATGAAAATAAATTTTAAGGCTATCAAAAAAATTTCAGTATTGAAACCATATTTCTCGACACTATTTGAAATTTTGCTTTACTTTGATTGTTTAGAGCCTCGGCCTTATACAAGCCGCACCCTTATTTAAATATAGAAAAGTGTTTCATGCTCGCAGGACTGTATTTCTATATATGGTGTCCAAAAAGTGTAAAGCATCCATCATAAAGATGGATGCCAGTAGTTGTTCCATCTCAAAACAATAGAAACTAACAGTCCAAATAATTTCTTACTAGAATTATTATTTCTAGTTTTTAAAATTTATTTATGTTTTCATATTCATGATCTCCATTTTAGAGATTACATGTCCTTAAAAATTGAATCTTAAAATCCATCTCAAAAATATATTTATTAAGAGGCTCGCATTTCTACATATGCGGGCTTGGCCACATAGAAACCAGGTCATTTAAATATTGGCTTTAGAGAGAGTGAAAATTAATGCTAATTACCTAAAAAAGGAAGAGAAGCAAAACATGATAAAATCAATCTATAATATATACATATACTGATCAAATAATATAAAATTAGCCTATAATATATACATATACTGATAAAATAATATATACATATACCTATAAATTTATATAAGAACACATGAAGTTGATGATGGTATTATAAATCAATTAGATCCATATAAAGGGCTAGGATAAAATATGGAAAAGATAATAAAAATTTCCAAAATAACATACTAAAGTGAATTTGAATTTTGTAATACTTCATATCAAAGAGAATTTGAATTTAGTCATACTTCACATCAGGAGAAAACCTACATAGGCATAATACAACAGTAAAAATTGGATTATCAGTAGATATATAAAATCAATAAACAAAACTTCAAAAGAGAATATTTATCAAATAAAATAATAATAATTTTGAAAAAAAAATTGTGGAATAGATTTTAAAGGTAAAAAAATTCAAAATAAAGAGATGGACTGGGATGTTCTCTCTTCTCATATTAATCTCTAAGTCCCCACCCTCGCTCCATAGCCCCTCTCTCCATAACCCCCT
>NW_006498549.1:887049-908581 GCF_000471905.2 Amborella trichopoda | reverse complement strand
AACGTAACCTACCTACTACTACTCTACTACTCTACTACTTACTACTTACTCTCTACGTATACTATATACGTACGTACGTAGTCGTCTCTCTCTCTCTCTCTCTCTCTCTCTCTCTCTCTCTCTCTCTCTCTCTCTCTCTCTCTTTGACAATTCTCTCCCTCTCACACTCCACACTCTTTCATTATCACAATCGTTCTCTCTCCATATCTTTTTTATTTGAACTCATTAATTTAGTTAGATTAGAAAAAATAAAATTTTAGGATGAAAAATACAGTTTCCAAAAGCATATTGGACCAGGATAAGAAAATACATCTAGATCTCCTTATAAGATATATATAGTTTCTAAAATATATGAAGTCCCACGACTGACACAAAGTGCTTATTCGGAACGTCAAGAACAAATTTACAAACAAGATCGACATCCTATAGAATGTCCACAAGATTTCGGTATTAAAGTTGATCTCCCATAATTTCATGGTGAGCTCCACATAGAGGCTTTTATTGATTGGTTAAGTGCAGTTGAAAATTATTTTGAATGAAGTGAATCGCTAGAAGAACATAAGGCTAAAATTATTGCAACCAAGATCTTTGGGTATGTTGCAGTCTGGTGGAAGCAAGTTCAACAATCCCGAATTCGTAGTGGAAAGGCAAAAATTACTAACTAGTAAAAGAGAAAAATAAATTGAAATAATTTTTTTTTCCTATGGATCATGAGCAAATTTTGTTTCAAGAGCTCCAAAATCTTCGATAGAATGAAAAGAAAGTGGATGACTATGCTAAGGAATTTTATCGATTAGTAGCTCGAAACATTCACTATGAGATGGAAGGACAAATGATTGCTTAATCTGCAAATAGGCTTCAACCAACCATTAGAGACAGCGTTTTTCTACATTGGGCATCAACTTTGTGGAGCTTTCCAAATTTCTTTACGAGTAGAGACTAAAAACCAATGGAGCATCGATAAGCGGTTTTACACTCAGAAAGAAGTTTTGCACCAACCGAAATTCAATGAAGAAAAAATGGATACTTTAAAGATTACTTGTTACTGGTGCAATGAAACAAGACATAATGCATATGAATGCCCAAAAACGAAGATGAAGGTACACTTGGCTAAGAAAGATGATGAAGTTCGAGAAGAAAACCAAGTTTTATAAATAATCTTGCATGGTGATGAAGGGGGGGCACTTTGAATCATGTTCGACTTTTCAGGCTTGAGGTCAAGTTTCTCCAACTTCGGGAGAATGATGAAAAATAAAAGATATTTAGAAATTTATTTTTATTTTATTTATGGGGGATTTTTTTTTGCATAACATTTTAGGAAAGACCTTTTTTTTAGAATTTTTGATTTATTTTATTTGTGAGGGATTTGTTTTTAGCTTGACTTTTTAAGAAGGACTATCTTAGAGGATATATTCTAATCTTTAAAAAGTTAATTTTAGGATATGGATATTTTACATGGGATATTGTTAACCTGAGACTACAGAGAGAGATAAGGGGGAGTTGAAAAAGTTGTTTCAAGATTAGAGAAAGTTAAGGGGGAGTTGAAAAATTGTTGCAACGTTATAGAGAGCATGATAAGGGAAAATTGAAAAGGTTGGTACGTGGGTCAATAGTTTTTTTTTTTTTTTTGTTACTTGTATTAAAAGAGTTGTAGCCCTTCTTTAGAAATGGAATATTGGTGATTGAGAAAAGAGTTTCATATTGTGAAAAGAACTTCGGGTGGCCTCCCTTGCTGACCCAAAAAGAGGGTATAATCTTTCAAAATCTTTTTTATTTTATTTTTATTTTCTTATTGTTATTTTTTCCTGTATCAAATACTTTAGAAATAGAGTAATAAGACAAATTAAACAAGATATAATAAACATAACACAAAATAAAGGAAAGGGAATGTGAGCGTACTTGTAAGTCGGACCCACAGGCCTAGCACCCAGAGTTTGGGGAACAAATCATAGCTGTTGGTGCGAGGGGATTGTTCCATTTTTTCCTTCAGAGTGATATTGAGCTAGAGATGCTCATGGAGATCGATTTTGGTTGGAGATCGAAGTGTTCGAGGCAGAGTGGACCACACTAGTCTAGAATCACCTAGGTTAGTCTGTAATCAGATTTTTAGGGCTTTAAGCGCTCTTGCAAGGATTATAGAAGTAGACTCAGGTTGCTAGAATTAGAGGTGGGTGTAGGAGCCTAAGGCTAGGATTTGGTCAAACCTCCAATTCCTAAGGTTTAGAGGGTGCCCATGTTACAAAATTCGGATTAGGAAAATGGGCCCAAGTAGACCAAGTTCCCCACCTCCCTCCAAATTCAAGCTGAAGGGCTTTAAAGATGAGGGATTGGATTTTAAAGTGGGTGTTTTGGAGTGTAATGAAAGGGGTTTTTAAATAGGGGATTTTGGAGTGTAATGGAGGGGGTTTATGAGGTTTAATAAAAGGGTTTCATGAGGCTTAATGAAAGGGGGTTTCAAGAGGCTTAATAATCCACTTAAAAAAAAAAATTTGATTTTTATAATTAGTAGGCCAAAAGTAGGTTTAAGGCAGGGTGAAAGGTGTTAAGGGCTCTAATCAGTGTTACAGGCTCCTAATCTGGGATTTAGGCTATTTTACAAGGTGTTATACAGGCTAATTAGGACAGTTTCAACCTAATTAAGCAAGTTTGAAGGGGATTGAATCCTAATTTGGTAGGTAGGAGTTTAGCCTTTAACTAAGTGGGTTTGGATTCCATTAGCTAGGGTTTAATTAATTGTGGTTTACGGTGACGTGCATGGAGAATGTAGATATGATGTACAAGTGTAATGTGGTCCATAATGCGGTTTAGGCTAGAAATAAGTTGTTTAAAGTTGGGCAAAAATTGGGGTTTTGTGGGGAATGGCTTTAAGAAAGCTCTTTTGTCAGGTGCCTTGATCTCATCCTTCTGATCCGGATGATCGGGCAGCACCCGTCTCGAGTTTCAAGGGAGACCCGAGATGTTTGAGCTCGTTCTCTCGGGAACCTCGTTCGAGAAAAAGGGCAGGTATTACCAACTTATGAGAGAGGAATTTTAAGGTGGATTCGGGACTTACTCGGGCTGGCTCACATGGGCGCCCTCTTAGATCACGAAGAAAGCCCCCCAGTAATAAAACTGGTTAGGAATCGCCTCCTTTGGCTTGTATTCTCATGCTTTCTACAAAAACACATATATGGCAAAGGTTATAAGACAGGTGGGTCAGTGGACCTCACCTGGCCTTTTGGGTGAACGTACACAGGCGTGTACATTCAAAAGGAGAAGGAAAGAATGAGAGAAGAAAGATGGGGGGAAGAAGAATTTGACCAGGCGAGGAGGTCAACACAGTGACTAAACTGGTGGATAATTAGCCCGAAGTAGTAGTAAAGCGGGCTCGGTAACTCAGACCGGCTCAACAGGATTACTACTAGACGTCAATACCAATATTGACTAGCCAGCAACGATGGTTAGTCTATCGTGATGATAAGCGGACGCAATAATTCTGGTACAACAACATTACGACTAGACGACGGGACTACCATAGGAAGCTAATCTCAACCCTTCTTAATCAAACGAAAGGATAACATAAAGAATGAAAATCACAAAGAGAGAGTAAAAGGTAAGAGAATAGGAAAGAGAAGAGAAAGAAAGAGAGGGAGAGAATGAAAGAAAGAAGGAGAAGAGTGTGAGAGAAGAGAGAAAGAGGGAGAAAAGAGGGTGAAAGACACAGTCGCGCTAGGCATCGCCGCCTGTGTTGGAAGAGGAAGAGAAGGAAAGACACAGACAGCGCTAGGCATCGCCGGCTGGGTTGGAAAGAGAAAGAGAAGGAAAAACACAGTCGGTGCTATGCATCACCGGTTGGGTTGGAAAAAGAAATAGAAGGAAAGACACAATCGACACTAGCCATCGTCGGTTGGGATGGAAAGAGAAGAGAGAGATGCACACAATCAACGCTAGGCTTCGTCAACTGTGTTTTAGAAATGAGGAGAGAGAAGACACAGTCGGCGTTGGGCATTGCCAGCTGGGTTGGAATGAGAATTGAGAAAAAAGACACAATCAGCGCTAGGCTTCGTTGGTAGTGTTTAAGAAGAGAGGAGAGAGATGATACAGTCGACGCTGGGCATCGTCGTCTAGGTTGGAATGAGAAGAGAGAGAAAGGTGCAGTCGGTGCTAGGCTTCACCTACTGTATTAGACAGAGAAGAGAGAGAAGATGTAGTCGACGTTAGGTTTCGCCAGTTGGGTTGGAATGAGAAGAGAGAGAAAGGTGCAGTTGACGCTGGACTTCGTCGACTGTGTTAGACGAAGAGAAAAAAGATAGACAGAGATGAGAAGAAGAGAGAGAAAGAGAGATAGGGATGAGAAGAAGAGAGAGAAAAAGATAGGGATGTAAAGAAGAGAGAGATAAGGATGAGAAGAAGAGTGATAAAGAGAGATAGAGATGAGAAAAAGAGAGAAAGAGAGATAGGGATGAGAAGAAGAGAGAGAAAGAGAGATAGGGATAAGAAGAAGAGAGAGAAAGAGAGATATAGATAAGAAAGAGGAGAGAGAAAGAGAGATAGAGATGAACAGAAGGAGAGAGAAAGGGAGAGATAGAGATGAGCAAGAGGAGAGAGAAAAGAAAAGATAAACATGAAAAGAAGAGAGAGAAATGAGGAAAGAGGAGAGGAGAGAAAAAATTACCTTATTGAAAGTTAACAACCCTTTTCTTCTCTCTCCAAGACGCACCCATGAGCTTAAGTAAAAAAGAAGTATTTATTGAATCTTTAAGAATGAACCCAAGGCTCTTTTTATAATTTGGCTTTGCATGCTTATATATAATTGGGCCCAAACAAGGGTGGATGCCCAAAAACTACCTAGAATTGAAGATAATTACAATTTAATTGAATTAAAAGAAAGTCTAAAAATTGGTGCAAAAAGACTGTTTTACCCCTGCCTAACAATGTGTGGAATTCCAGAGCAGTCCCTTCTGCTGCTCGAGAACTTACGTGATCTTTCATGATTGATTTGGGGTTGTTTTGATGCCCGTTTGATCGAAAGATGATTGTTTTCTTGTGGGGCTCAGCATGGGGATCGATTTGATACCAATGTCGAGTCATTAATCATGTTTTTAAGCCATGATCATGAAACTTGAAAGTTGTTTGAATATTGAAAACTTTGGATCGATTGTGAGCTCGTTTCTTAAAGTTTTTCTTCAGTTTCTTCGCTGAATCACACTGAGCATGCCGTCACGATCATGTTGCAACAAGTGTGGCTCGATTTCGTGTCCGGATGAAGATTTTGTCATCTTGAGCTTTTTGCCAGAATCTTGAAATCCGGTGGCTGGAATTTATAGCAGCTTTGATGCCTTCATATGTGAAATCCAACCGTTCATCGTACGTGGGGTTCGGACCAGAGATAGCCTTGGACCTCACGCACATATTGCAATTGGTTTCATGTTGATCGGGTATTCGAGCGTCGTGATTTGATCACCGGAGTGGACACACTACTGCTGAATTTTCTACAACTCTCTTCACGGATCAGCAACTTCTCTCAAGTTTTTCTCCCTGCTAGGGTATCGTCACGAGGCTTACCACCTATCGAAATGCTCGTCTTGATGAGATGAACATGCTCACCAAATTTGAGCACGATCCGACTTAGAACGAGTGAGATATATGCCCTGAAAGCCATTGCAAGTGATTGTAAAAATAGCTACCTTTAATGGTGTTTTGGTGCTGGGTGGCTACACGAGAATAGTGTGGGGCCTACCCCTTTTCGGTTCTTTACCCATAACTTTTTCTTAGAGTGTCCGATTAAGATAAAACTTGACCCATAAGGATTTTCGACCATGCCCGATCCAACGGCCGTAGTCTCACCATTATTTGACGTACCAAACAGATAGTTCTAGTTACGGGGTCCATTTCATGGTGCTAGAGGCCGATTTTGCCGAAATTATTTCTTTGTGTTCACTGCCTTAAATATATCTGATCGTGATGAAACTTGGCAGGTGACCTTTTGGAGTGCTTTTGAAGATCCAAATGAATTCTGGGGTAATTCTACGACTATCAAAATTTCCACTAATGTTGTAGGTTTTATTGACATGCTTCCTCTTTATTCTGCATCACGGACTAAGGTGTTGAAAAAAGTGTTCAAATAGTTTCCCCCCCAAATGTTGCGCTTCGAGAGAAACGAGAAGGACAACACTCAAAAAATTTCCTTTGGCTTTTACTTCTTTTTTTTTCCTAGTCACAAGACCACGTGAACGCCTAGGAGATTCATGCAATGGTGCAACTAGGATGCTCAGACGTAGGGATGCATTGATCGCAGGTCCGTCTATGGAGACCTTAGGGGGAGAAGAAACTCTTTGAGGGATCTTATCAAATTCTTCGTGCAGACTATTTGTGATTCTGAAGCTGAGGATTTTGTACGTACCTTGTCAGTCAGAATCAGGCCTGTCTGGCAATTGAGTGTTATGTCAAAGGGCAGTATTCCCATTTGGCCTAGGTTTGTGTATATCCTTTGGTGTTGAGCCACATTTCGAGGATTACGTAAATGGTATGTTGAAAGGCCTTGCATCATCTGATTCGTGCATCAGTCATCCTTGGCGAGTAGGGTACTTCAGTTTATCGAGGTAGCCCTGGGTACAACCACCCCTACCCACTGCTTTGCAGCTACAACAATCATCTGATTGCTTCTCCAAAGTCATGACTGACAAGTTATTCCTTGGCGAGTAGCATACCTTAGTTTATCGAGGTGACCAGCTCTGGGTACAACCACCCCTACCCACTACTTTGCAGCTACGACAATCATCTGATTGCCGCTCCAAAGTCATGGTTGACTTAGCTTCCTTAAGTCATCTTCAACATCTTAGAAGTATGTTGGTGACCTTGTAAGAATGATGCTCTTTACCATCAGACTTGTCTTGCATTCTTGGCAAATCTTCTATCCTTTCTGGCGAATGGACTCAGGCTGTCGAAATTGTTTCCTTGAACCTTGTATTTTTTGGTCTTGGTATGTGTCACCAGGGTTTTTTTTTCTTTTTGAGCGAGGGCTGAAGCCGCCTGTTGAGGCGAGTGCTACATCAACCTGTTTATTGGTCCAAGCGTCCTTTGTGGATTTCAATTGAACTTGGGAAGTGGTGTCATAGAGACAGTTTTCACGAACTTTCTTTTATTTGGGGCTCTTTTACCCATGACCTTTCAGCCATGTCCACCCTTTTCATCCATTTTTCCTCACAATGCCCTTTCGAGAAATCACTGTCCGGTTTTTATTCACGAAACTCTTTTACTCCTGGTTTCGTAACCATGCCCGTTCGTCATTTTTACTCATGGCGTTCTCTTATTAAGGTATACACCATGCCCGTTATTTCATCATTTTTTTTTGTGAAGCCTTGTTTAAGGTCATGCCCTCAAGACATGTGCGAAACCTTTTAATGTCATACGGCCAGGACGTGCACTATAATTTAAGGTCATACAGCTAGACCATAATGGAGATGGATAATAGTCTATAGGGGCCATGAAGTGAGTACGGTAGTGGTTTAGCTCACTGTTGGGGAGATGGCATGTAGCTACTTGTGCAAGATGGATGATGTATGAAAGGACGGTGGAAAGTGGTGACCCACTAGCTTATGACGAGTATAGGTGACGGGATGGTTCGCCATTTTGTGAGTGCGATTGAGGCTCACTGGGAAATGATGTATGATGATGAAATGAATGGACTCACTAGGGAGATAGTAATAGTAGTGCGTGTATGTGGGGCGCAAGTTTATGGTCATGCCTCCTGGACCTGTGCAAAGCAACTTATCATCATGCGGTCAGGACGTGCACTATGGTTTAAGGTCATACAGCTGGACCGTGGTTATGCAATTTAGAGTCATACAACTAGGACCGTGCAGTTTAAGGTTGTACAACTAGACCTCCGCTACAGTTTAAGGTCATATAGTTTGGACCATGGTGATGCAGTTTTGAGTTATGCAATTAGGACCGTGCAATTTAAGGTTGTGCAACTAGACCGCCGCTACAATTTAAAGTTATATAGTTTGGACCATGCAGTTTAGGGTCATGCATCTAGACTAAGGTTGTGCAATTTAAGGTCATGCATCACGGACCAAGGCTTGGATCACCATGTAGGTGAGACTCCATAGGGAATAGGTCTGTGGATGACAACCTGACTCCCTGTGGATAAAGTGGTTAATGCCATACACAAGTAGAGGGTTCAGATGGAGATAGTGGCCCGACGAGGGATGACAAATGGAAGCGGACTTCAATGGGGAGTAGCGTGTGAGTATGACTCCTGGGAGGTGAAAGATGAGACTCAATGGATAATAGGTAAGCCAACTCCCTGAGGATAAGATATCAAAGGAGTAGTGACTTGGTGTGAAACAGACCTACAGGGGATTGAAGAGATAAGAATGACCCTAACTCTACTGGGGATAATGGGCTGCAGTACAGGTGTGACTTGCACTGGGGATAAGCGACAGTGGCTTGCTCCAGACTCCATTGGGGATGCTAGGACACGCACAGCATTGGCATAGGTTGCTTAAAATACAACTAGTGTCAGGTGCAACAACCATTATTTATTGAGCACTCAATCGGCGCCAAGTCTTTGAAAACACACCCGACGCTGAAGTCGGCCAACACTGACTCTTAACCACTCAGCCAGTGCTAGGTTGTTAAAAATATAGTGGGCGCTGAAGACGACATATGCCACCACTGACGCTGAGTTGCCAAGCACACAATCAGCGTTAGGTTTGTTGAAACACAACCGGCGCTAGGTCACTTCGACCGTATAGCCCTAGGTTATTAAAAACACAGTCGGCGCTGAGGGCGACCTGTGCTATCATTTGAACATGGCCGGCGTTGGGTTATCAAGCACACGATAGACGTTGAGGGTTGTTGAAACTCAACCGGCGCTAGGTCACTTCAACCGCAAAGCCAGCTCTGGGTATGGATTGGTACTCGGGCCGTAGCGTGAGCCCGACCCGGCCTTGATGAGGCGGTAAATGAAACTTTTCCCAGGCCTCAGGTCAAATCCGACCCGGTCCAACCCGTTTGTTGGGATTTTACAGACGGCGATGAGAGTTTCCTTGAGCCTTAGGTGAAAGACCGACCCAGCTCATCCTCGTTTGGCTTTCCTTGGATGCGAATGGAATTCTCAATTTGTGAGGGGCGTTTGAGGGTAGTGTTGGCTATATAAGGGGGTAAAACCCCATTTCCTTCACTAAAGATATAAACCTTAAAATAAAAAAAAAATTTAAACAGTGAGCAGAGGATTTCTCGGTGAAAGCTCCAGCAAGCAGAGGGATTCCGACAAGAGATCAAGTGTTCCAGCAAGCCTTACAGGGAAGGTTTCGCAAAGATTGTTAAGGGATTGTCGAAAAAGGAAGAGTTGCAGGAGTTTCTCGGTTTAGCACAGGAGGTTTTTGGAGAAGCGAGAAAACTCCGGCTGTGATCTTCAAGGGTAGAAGAGGTGGGAACTGCAATACTTGGCATTCCGCAAGTTTTGGGAAGTTTTTCAGGAGCTTAGGTGTTTCCCGATGACTTAAGGAGAGTTGCAGAGGGATTTCGACAGGGTTTTGGTGACTTCCCGATCAAGACGCAGGCAAGGAAAAGTCTCTTAGTCAGTTTTTGACCGTCTAGGAGAAGTCCCGGCAAGACACCGAAGGGTCGAGAGAAACGAACGGTAACGGGAGGTGAACCTTCGCAGGAGGTGGATGGTTTGCGCTTGGAAATCGTGCAACCTTTTTGGGGAAGTGGAGCGATTTTGGCCTTGAAAAAGAGGAGTTTTGGGAGGCAAACAATCACGACAGAGCCAGCTCTGGCAGAAGCACGGCGGGCACTTACACAGCCAGCGTTGATGGTTATAAGCATAACCGGCACTGATACGGTCAGCGTTGATCCTCAAGAAAGGCAACCGACGCTAGGAGTTGGGAGCACAGTCGGCGCTGGCCACTGGGGGACACAGCCAGCGCTGGCCATTGGGGGACACAGCCGGCACTGGCTTCAAACAGTGCTCCTCAGCACATGTGGCACGTTGTGATGCGCACAGTGCTGCTCGCATGTGGCAGTAAGTTACATGCAAGAATTGCAACGCTCGACGATGAACTACGTACAGTGATGTTCATGCATGGGGCTGTCATGGGTGGGAAAAGGGTGGTGAATGATGGTAATGGCTTGTAATACCTGTTGGAAGTCAAGTCGTCCAGCACAACAGTGAAGTCCATGTTGTTCTGTGGAAGGGCATCCACTGTGAACAGGTATGCTCTCCATCATAGACTAGTACCTTGCCAGAGCACCTTGCTTTTTATATTTGATACACATGTCGAATGAATTGTGCCTTGTATGTTTCATATACATGTTAGATGAGATCTCTGGCTTGTATGTTTGATATACACAGCGAATGAACTGAAGCTCACTTCTTTCGAGTGGTTTCGCTTCGTCTTTTGACCTGTAACCGTCCTCTTATGGCGGCACTCGTCAGATGAATTGAAGCTGACTATCAAGTGGTTTTGCTTCTTCTACATGATGAGGGTGCTTCTTTGGTAGGTTTGCTTCTTCTAAGAGAGCAATTCTTTCGTGGGTTTGCTTTTTTGGGAGAGCAATTCTTTTGGGCCTGTAACCATTCTCTTACCCTCAGATGCAAGAGACACAGTGCAGGTTTTTGATTTGTAACCGTCCTCTGTCTTTAGATGCAAGAGACTTGTAACCTCCCTAATAATAGGCTTCTTAGCTTGTAACTTGTAACTCGTTTTTACTGCAATAAAAAGAGTTAGAATTTGTTTGGACTATCTTGCGTACTTTTGCGTTGAGTCATTTTACTTTGAATATGTATCACATATAGTATTTCTTTAGGTATTGCCTATTGATAGGGGGCATTGCCTCCTCTCTATCAGGATGTGCTAATATGTAAGCTCCATTTGGTGAGACCTTTTTTACTATAAAAGGACCTTCCCACTTGAGTTCAAACTGCCCTTTACGATGTCCATGCATAACAATCGGCCTCTTGACGGCTAGAACTAGATCGCTATGAGTGAATGAGCGGACCTTGACTGACTTGTCAAAGACCCTCTTCATTCTCTGTTGGTTGAGTTCAAGGTTCTATTGAGCCTCTAGTCTCTTTTCATCAAGTGCATCCAATTCTCGATACCGGAGCTTGACTCTCTCATCTTCGATTATTCCTTGGTGAATAGCGACTCATAGTGAAGGGATTTGAATTTTGAGAGGTAAAACTGCTTCACCCCATAGACCAGAGAATAAGGACTGGAATCAGTAGCATTTTGTACAGTTGTGCGATAGGCCCATAACGCTTCGAGAAGCCTCTCATGCCAGTTCTTTTTCGTCTTTGATACCGATTTTCGTAAAACGTTGCACAGAGTCTTATTGAAAGCCTCAACTAATCCATTCGCCCGAGGGTAGTACATAGTTGAATACTTCCATTCAAAACCAAACTGGTTGACCAAATGATTACTATGGTGGCTTCTAAATTGGGGACCATTGTCAGATATAATCCGGTCAGGGACCTCAAACCGATATATAATGTGATGTCGAACGAAGTTAGCCAGTGTTGTCCCAGGAACTTGCTTAAGGGAGACTGCTTTAACCCACTTAGAAAAGTAATCTCTTGCAGCTAGAATGAAAACATGACCCATTACCGAAGGAGGGTCAATAAGCCCTACAATGTCCATTCCCCATTGTGAGAAGGGCCATGATGTCACTGTAGGGTGTAAGGCTCTGGAGGTTGGTGAACAAGGCTTGAGTGTATTTGGCACACTTGGCACTTTTTAGCATAGTTTAAGGAATCGGCTATCATGGAAGGCCAATAGTATCCCAACCTGCGTATTGGTTCATAGAGCTTAGGACCGGACTGGTGTAGTCCACAAGTGCCTGAGTGGACTTCTTCTAACACCTTATTTGCTTATTGGATGTCCACACATCTAAGAAGGATACCATCAAACGACCGTCTGAAGAGAGCATCTCCTTCAAGGAGGGTATACTTGGTAGACATTCGACATATGCTGTTGCATTCAGCACGATCTTCCGAGAGCCTGCCATATTTTAGGAAACTAGTGATGTGCTCCCTCCAATCTTCTACCCGTTCAATTCTTGTGCATATTTCTTGATTTCGACCCTTAGCTCGTTGACTCCGTACCATTTCTTGTTCAATCTTAATTACTTCCTTAGCTAATATAAGCGCTCCAAATGGATAAGGAGGACACCCCGAGTGACTCATCTAGAGCAGTCATGTATAGGATAAGGGGTTTTCCCAACACGGGTGTAGAGAACACTAGAGAGTTGAGAAAATATTGTTTGATGTCATCAAGAGCTGCCTGATATGCTTCATCCCAAATGAATGGGGTATCCTTCTTTGACAGTTATATGAAGGGTTTTCTGCGACCTAAAAGATTTGAAATGGCGAATGTACGCCAGCTGCCCTTGAAGGGAGCACAGTTCTCGAAATGTAATCGGTGACTACATTTCTTAGATTGCTTTGATCTTAACTGGCTCAACCTCAAGCCCTCAATGTCAAAGACCATTTACCTTGGATACAAGGTGATCACAATGTGACCATTTACCTTGGATACAAGGTGATCACAATTAATCGTGACCATTGGATGTGAAATTTTGTGGCTACATTTATTCTATCGACAAAGTTTAAGGTTCAAAAGAACTTTGTGACATACCCATTGTTAGGTTTATGTGCCATTAAATGCCTTATGAGAGCTTGTATCCCCGATGCATCACATGATATATACATACGAGAGATTACCCTTATGCACTATAGAACAGTTATTACACCATGGTCTGGGTGACTATAAATTCGTCTCTAGGGAAAAACCTGCAGCCCATAGACTGGTATTGTGTCCCCTGACCTATTGGCTGACTTTGATAGGCCAATCATGAATCCCTGTAGTAGTATGTGGGTCATGGGAACCATTGGGTCAGTTTGAAAAAGCTAGTGTAAATCATAGTCTACAGTTCAATTTGGAGTGCTCTAGCATATTCATGATTCCTAGACTTATAAGGATCTGATTCCCATCAAAATTATTTAATTTTAATTATTTTGATATGATATAATTTTTAGATTGATTATTTGGAATTTTATGGTTCTCTGGACACTTTATTTTATCATTTCAATTTATATAATAAGAGAATTATTATTATGTTTTTTAAATAATCAAAGAAAAATACTTATTTCCAAACATTTAAAATTAAATTTATTAATTATATAAAATATTAAATATATGAAGGTCCTACCATGGGATATAGGCCATCTAAATTTAATCTCACTAAAGATGGCTAATCCTAAAGAAACTCTAGCCCATAGTAGTAGATTCCCCTCTCCCCTTCAATCTATCCACATCTCTCATCTCTCTACTATCTCTCTCTCTCCATAAGGGACACATCCCACCTTGGGCAACCTTCTCTCCTTTCAAGGGGGAGGGGGGAGGGGGGGGCTCATTTTTTATTGTGATTTGTTTTTTTGTTTTTTGTTTTTTTTTTTATTCCCATAAAGAATGTATCAAATTTTATTTATTGAATAAAAGAGTTGTATTCAGTAGCAGCAAGTGATAACTGTTATATTGTTCTTTTACATATTTCAAAGTGATTTTTTATTGTACTTGGACCATTGTAAGTGATCTAGTCGGTAAAATAAAAAATCAAATATTAAAATTATGTACATATGGTAGACAACCTAATCCAACTTTCACCCTTGCTATCAAATTTCGTATTAGATGGTTATAAATAATTGTGACCTACAAAATTTATGTGGTATACAATTCTTTAAAAAATCCTCCCAGGAAAGCCCTTTCCCTTTCTACTAGCGTGCAACCAATTAGGGGTGGCAACAGGCCAAGGCTAGGCGGGGCCGCCCATGGACTTAGGATGGCCCTAATCCCTAAATGGGTCAAACAGGGATTTGGCATAACCCTATCTAGGCTGGGCCACATAAAATAAAAAATAAAAAATAAAAAAATAAAAAAAAATAAAAAATAGTGGAAAAGAGGGTCGAGCCAAGCTAAGCTGAATCAGGCTAGCCTTGGCTCTAGCCCTGCCTTGAATTCGGGCTACATTTCGTGGCTGGGCCACCGGACCCAATGCCACCCCTAACATCATGGCCTTAAAAGAGAGAAACAAGATCACGCCTAGCATCATGGCATATCTCCCTACCCCACCTTGGAAGCTCTTGGACGCGAAACCATTCTTGTCGAAAAGGAAATTTTCATTGGTTGTCCACTCCACCCGCCCCACCCCTTTTCTCGCTTTTCGCCCTCTGAATCTCGCTATCGCTATCTACTGAAACGATGAATGAAGACCTAGGAATGAGGCGATCATTATTAAAAGCACAGGTCTATGGTCCAACACCGCCAGTATAGTGCCATGCATGTGAGGACAGTATTATAAAATCATTGAATAAAGGCAAGGGTAAATCCGCAGTACCTTAGAACTCACGCCTATGTCCCCTTTCTTTGGGTCTTAATATCAAAAAAATAAAGGGCTGGCTCCAAAGCGCTTCCCTAGTACTCAAACCCACGTTCCGCCATTTTCAAGGAAATGAAGATTTCTACCACAAAAAACTCCTATTTGGGGAGCGTTATCACTTTTGCTTTTTCTTTCAGCGGGCTGGGAAGTTTGTTCTTTAGATGGAAGGCTGTTAAGATGTTTCAATTCACCAGGTCTCATAGATTCAACAGCAATTCAAAAAGTTGACCCATTCAAGAATTTCCAGATCTATGCTTGTTATTTCATTTTGCCTTTTACTGCACCCTTAAACCAACTAAATTATATTTAAAATAATAAAAGAAAACAAACTATGGTTTAAATATAAAATTCAAGCAATTTGTACTACTTCAACAAGTTAAAACCACTAATACGAAAAGCCAAGATCTCCCATTTTTTCACAAATCCAATTTTTTCCTTGGGACTTTCAATTGGTGCCTTGCTCCACCACCACAGGTCCACCACCCCTAGGACCGGCGGAAATGACCATACACCACCACCACCCATTTCCTTGAAACACTTTTACTCAACATTAACGTCCCATATTCATATATGAAATGAGGCCGAAACGCACGCAATGCCTATGACAACCGGAGAAGCTCACGGAGGCCACGTCTCCTCTCTCTTTCTTGCGAGCGGTTACCAATGAACCAACCACGACGCCCAACGCCGTAGCCATAAAAACTGAACAATGATGCCACCATGTAAATAGCAAAAGAAAGCATATAATAAAAAAAAAAAAACGAAACAAATGCGAAACGAAAGTAAACATCGATTACCATGGGTTGAAAGAGAGAGAGAGAGAGTACCTCCCGGTCCAAAATTTACATTTCCAAATTCCAGTATATCTATGCTAAATGGAAAAACAAAAAACAATGGCCCACGACCACATTAAAGTCAAAGTATGGTGTCTTTTCTGCAACCACCAAGTCGCAACACAAGGAGAACCCAGAACAACAAAAGAGAGCTTTAATATTGTGGGGACCTAACACCAAGTTAGCGAGACAAAGAAAGTGAAGTTAGGCCTGGACATCTTCGTGTCCGATGCCTGATACATCGACGGCTGGGGTAGCAGCAGCCACAGGGCAAGGGGTAGAGATGGCCCAAATGTAGCCGAAAGGGTCCTTCACCTTCCCGTATCGGCCAGCACCGCATGGGGTATCAGAAACCTCGGCCTCCACAGTGGCACCCGCTTTCACAGCTTTTGCAATGGCGCCCTCCATATCCTCAGTCTCCAGCCACATTATAAGGGAAGTGCCCCCAAGAGTGGCATTAGACTTAACCCTATCATTATTAAGAAATCAATTAATCAGCAATATGATTAATAATTAAACGACCATTAGAAAAACAAAGATAAATCACGCAAGCCACAAAATATAAAACTTTTTATAGTACATTTCCTATTAATAAATAGTTGCCAAAAAATAGAGAGCTTCAAGAATAACGTGATCCCTTATACAGTTGAAAATATCTGAAGCAATAATAGTAATAATGATCTATAAAGATCTATAAAGGGCCAACCAGAATCATGTGATGCAAATAATATCTTATCCTGCACAAAATGAAGGGGTATGGTGGAGATACGCTTACAAAGCGGAAAAATAAATTAATATTACAGAGGGAGGATAAAGAAACATGAGAAGTGGAGTCAAGAGTGAGACAGAGAGGCGTTTTTTGTTTTGGAACAATCCCAGAAAATACATTAAAAGTGATCACCAATCAATATTAGATTTAAATAAGTTAATAACCAATTAATATAGCATAAAAGAGAGATTATTAAAGGCAGAGTAATAGAAGAAGCAGGAGGGCCTTTAGAAGATAGGGAACCAAACCCTATCCAGAAAACAAACACAAAAGAAACCTTCTATGCCAGACAGAACCATCCAAATATAAAATATCTTTTAAGAAAATCATAAAAACACAAAATATAACAGAAGAAATGCATGCAAACTTACTTTCAAATAAAAACACAAAATATAACAGAAGAAATGCATGCAAACTTACTTTCAAATAACCAAATCTATCGCCATGCCACCATTGCTATATACAAGGGAAATTGATGAAAGAAAACGCGAAAAAACCCAAATCACAGGGATTGGGAAAAAACAACAAGGAACCATTTCCCATTAAAAGCATTCAAATACTTGTACAAGTAGCATCACAAAAGAGAGAAAATATAGCAAACCACCATGCATGACATTAGGCATCAATCGCTCTAGGAACATAG
Source organism: Amborella trichopoda (assembly GCF_000471905.2). Next base: position 891,906 of record NW_006498549.1, on the reverse strand, counting down.
GAATCATCAAAGCACAAGGAAAGCAAAAAGCACAAGATCCCAAAGTAAACAGTCAAAACATGCATATCCAACTACACAAATGATATTGCCAACAAGAATTCGATGGAAAAGCCATAAATCACTCTCAAGAGCTGAATAAATCAAGTAAAATGCTCTTTAAGCCATAAAAAATGAACAACTAATGGCTTTCGCCTAGCAAATAGGGAAGCAAAGCAACCAAACTTAGAGCATAATAGTAATGGAGATACATAAAATCTCTTTCAACTATAGCCCAAAATATATAATGCTAGCCAAAAATATATACACCTAGAAAACCAGTAAAGCCCTCTTCATACATCACCAGAATACTAAACCCAAAATATCTCAAAACATAGATGAACTCATCTGAATATTACAGAAAGATCATGAAACCTAAAATGAAAAGGAAATAACATCTTAATACAAAAAAAAACCAAAAGAAAAGGAACGAGAAATACAACCGAAAACACAAAAGCCCGCATGTTTATTATAAATAACCCATTTATAGAGCTCAAACACTGTAAAGGTGCTGCATCCCCATAGTAAACAAGCCATTCCTAACAGTTCAAAGCTCAAAAGCACACCCATCTCCAACACAAGGAAATCACCCATGAAAGTTCACACCCTCAAAGAAAAAAAAGGTAAAGGCACTCACCCGGCATCTTCAGTTTCATCAGACACAAAGAGCTCAGCGGGTCCGAGCTTCAGGTGAGCGTAGGCAAGAAGAGGGAGGTCCTGATCCGCCTTTCTCTTGGGATGAACAGACCTCTCCAACTCCTCAGCACCAAATGCGTCCTTGTAAAACTTTACGGCATCACAGGCCATGGGGGCCGGCACAATTAAAAAGGGTTTCAGGCCATTAAAGCCTACGGCCTTTGAACCACCGTTCTCTGAACCTCCATTCTGACAACCAGCAACGACCTCTTGAGCAGCAGCCATTGATAAGCAGGCTAAAAACCAGAGAAAATACAAAGGAGAAGACGAAGACTTGACAGAGGGTGGAAAGCGTGAAACCCTAACCTGCTATTATATAGGCGAGTAGCAGAGGTATTTATTTATTTATTATTTTTCTTTTTAAATTGTTTTTGTTTTTGGAAAAAAATAAGTGGGGGGCTATGATAGAGAGACGCGTGTCTAAATGTGTCATTTGAACGATTAGGATCGGAGGATGGAGCTGCAGCCACCTGATCAACGTACATTCAAATTAAAGGGCACACAAAAATATCCTGTCAGAGAGTGAGAACTTTGCCCTTGTAATTTACAGAATACCAGGCTCATCCAAGTGTTGCGAGTCAGCTTAAAAATCGGATGGATAGGGAAACATCGGAGACTTGTATTCAAACGGTCATCGGAGGAGGAGGTAAGGTGTCACTTTTAATTGGCTTTACAAGGTGCGGTGTCTAACGAAAAAAATTAGTCTTCCTCCTAAATTTTGAAGAGAAGACATTTTTGCCCTTTTGTTCATATATAACGCCCAAATGAAGGTATAGTTTTTAGGGATTGTATTATTAATTTTTTATACAAGTAGAGCACAATTGTTGTTAGCTATCAAATTTTAAATTGAAGGGCTTGGGCTGTGACAAAAATTAGAGAATTTTTTTTTAAGTTTAGTCCATAACATATTTACAACAATCCAATTTGAATTTTTGCGAACTAAAATTATTGTAACCTCCATAGAGGTTCAAAGCAAAATATAAGAGAATTTGCTTTCAGGGAACCTCAAAATTGCCTAATTCACTCTGTGTTATGTTTTATTTTTTACTGTGCTCATCAATAAACTAATCCAACTCATAATTTGCAAAGGACTGACAAGGCAAACCAAAATGAGGCTTAATCTTTTCCCTTTTTTTGACTCAATAGGGAGTAGATTCCTTACCTAAGTACTGATAGGAATCGAGCCTAAGATCGTTGGGAACTTTCCTATCCAACATCAATGCCCTTAATAGATGCTTAGAGGGTGACCAAGTCGCACGTTGCACTTCTCTCTATACATGCATGTCCCAACAAGACATGAGTTGATTGGTTAAACAACGATGGATAACAAAACCCACACAAGGAATGTAGGAGAGCATGAATGTCATTTAAATATTTGTTGAGCAGAAAGACTTTTGAATTAGGGCCTAGGCCTTTCTTTTTGGAAGCATCGGCGTGGTCTGTGGAAAACATGTCCAATCCTTTTCCCTAATATTAAATTTGGGCCGATTGGCCCATTACCTCCTCCTGTCTCGGATATCAAAGTGCGGGCGGGCTCCACTTAATCCCAGCTGAGGCAGTTGGGGTTGTGGGCCCAAGATGAGCCAATAACTTTTTGCAGCGTGGTGATTGCCCAACATGGATTGATCCACGTGGCAGTATGCCCGGCGAACGAGGAGCTCGCTGGATTTGTTGGTTGCCATGCGGCAAGGCTCCAGGTAAATTACACGACCGAGGAAGGGTAGTGGAGAAATATTGGAAAATAGTCAAGGGCTAGTTCGGCATTCGTGAAATAGAAGAAGCACAGAGGGTGTGGACGTAATATCAGAGAAAGTTTGAGGGCTAATTGGAATACACCCGAGGAACCCTATCGGGGTTGGGGATCGTCACGTTAGTGAGTTGAGAGCCAGGTTGGACCCAAGAATTTGATTATGACCCATAGAGATGCTCACCGTCTCATCAATAGGTCGGACGGTGATGGAGAGCAGTTTATATAAGGTCCTGGCTTTTTGGGAAGGTAAAATAAAACCGCACCTCAAATCGTTGTTCCGAAAGTATTTTAGGAACCAAAAATATCTATGATGGTTTTAAAATGAATTTTCAATACTAACATGAAATATGATTGAAAAAATTGTACAGATTTTACATATCTATAAACACTTCTTTTTATGGCGAAATGAATAATTTAAATAATATGTTATAATATACATTAGTTTTAGGGCTCTATGAGTTTTGAGGCCAAGGCTTTTGCTTATTTTGATAGAGCTACTGATATCAATACATTATGCGTCTATTAAAGTTGTCAAAATTATTCAATTGTATGTCCACTCCCCTCACATCGCCGTGCAAGCATTTCAGCCGACCATGATGATCATCGTGATATTCCGTTTTTATAATGTTCATGGCCATTATGATCATAATTTTGCCATTACCGTATAGGTTATTATACCTATCCAACGAATATATTTGACAAATGGCATACTACTCATATGAGGTCTCCCCTAGCTTTTTCCATGACCAGATAATAATGGACATGGCCAATCCTAAACAACAAATGATCTCCACCACTGATGTTCCTGAGAATAGCCAATAGAGATCACAATAAAATCAAGCTCCCAAAAACCATAATCAGATATAGCAACCGATATTGTGGCACCGGGTCAAGCCCGTGACACTATAGTGACCACTACCCGTATATGGTCACATTATACACAAGGATATTTTCAAATTAAAATTGCTGCCTCATACGGTTTTAAACTTCCAGTTAGAAACAATGTTGGATGTGTGATAAAAATAAATTGGGTCCATTAGGAAAATTCATCAAATTGTACCCAAGATTTGAACCATTTAACATTTCAATTTCTTTTTCTTTTTTTTTTATCTAGTTTCTAAAATCACGTCATTTTTCTTATCCACATTCAAATAGCTTGTCAAAGGACACATCATCTTGGGTCATAATGGCTTGACATTGTTGATATATGTTAGATAATTGGTTTCCATTTGGTAATTTTGTTATTTAGTTATTTTAAAAATATATATTTTGATATAGATTGTAGGAAAAATATCTTCATTTTCAACTTTCATTTCTTTTTAACCCCCCAAATAACTTTATCTATATTTATTCCAACGTTTAACCTAAACAAATTAAAAAAGACATTGTTTTTTCTAATTCTCTCTCCCTCACATATTTCAATCTCTCTCCTCACGTGTTTCTCTCTCTAGAGTTCTTCCTCTCTCTTTCTACAACCTATTTCTTTCCAGCTCAACAATGGTGGAAGCCGGGAGATTGTAGAGAAAATGGGCCACCTTTTCCGGCTAGGTCCCGCAATCTCCTTTCCCAGAGATGAATGCATAGAGATCACCGGAAAAGTGTTCGAAAAAAGAGACGTGGTTTCTTTTCCGGCTTTAGTTGCATTTTCTGTTGAACGGGTCAGAGGGAGGGTGTAGCTTTCCGGTGAGTAAGTACTGGGGGAGGTGTAGTATTTCGATGAGCAGGTGGTGTAGTTTCACGGTGGGTTGGTGAGGGGGGAGGTGTGTTTTCTGGCAAGTTGATGTTGCAGGAGGTCTAATTTTTCGGCAAGTAAGTGAGGGGGAGGTATAATTTTCAAGCAATTGGGTGGAGTTTTCTGGGGAGAAACAGGATTGAGGAGAGAGAGGGAAAACGAAGCTATCTAAGCCATGGATCATTAGTTAACCTTGCATGAAAGTCTTGTAACAGTAATCGGCAGATGAGTTGAGAGCATCAGAGAGCCACAAAGGTTTTTTGGTTCTAAAACTCTACTAGGTATTCCAAACCCATTAGGACATGAAAAATACATGGAAACCAGATAAAACATCTCAGAATCAGAGACCCTATCAAGACCCAATTCATAGTTTTGTTCATCTGATCCCCCAAAGAACAAATGACGAAGCTCCAACACCCTCTTCCTCATCTTTTGTTGGATCTCTTTTTCATTACAAAGATCCAACCTATTCTCTGAAACTACGTCTTTTTCTTTGGGTTCTTTGCAGTAGCCATCTCCCCATCCAAGAACCAACTCACCAAATGTTGAGCTTGAAAATTGCCAGATGTTTTATCAGTTGTTCCCTGACTCTAAAGAGTTAGGGGAGATAGAGAGAGAGAGAGAGAGAGAGAGAGAGGTAGGG
>NW_006498549.1:867966-886658 GCF_000471905.2 Amborella trichopoda | reverse complement strand
AGAGAGAGAGAGAGAGAGAGAGAGAGAGGGGTTTGGGAGGTTGATCGGGGGAGAGAGAAAGGGAATCATGTCAAAAGAAAGAGAGGGGTTTAAAAACAATGTCTTTTTTAAATATTTTAAGGTCAAAAAATTAATAAAAAATATGTTTAGGGGGTTAGGAGATATAATAGAGTGAATTTCTATGTAGTAAGATAGGTTTTGCAACCTTAGGTCAATAGAGAAATAAAAGTTGAAATGCCGTATATGGAAATATTTTCCTTAGATTGTATATAATAAGACTATTTACCCTTAATATAACGCGGTCACAATTACTTACAACCATCTGATGCAAAATCTGATAGCTTGGGTGTGTTCAAAGTCCGAGAAAATTTCCTTTGAAGTTTGAGCTTAGTCAATAGAATAAATGCCGCCAACTAGTTTCATATCTAATAGTCAAGATTAATTGTGACCACCTAGTACCAAAGATAAATCGCCTCATTATATACTTTTCCTTTTTAATATATATGTTGATTTTTAGTACCCTCATAAAACCAAAGAGTCAAAGTCTTTGCTAGGCCATCGTAAAATTTAGGCCTATGAGTATCTGAAAACAAGATTTCCAAACTGAAAATATGTTTCAATGAACCAGAGTATTGAAGGAGATGCCTTTTACTATAGATCGAATTAAGACAAATACTAGAATTTGAAGGAGAATAAAAAAAACAAGCATGAGGCGAGGGGACCTGAGACTCATCTACCTTGGTTTGCGCTTAAATGGGTGTTATAAAAGGTAGAGAATAGGTTTGGTGATGCTATGTACGACCTCCCAGGCTATCTTTTGTGGTCTACGAGCTGCATTGGCTATAGAGATTCACAAAACTTTTGTACAAAGTATAAAAGATGGACCTCCCGGCTTTTCTTTTGTGGTCTACAGCTTGCATTGGCTATAGAGATTCACCAAAACTTTTATTACTTCTATTAAAAAAAATTAACAAAGTAAGAAGCATACAAGTAGTAAGGCGTACTTGAAAACTATTTCAAAAGACACAGTTCCCCTATTGAAAAGCCTTGTAATAGCATGAAAAACTATTCTCACCTTTGATTATGGAATTTAAAATTTTGAAACTGATGAAGATTGTGAAAATCTGCACACAATTAAAAGTTTTTAAAATGGGCAACCTAGATAATGTATTACAATATACATTATTTTTTGACTTAAAATGTTTTTTTGTCATATCCATACATCTCAAAGTTGAGATAATTAATTTGACAGTTTTTGTTTAGCGCTAGAACAATATTTTTTTGAGTTTTTGAGATGCAACATACTTCTACAATATAAAGTTCTACATTTTATAAACTTTCTCTTATGTTAAGACAAAGAGAAAGTGATCCATGAGAACCCGCAGCTTTTAGTTTGCATATCAACATTACTGTGAGGAGAGAAAGGGACCCGAGAAGCAATGAGAGACAAGTTACAAAAGCAAAGACGAAGATGATTAAATGGCCGACTGTATGAACTAATAGTCATTGTTTGATTCATTTATCAAAGAATGAAAATAAATAAATATCACTCAAAATAAAGAACATATGTTATACTTTTTACCAATAAAATAAGAAAAATCAGGAAACTCTCCTTGGTTGTGTGGCAACATTTAAATGATCAATGAACCCACTAAAATCTTCAACAATAAAATAAGCAAAAAAGAATAAGGAAACTCTCCTTGGCTGCACAGTAACAGTTAAAAGATCAATACATCTTCCTAGCTAGAAACATTTTCCTGAAGAAAGAGAGCTTAGAGTTTAGTTGAATCAAGAAATCTAAGAGGTAGATAGAGAGAGAGAAAGAGAGAGAGGGGGAGGGGGGAAGGGGGGGGGGGGGGGGGGGGGTTGTGGTTTGCTATTGCAAGAACCCATATACATGTTCTTGCACTCTTATCAAGGGCATGTTTCTAGCTGCTATGAGCTACTCCATTACAAAAAAAAAACACAATATATCAACTTTATATGGAAAATCTAAAACATAATAGCAGAAAAGTAAATGATGTTCACCATCTAAAAAGTTAAAAAATCAAACATGTGCAACATCTAAAAAGTAAAATTATAATATATGTTGTAAAATGTTAGGCCACTTCTAGTATTCAAAAACATAAAGCATAATATCAAATTCCATGTTAGTGCAACCCATAGCCACGTCCAGAGTTTGAAATCATAAAGCATAATATAAACCCATACAATTAGAAAGTAAAAAACGTAAAACATAATATGAAGTTGTTGGATATTTGTAGCTATTAAAGGCCTTATGAGAGTATGTAATCAATATTTTGACACAGTGGAACAAAGAACTCCAATGGGAATATGGTACAGTAGGATCGAGATTGACAAAAGATGTTTGTCGAGACTCAAACTAGGCTTAACGACCTATGCTAGTCAAGTTACAAAACCCTAAATACTTGGACAAAGAGCACAACCGATGAGGGTTAGCCAGTTCCCCTTGATGAGGTTGGAGTTGCCCAGGGCAGTGAGCCAAGGGATTATGTGACCCTAGTGAGTGATTGGTAGGCGTATAGGGATGAGGGAGAAAGCATCATCTTAAACCATCACACGACATGTAAATATGATAACGGTATCAGGAAGCAAATCACCATTGAGGGGGATATGTGTATAAGTAAGAGAGATAACCATCGTATGTACCATAGAGTTGTGTGTGCACTGATCTGCGTGACATTGGACTTCTCCCTAAGGGGAACCTGCAAATCATAGACTAGGATTGAACCCCCTCACCTATTGGATGACTTTGATAGCTCAATCATGAACCCCTACGATGGTCTGTAAATCATGGGAATTGTTGAGTCAATTTGAGAAAATGAGTATGGATTATAGTCATCAATAGAAGATGGAGTACCTCAACAAAAATAATGTTTCTTTAACATAGTTGTATCTAAATCCCATCAAATTTGTTTAGAATTAATTATTTTGTTCTTATGATTGTTAGATTAATAGATTAATTGTTTAGAAGTCTTTAGACATTTTATTTTCTCAAAATTGATTTATCAATTGTCTGAAACTGAATTTTTAGTATTTTAACATTCAGAGAGAAAAATAAAATAATTACATTTTCTAAAAATCATTTTATGTATTTTATAAATCATAAAATGTAGTGGGGGCCCATCATGGGCTTTGGGGCCAACCATAATAGCATATGTGGGAAGTTCGTGGGACCAACATAAGGGCCCTATGAGAGACACACCCCATTTTGAGGGTTGCCTTCCTTGTTTAATGCGGAGGCCATCAAGGCACTCAATCAATTGAAGCAAAAAGGAAAGTTTTGAAAAATACAGATATTTGCTTTTCAAAGAAAGCATGTGCTGGAGAGAATATGGAAATAAAAGAAATACATAATATATTTTTTATAATTTATTTAATTGATGGGATTATGTTAATGAAGCTGAAGGATAAGGTTCTAACACATTTCTTTTAATCACAATGGCTGATCTAAAGATTGTAAGGCAAAGATCTCTCACCTCACATGTCTCCTATGATCAATGGTCTGGATATATTCTCCATAATGATGGATAACCCTCAGAAACCCTAACCTTGAGTTGAGTATATAAATAGCCTCTATAGGGTCCCATATTCTCTACACCTTGAGCTCTCTTTATCTCTCTCTCCCTTCCCTAAACAGGCGACATGCCTCTCTCTCTCTCTCTCATCTGATATCCCTCTCTCTAGCCTCCTTAAAGATTAAAAATATATTTCAAAGAATAAAAGATGGCCACACCCCAAACCCTAATAGTGAAATAAAGGGGCATGTCCCACATTGTAGGCATTGAGGCCTAGTTTTGTTCCAGTATTACTCTCTGCATTGAAGGGTTGAATAGCTTAATGTTTCCCATACTTATAAGATCTGAGATAGATATTGATTCTGTGAGCCATCAGAGGAGGAGATCTGCAGTGGGGTGTATCAAGTCCAGTTGAGGTAATCTTCTGGCAATTTATTTTTTGTTTATTCAGTTTGTGTTTCGTGCTCCCGATATTAAGTTTATGAAATTTTGATTGTGTAATAAAGAGTTGTTAAAGTGGCAACATGTGAGAGTCCTTAGGATTCTTTATTGTTTTATTGTTTTTCATAATGTATTTGAACAATTGTAAGTAATCTAGGTAATAAAAATAAAGAAAAGAAGGAAACATTTTAATCGATACACACTTGCCCTATTACATAGTCATACTTTAATTGGTATCCGAGCTTGTTTTTTTTCTTCTTTGTTTTTGTTGTCTTTGTCGTTCTTTGTCAGTCTGGATTAGAAAATTGGGAGACAAAGATCTTGTGGTCAAGTGTTGAACCTCCAAAAGTATTATTCCATGTTTCATGCACTGAAAGATACTTTGCAAATTGGGGTATTTTATATTGATTTGAAGCATTGATATGAACTAGAGGATGATGTATATTTCTTAAGAATATCGTCATGATCTTTTGTGTTATTGAGATTAGTATCTCCTTGCAAAATTTCGGAGGGAGATCATGGGGGAATTGAGAGTTATGAACTCATAATTGAGGAGTGTCAGTTCTGATCCCACAAAATCCAAAAACCATAAAATATGTTATGTGAATTTTTTTGTCAATTAAATACTTTTATTTTTTAGGAATGTTTGACTGTAGCTCACCCAAATTGAGTCTACTTTGAAACAAAACTATTTTCATGGAGAAAGCCCTTATGGTTTGAAGATATTGTTACTTTATTAAAGGGTAATCAGAAACCGTTTTCCATAATGAAGAGTGTCCTTGTAACGTGAATGTCATGATTTTGTATCCCCTCTTAACATAATGATTTCAGGCCCACACTGAGTTTATATAATACGATTTTGAGTATATTTTCTAAGAAATTTATTTGAGAGAGAAACTCCATGAGCATTAAGAGAAAATTTTATTGGTGAAGGGTCATCCTAAATTTTTACAGTTTGATGTATTTTACTGTGACATGAATACCTCTATTTTTCACGCTTACTTAGCAGAGTGATATGAGGCCTACAAAAATATGTTTGTTGCTATTTTGTGTCTAATTTTAAGCAAAAAGGGTTTGAAAGAGATACTCCATGAGGATAGAGAGTAAATGTATGTTTACTATATAGTGTCCAACCTAGAATTCTACAATATGATCTATTTTGTGACGTGAGTGTCACTTATTTATTTCCCTGAAGAAAAATATTATTTGGGATTCACATTATGATATTGAATTGTAGTTTTGAGGCTACTTTTCAGCAAAAACAGGTTTGAGGAACAAATTCTTTGTGGTTTGAGAGAGACAATATTTTATTGAGAAATGTTGATCTTCATTTCTATTGTATGAATTGTATTGTGATGTGAATGTCACTAATTTGTAAACTCAATTAATGGCATGGTTTGGGGATGACAGTGAGTATTAATTTTTAATTTTGAGTCTATTTTTATAATAAATTTTTTTTAAAGAGAAACTCTTTGTGAGTTGAGAGATATCATATTTTTATCATGGGATGCTCATCTTCTATTTTACAGTAAATCAAAAGATTTGACATATTAAGGCACTTTTTTTTCGAAGCCCTTTCAGGCTCATTCAAGGTTTTATAACATGTCATGATTATGATTTGTAACAGCAAAACTTCAGAGAAAGATAATGCAATGTTAGGGAGATATGACACTCTATGTGAAGAGTGCTCAGTTTTAAACACCCTATGTATATGTGCCTCCTAGAGCTTGTGTGAACTACTTAAAGTAGTAAAACATATGGAGATGTGGTTTTGACATTTTTTATCAAGGCGTATGAACCTAAGTACCAACACGAAAGATGGGTATGGCTCATTCAAATATGTAGCACCAAGGGAGTGTTGCACTCATTTGCATATTTCAATGGAACAAAGTATTGGTGACCATCCTCTCGATTATGTTAAGTGATATGGTGTGTTGCATGTGATGAGGATCTCGTGTTAAGGTCTCCAAATTTTCCAAGAAAATGTGTGTTTTCGATTTTTGTCAGATTTTGATAACCACCCTTTAGTTATGTTTTGCTTTTTTGGATTAAATTATAAATGGATTTTATGACTTGTTTTGTGGCTATAACATGACTTGGTAAATAATTAAAGATGAATGTGGAAAAATGTTTTTCAAAGACTAAGCATGTTCTTTTGAAAATTAGAATGGACCGTTTATATTGAAAAACCTAGGTTTATGGATATAATTTTGAGAAAACACCATAGTCTTTGGAGGTTCTCTAAGTCATTATAAAATATCATTCTAAACTGTCATGCTATTTTCCAACTATTGCTTGTGAAAATATACTAGGTTAAGAGCTTTGATAAAACGGAAAAACATTGAGTCTTGAAAGTATTTTATAAACATGGGAGAAAACGTCTTTTATTTATACATTGGTTTAAAAGACCCATATGTCTTGACCATATTTTATAGTACCAATTATGTGACCTGTTAGTTAGTTCTTTAGAACAAATACATGATTCGCGATGCTGCATAAAAAGATGGACTAGGACCACATTCACGATGTGATTCAAGCAGCAAAGAGAAATATGCTTCACAACTCCTGCAGATGTTACATCCATGAATCCTTCGTGAAAGGATTGATGACAAAGGACTTCATCAGGATAATATAGTGAGTATGAGAAAGAATATATGAGAGATGTTTGAGAGAGAGATTGTAATTGGGCGATGAGAATGTGTGAGAGAGATTATAATGCGTTTAAAGGCCAAGTGGAATATAGTGGGTATTTGTTGCCATTAAAGTTCTTATAAGAGCATGTAATCAATATTTTGATATAGTAGAATAAAGAACTCCAGTGGGAGTATGGTCTCGTATGACCGATATTGGCAAATAATGTTTACAGAAACTCATACTAGGCTTAAAGAGCTAGGCCAACCAAGTTGTAAAACCTAAATACCTCAACATAAAGCACAACCAATGATGGTTAGCAAGGTTATCCCTTGATGAGGTTGGAATTGCCCAAGGTAGGGAGCTAAGGGATTGTAGGACCCTTGTGTGTTATTGGTCGGCATATAGAGATGATGGTCAAAGCCTCATCTTAAACCATCACATGGCATATACATATAATAGCTGTATCAATAAGCAAATCACGCGTACATGTGCTAAAGATATCCCCCATATGTGCCATACAGTAGTGTGCGTACAGGTCTGTGTGACCTTAGACTTGTCCTTAAGGGGAACTCTTAATATATAGACTAAGATTGTATCCCCTAGCCTATTGGATGAATTTGGTAGCCAATTCATGAACTCTTGTGATGGTCTATGAGTCATGGAAACTGTTGGGACAGTTTGAGTATTGGGTATTTGTGGCCATTAAAGGGTTTATGAGAGCATGTAATCAATTTTTTTATTTAGTGGAAAAATGAACTCTGGTTGAGTATGGTCCAGTGGGACTGAGATTTGCAAATGATATTTGTCGAGACTCAGACTAGGCTTAACGGGCTAAGCTAGTGGAATTATAAAACCCTAAATACTTAGGCATAGAGCACAACTGATGAGGGTTAGCAGGGTTATCCCTTGATAAGGTTGGAGTTTTCCAATATAGTGAGCCAAGGGACTGGGTGACCCTTGTGCGATGGTAGGTCTGTTGGGACGAGGGCCAAAGTCTCATCTTGAACCATCAGACGACATATACATATGAAAGCCGTATTAGGAAACAACAACAACAACAACAACAACAACAACAACAGCAACAACAACAATAACAATAATAACAACAACAATAATAATAGTACTAATAATAATAAAATAAAACAAAACAAAATGCTTACATCTAGCTGGCCTGGATTGCAATTAAGGGTTCTCTCTTTCTCTCTCTCTCTCTCTCTAAAAAGTGGATTTGGTTCATCGAGCGTGAGGACATGAATATAAATTCAATTTTAGGGCATGAATAAATTTACAGGGTTTTCATCTTCACAGTGTCGCGTAGAATTTAGGAATTGAAGTTAGAGAGAGAAGAATGAGCGGGGAGGTCGTGTGCATAATTGGTACTTTAGGCTACATTGCCTCATGGCTCGTCAAGCTCCCTTTTACAAAGAGGTTACACTGTTGCGATATCAGTATATACTATTTTCCCTTAACTTTTGTTTTTATGCCTCCTTTCTTTTCCTTAGTCAATGATATATCTTTCTTTGGATGATGAGAGAGAGAGACTATTAACATTTAAGAGTCAAGTGAACTATGAATCGAATTGTTTTCGAGAGTGCGTAAATGTGGAGTTGGATGTGATCATTCTATAATGGTTAATGTTCTGACTTTGTGTTCTATGTTGGAGAATATGAGAGAGATGAAATTTAAAGAGTGCTTTACTAAACAGAGAAGAGTACAAGAAGCTGAGAGTAGCAACACATCCATCTCAGAATAACGTATATGTAAGTGATCTCTTTTTCTTGTAAAATAGTTATTTAAAAACTGATATTTCTACTTTCAATAAAATCATAATATTTCCGTTGAATGTTAGGAATTTTAGATACTGTAAGTTTTATATATAATTGGCTTCATTTTTCATGTAAAATCATTATTTGAAGAAATATGATATTTCAATAATATTCCTAGAGATATTTCTGCATTTAATTGTAATATTCTGAAACTGTAAGTTTTACGTATTTCTGTATGTAACTGTAATAATTGCAGTATAAATCTTAGATACTGTAAATGTTATATGCAAGTGTTATATGTGTTCTGTGTAAATGTCATGTGTAAGTGCTATGTGCACATGTTATGTGCACGTGTTATGTGCAAGTGTATGTGTACGTGTTATGTGCAAATGTTATGTAAAACTGTTATGTGCAAGTAATTACTATGAATTGCTTCATGTGAATTCTTATTAATGAATTCAAGAATATTTAAAAAATACAATATTATTGTTGCCTGATACTTACTACAATGTTATATGGCCTGCAATTGACATAATAAAGTCTTTTGAATTTATATGCATGATAGTATGGCATAGTAATATCCCTTGTGACTATATGAATAGCATATAAATGTTGATGTATCTTGTGATTACATATGAGACATGCTTCTGATAAGATATGTGTGCATGGAAACATGCTTCTGATAAGATATGTGGGCATGGTAACATGCTTCTGATAAGATATGTGTGCAGGGCAACTTGCTTCTGATAAGATATGTGCGCATGGCAATATGTTTCTGATAAGATATGTGTGTATGGTAATATGTTTATGATAAGATATGTGTGCAAGGAAATATGCTTCTGATAAGATATGTGTGCATCGTAACATGCTATTGATAAGACATGAGCGCATAGAGACCTGCCTCTGTTATGATCTGATGAGATATTTGTCTGTGATTTTTCCCTAACTCTTTATGATAGGATGAGAGTTAGGAGTATGTGTGTTTGGGTGGTCGCTCCCCCAAAAATCTGTAAGGTACTACTCATTGGGAGGACCCCTTTGATAGTGTAACACTCTCTCGTCAGAAGGGCACATGAGAGGGTCATTTCTTGTAAGGCTAATGCCTATAAAAAGCCCCAATGTGTGCTGGGGTTTTGTGCGTGTGTGAGGCACTACGCAACGGATCTACCCATTGGTGATACTTCTCCCTGCGGGATGGTAGAAGTTCTAACCTCGGACCCGAGGTTAGTGCTTCTATTGCAAGACTTCTGTTGTTGTGAATGCTTACTGTAGGACTTTCGTTGTAGTGAATTCTTACTGTAGGACTTCCGTTGTTGTGAATTCTATTGTTGTGAATGCTTACTGCACGACTTTCGTTGTTATGAATGCTTACTGCAGGACTTCTGTTATTGTGAATGCTTACTGAAGGACTTTTGTTGTTGGGAATTCTTACTGCAGGACTTTTGTTGTTGTGAATGCTTACTGCTGGGCTTCCGTTGTTGTGAATGCTTATTACAGGACTTCCACTACGGTGAATGCTTATCGCAGGACTTCTGTTGTTGTGAATGCTTACTATAGGACTTTTGTTGTTGTGAATGCTTACTGCAGGACTTCTGTTCTTACTGCAGGACTTCTGTTGTTGTGAATGCTTACTACAAGAGTTCTGTTGTTGTGAATACTTACTGTAGGACTTTTGTTGTTATGAATTCTTAATGTAGGACTTCTGTTGTTGTGAATGCTGACCACATGACTTTTGTTGTTGAGAATGCTTACTGGAGGATTTCTATGGTTGTGAATGCTTGTTTGATTATATTTGATACCTAATGTTGATCTTGATATGAATCATGTGCATATGGTTTATGTATCATGCTTATTTTCTTTGTCTAATAAGGAATATAGGATCAGAAATGAATCTGTCGAATAACATGTATTAGAATGTATGAAATCAATACGTCGAAATTCTACTTAATATGCATTCTTTTGGAAAATATTTACACTTTCTAACCATGATTTTTCTGGATAATGATGGTTACATAGTGAGTAGCCAAACCCAGTAAGCTATTGTGAAATTTTTCAGAGTAATCATAGCCGTATTGTTCATATGTGCAGCAGGAGTAGTTTGGAAAAAGTTTGTAGTCATGAATAAATTCTCCTTTGTAACTTTTGTTTTATCAAAGTTGTATATATATAGATCCTCATGTTATTATAAGATGTAAAATCGACTTTGTACAATTCTGAAAGTTCCTTAATGGAAGATTTTGTTTTGGAGTAATATATAGTAAAAATTTCGAATTTGTTTTGTTCTTTATGAATAGACTGTCACAACTAAAGAATTTTAGTGTTATAAAACTTGGGGTGTGACAATTATGGTATCAGAGCGTCAGGATAGGATTCTTGGCCTTGAATCTTAAGAGGACCCTTAAAATTGTATAAGGATAGATTAACAATTAGAGTTTAGGTGTTCCTGCTTCAAGTCAAGTTGTCAAGAACATATGTTAGCAATTCGAACAAGAGTAATGTGATCACTGAGGTTTTCAGGGAATTTTTAAGATGCTTGAGGCCATGACTCAAGTCATGAAGGATTGCATGCCGGCCCCGACTGTCACTACCCTAAATCATATAGATGTTGGAAAAATTGAAAGATCCAAAAGATTTGTACCACCATCATTCTCGGGGCAAGGAGAAGCAAAAAAAGGATGGGTCCATGAGGTTTTGAATTGATTATAAGCAGTTGAATGACGTAATAGTAAAAAATAAATACCCTCTGCCTAGGATTAATGACGAGCTTTAAGGGGCTCAAATGTTCTCTAAAATTTATCTCCGAATAGGTTATCATCAAATGCATGTCAAGGAGGGAGATGTTCTCAAGACCCCGTGTGGTCACTATGAATTTCCGGTGATGTCGTTCGGGTTGTCAGATATTCAGACCCTTCTTGGATAAATTTGTGGTGGTCTTCATTGATGATATTTTGGTACATTCAAAGAGTCAAGAGGAGCATGAAAACATCTTAGATAAGTGCTTCAGACTTTGAAGTCGGAAAAGTTATGTGCCAAGTTAAGCAAGTGTTAGGTCTAGCTCTCTAGTGTGGCCTTTCTTGGGTATATCATTTCTAAAGACGAAATCGCCATTGAGCCTTCTAAAATTAAGGTTATGATCAAGTAGGAAAAGCCGACCCATCTCATGTTCTGAGATATGAACCTTTACCGATCAGGGAGGACCAGACCTTCATTGAGCAACCAATTTGATACTGGATAGAAGGGCGCAAGTATTGCGCAATAAGGAGATCCCTCTGGCCCGTGTATTGTGGCAGCACTATTCAAGGGAAGAGTCAATTTGGGAATGAGAAGACGAAATTAAGAAGAAATACCCCGGTCTTTTTCAGTAATCAGATACAAAATTTAGATGACTAAATTTCTTTAAGGGGGGAGATTGTGATGACCCTACAATTTTTTGAAACTGACAAATAAATAAAAAGTAATAATAAATAATAATAATAATAATAATCATAATAACAACAATAAAATAATAATAATAATAATAATAATAATAATAATAATAATAATAATAACAAAAATAATAAAATAATAATAAAAATAAAATAATAATAAAAAAATAAAAAAAATAAAATAACAACAATAATAAAATTAATAATGATAATAACAATAATAACATTAATAATGATAATAACGATAATAACGATAATAACGATAATAATGATAATAACGATTATAACGATAGTAACAATAATAACGATAATAACGATAGTAATGATAATAATAATAATAATAATAATAATAATAATAATAATAATAATAATAATAATAATAATAATAATAATTAATAATAATAATAATAACAATAACAATAATAATAATAACAATAACAAGAATAACAATAATAATAACAATAATAATAACATGATAATAATAATAATAACTCAATAAAACAAAATGCTTACAACTAGCTAGCTTAGATTGCAAGTTCTGATAGTACTGAGCTTGAGCATGTTAGCTTTTTGCTTCAAAATTGTTGCTAAATAACTATTGGTTAAAAATGTGGATGGTTCATTTGTATTTAGGTGAACCTTAGGTCCACCATCACTTGCTTTTACATGAGGAGGTTGGTTTTATTTTTACCACCTCTTATGTGGCGACTCATTTGTGAGACATCTTTTTTTATGAAATTTATAATCTTTAAGGGTTTTCTCTCTTTTTCTCTCTCTAAAGAGTGGATTTGGTTCATCGAGCATGAGGTTATGAATATAAATTCAATTTAGGGCATGAATAAATTTATAGGGTTTTCATCTTCACTGTATCGTGTAGAGTTTAGAATTGAAGTTAGAGAGAGAAGAATGCACGGGAGGTTGTGTGCGTAACTGGTGCTTTAGGCTATATTGCCTCATGGCTCATCAAGGTCCCTTTTACAAAGAGGTTTCACTATTCAGGATATTAGTATGCTATTTATCCTTGCATTTTGTTTTTATGCCTCCTTGCTTTCATTAGTCAATGAATATATCTTTCTTTAGAGGTTTTACTGTTCACGATATTAGTATGCTATTTACCCTTGCATTTTGTTTTTATGCCTCCTTGCTTTCATTAGTCAATGAATATATCTTTCTTTAGATGATGAGAGAGAGACAACTAATATTTAGGATGCAACAGTGAACTGTGAATTGAATTGTTTTCGAGAGTGTGTAAATGTGGGGTTAGATGTGAACGTGCTACAATGATTAATGTCTGACTTCGTGTTTTATGTTGGAGAGTCTGAGAGAGACGAAATTTAAAGAGTGATTTACCAAATAGAGAAGAGTACAAGAAGCTGAGAGTAGCAACACATCCATGTCAAAATAACATATAAGTAAGTGATATCATTTTTTTGTAAAATAGTTATTTGAAAACTGATATTGTCGCTTCCAATAAAATCGTAATATTTTCGGTTTTTGTTAGGAATTTTAGATACCGTAAGTTTTATGTGTAAGTGGCTTCATTTTTCAGGTACAATCATTATTTGAAGAAAACTGATATTTATATAATAATCCCAGATATATTTCTGCATTTAATTAAAAAACTGTTATTTCTGTATTACTCCAAGAGATATTTCTGCATTTAATTGTAATATTTCGAAACTGTAAGTTTTCCATAGTTATGTATTTAACTATAACAATTGCAGCATAAATCTTAGATACTGTAAATGTTATATGCAAGTGTTATATGTGTTTTGTGCAATTGTCATGTGTAAGTGCTATGTGCAAGTGTATGTGCACGTGTTATGTGCAAATGTTATGTGTAACTGTTATGTGCAAGTAATTACTATGAATTGCTTCATGTGAATTCTTCTTAATAAATTAAAGAATACTTAGAAAATACGATATTATTATTGCCTGATACCTACTACATTACTATATGGCCTGTAATTGGCATAATAAAGTCTTTTGAATTTATAGTATGACATATTGATGACCTTTGTGACTATATGAATAGCATATAAATGTTGATGTTTCTTGTGATTATATATGAGACATGCTTCTGATAAGATATGTGTGCATCACAACATGCTTTTGATAAGATATGTGTGCATGGTAACATGCTTCTATTAAGATATGTGTGTAGGGCCTTATGCTTTTGATAAGATATGTATGCATGACAACATGTTTCTGATAAGATATGTGTGCATGGTAATGCTTCTAATAAGATATGTGTGCAAGGCAATATGCTTTGGATAAGATATGTGTGCAGGGTAACATGCTATTGATAAGACATGAGCGCATAGAGACATACCTCTTTTATGATCAGATGAGATATTTATGACGACATTGTGACTTTTCCCTAAATCTCTATGATAGGATGAGAGTTAGGAGTATGTGTGTTTGGGTGGTCGCACCCCCAAATATCTGTGTGAGGCACAACTCATTGGGACCACTTTGATAGTGTAACGCTCTCTTGCTAGGAGGGCACATGAGAGGGTCATGTCTTGCAAGGCTAGTGTCTATCAAAAGCTCTAATGCACGCTAGGGTTGTGTGCGTGTGTGAGGCACTACACAATGGATTTACTTGTCGGTGGTGCTTCTCACTGCGGGATGGTAGAAGTTTTAACCTTGGACCCGGTATTAGTGCTTCTATTGCAGGACTTTTGTTGTTGTGAATGTTTACTGTAGGACTTCCGTTATTGTGAATTCTTACTGCAGGACTTTTGTTATTGTGAATGCTTACTTGTGTTGTTGTGAATGCTTACTACAGGACTTCCGTTGTTGTAATGCTTACTGCAAGACTTCTGTTGTTGTGAATGCTTACTACATGACTTTTTTTGTTGTTAATGCTTACTTCAGGACTTTCGTTGTTGTGAATGTTTATTGCCGAACTTGTGTTGTTGTGAATGCTTACTGCAGGACTTATGTTGTTGTGAATGCTTACTGCAGGACTTCTATTGTTGTGAATGCTTACTGTAAGACTTCTGTTGTTGTGAATGCTGACCGCAGGACTTTTGTTATTGTGAATACTTACCTCAGGACTTTTGTTGTTGTGAATGCGTACTACAGGATTTCTATGGTTGTGAATGATTGTTTCTTTATTTCTGATACTTAATGTTGATCTTGATATGAATCGTGTACATATGGTTTATGTATCATGCTTATTTGCTTTGTCTAATAAAGAATACAGGATATGTGTAAGATCAGAAATGAATCTGTCTAATAGCATGAAATCAATACGTTGAAATTCATCTTAATATGCGTTATTTTAGAAAATATTTACATTTTCTAGCCCTGATTTTTAAGAATAATGATGGTCACTTACTGAGTAGCCAAACTCATCAAGCTATTGTGAAATTTTTCAGAGTAATCGCCGCCGTATTGTTCGTATGTGCTGCAGGAATAGTTTGGTAAAAGTTTGTAGTCATGAATAAATTCGCTTTTGTAACTTTTGTTTTATCAAAGTTGTATATATCTAGATCCTCATGTTATTATAAGCTGTAAAATAGACTTTGTACAATTCTGAAAGTTCCTGAATGGAAACTTTTGTTTTGAAGCAATATATAGTAAAAATTTCAAATTTATTTTGTTCTTTATGAATAGACTGTCACATCTCAGGAATTTTAGTGTTATAAAACTTGGGGTGTGACAGATAATCCCCATATGCACCATAGAGTTGTGTGCACCAGGTCTGTGTGACTTTGGACTTGTTCATAAGGGGAACCTGTAGTCCATAGATTAAGATTGTATCCCATCACCTACTGGCTGACTTTGGTAGCCCAATTATGAACCCTTGCAATAGACTATGGGTCTTGAGAACTGATGGATTAGTTTGAGGAAGTGATTGTGGATTATAGTCCACAGTAGAAGACGAAGTGCTTCAACGAATTTCATATTTTCTCCATATAGTTGGATTTAAATATCATCAATTTAAATTAAAAATTATTAATTTGATATCATTTTTTTCGAGATTAATAAAATGTTTTTTTTAGAAGTCTCTGGATATTTTATTTTCTCAAAATGGATTTATAAATGGTCTAAAACTAAAATTTTAGTATTTTAAATATTCCATTAAGTGATTTGATTTTCAAAAAATGCATGTGTAAGAAAAATATGGAAATAACAAGAATATACAATATTTAATGGGATTAGGCTAAGAATACTGAAAGATAAGACTCTAGCAAATTCTTTTTAATCATAATGGCTGATCTAAAGATTGTAATGCTATGTTGTCCCCACAGATCTCTTATGATCAATAGTCTGGATCTATTGTACATAATTATGGTTAACCCTAAGAAACCCTAACTCTAGAGAAAATCTATAAATAGGCTTTATAGGATCTATTGTTCTCTACACCTTAATATCTCTCTCTCTCTCTCTCTTCCCCCCCCCTAAAGAGGCCACACGCCCCTCTCTTATAGATATGATCTCTCATCTCTCTTTTGCCTCTCTTATAGCTAAAAAAATAATTTAAGAGTAAAGAGGGCCATGCCTCAAACCTTAAGTGCCTAAGAAAGGGGCATGCCCCACATAGTGTAGGCATTGAGGCCTAGTTTTGTTCGACCTTTTGCTCTTTGATTTGAAAGAGTTGTTAACCTAAGGTTTCTCATATTTTGAAGTTCTGAGAAAGACCATTGATCATGTGCGTCATTGGAGGAGGAAATCCAGAGTAGTGTGTGCAAAATCCAGTTGAGGTAATCTTTTGGCAATTTACTTTATGCTTTGCAGTATTGTGTTTTCTTGTTCCCAAGAGTTTATGTAATTTTGTTTATTGAATAATAGAGTTTTTATTAGTGGTAGTAAATGGAAACCTCATTTTGTATTTATTTTTATTTTATTTTATTGTATTTGGATCTATGTAAGTGTTTTAGTTAGTATAAAAGAGAAAAATTAAAAATTGCGTATACCATGCTAGTTCACCCCAACTTTCATTGGTATCAAAGCTTAAGTTTCTTGCTGCCAGTAGGTTGGTTTTATTTCTTTTAATCAAGTCTTTCTTTTTGTTTGAGACAATAATTATAGTTGCACGCAATTTAATCTTCGAGATCCTACAGACTGAAAGGTTTGATGGGACAAATTACTCCTCATGAAAGTGTAAGATTGACTATGTACTTTATGAGGAGGGTTTGTATGAGGTACTTACTGAGCATTGTCCTTCCAATCCTTAAATCGATGCATCTCTGGCTACAAGAGCTGCATACGTTGAGTGGAAGCATAAGAATATGTGTGCAAGGCATATCTTGTTTGTTTTCATAAATGACTCATATGTGTCTGAGTATATGAGTCAATCAGAACTACTAAAGGCGGCTCGAGAAGGAATATGCCGATCCGTATCTTATGAGAAATTGTTTATGGTGCAAAATCAAAGAGATCTTCAGAGGAAGATCCCTCAGATCTGAACACCACAAATTGATTTTAAAAACAGATGATAGAGAATGTGGGGAAAATAGAATTTCGATATGAGGCTAGATCCGCCCAGAACGAGTGGATCTGTTCTTAGATCAGTGGCAGCGCTAGCATTGATCTAAAAATGAAACACAAAATAAAAAGCATTAAAAACTAATCTAATCTAATTAAAATGAAATAAAAGTAAAAAATAAATAATAAAAGAGTTGGAAACGATACCGAACCGGGCCTAATGGCCTGGGACTCCCGAGCCTTTTGGGGCTCGCCCGTATCAGAACCGGTCCTCTTTTGTCTCTCTGAGTTGGATGTTCACGAGAAAGTCTTTGGTTGAAGAAAGGTGGTTGTGCCCTAAGGGTAGATCTAGGGTGGTTGTGTCCTAGGTCTAGGTTTTCTTTAAAGAGGCTCGGGTTCTTGAAGCAATTTCTAGATTTTTCTCTTCTGTCGTGTAACTCTCTCTATTTTTTTTCTCTCTGATCTCTATCTATTCTCTTCCCTAGGGTTCTGGTCTCTTAGATTTTTTATCTCTATCTGCTCTCTCCTAGGGTTTGGTCTCCCTCCCTTCAAATGACCACCAAAAGAGGGTTTATAGGGGTCAAAATCTGCTGGGGAGGATATACTCAGATTGCCAACACATACTTATCCAAAAAAATGGGTTTACTAGGTTAAGTGTGATCCTTAGGGTTCAGGAAACCACAAAATTTTCCAGATTTAAAATGGGATATCTACAGTTGCCCCTCTTTGACACTCCTTGTCCTTCGAAGGACATGTGAGTGGCAAAGAAGTAGACACTCTGGTATTCTATGTCCTTCGAGGGGTAGGTGAACGTCAAAGTTTTCTTCATGAGGTCACGTGGTCAGAGGGCACACCAACTATCCCTCCAAGTCATTGCGCTCGTCAAGCTCACCCACCTAGGGCATTTTTCCTCCTTAGTATGAGATGTCGATGAGTTACACAAGCTTGAAACTCGAGTTGGATTTTCTTGCCATGCCACTTAACTTCAGGGGTTTTGTAGTTAAATTTTTTTTAACCTTGGCATCTTCTTTGATCTACTTAGGGTTTCCTAAGGCTGTCTATATGAA
This sequence comes from Amborella trichopoda, assembly GCF_000471905.2. The sequence goes on along the minus strand of NW_006498549.1, from coordinate 868,347 downwards.
AGGCTTTCTATTGGAAGAGACTTGTTTGACAGAATCCGAAATGTTAGACGAGGTAGCAACACGACAATCGAGGTACTCATCATGTACGGGTGTTAGCTCCTTTGCTTTAAAAGATGCTTTAGAAAATTTGAAGATAGGGGGAGATTTGATATAGAACCCGGAGCAAGGACAAGTTATGATTTAACAAAGAAATTAAATTTTTTGAAAACACAAGACATATAATGAAAATTTAAAAAAGAGGAAGATATTTCGAAAAACAAGGTTGGTTAGAAATTTAAACTCCTGCAACCATAGAGCCCTCTAAGCAGTTTAACGTCATGCAGCGATGGACGGTGTAGTCAGCAATTATACTCATACGACTGTGAAGTTTTTATTTTATAT